>JAQQRF010000006.1:0-496306 GCA_030523145.1 Trissolcus brochymenae
ATTGTTGCATGTTTGAAATGGGGTTTCGCAAAATCAAATTCGAAATAGATGTCGCGTCGGTCTTTTGTTTTTCTTGTCAAAAGTTTGAAGGTTGACAACGTTCGTTGTCAAGAGAGTCTTGTAATTAATTGAGACAGATAACAAGTCTGAGTGCAATAAAAAGTTATGTTCTTGTTCTTAGATAATTAACGAATTTATTTATTTCGTGTCTCGTGCGCAACAATATGTATTAACAATAAACATTCATCATCTTAAAAAATATGAACTAAGGATGATAACGGCACCTGTTCGTAAATGTTGATAGCCTTCTCGTAATTTTCGAGATGAGCTGCATACTGAGCAACTTTTAACAAACATTTGTTCGCAGAGGAATTGCTCTCCTCACCACGAAAGTAGTCGGCAGCTTGTTCGTAATTTTGCACAGCTCTTTCTAGGTCTATGGACTCGGTTTCGTACATCTCAGCTATACTTTGGTGCAACTTCGCGGCCATGGTAAACCTGCCCATGTCCGTGTAGATCTCGATGGCTTTCAACAAGCAGTTGACCGCCTCTATAACAACAAATATTTTTAATCAAAAAATTGCTAATCTTATTTTTAATAGAGTTGATTGATCTTCGAAGTGGATTTTAATTAGTAATTTTACCATTAGGGTCAGATTTTTTATAACAATTTGCACCGTCCACATAGTTAGTCGCAGCATCGTGTCGGCTGCCAGCCTTGGCGTGTAGCTGGGCAGCCTCGCAAAAGGCGTTTCCAGCTTGGCCCCATTTTTTGGCCATTTTGAACATGTTTGCAGCTCTTTGATAACATTCCACTGCATCCTCCACTTTGCTTCCTCTAAAACATGAAATTAAGCATTGCAATGAAAAATATTTTATTTGTTTTAATTTCAATATTGAACGATTAAGTATAAATGTGGGATGTTTTTTGTGGTGATTAATCAACGTATGGATAATTAATTTCACATTTAGAAGATAAAAATAACCTGAATTGTTATAAAAGTGGAGAAAATGGATGACTCAATTTCTTATGGAATTCATTGTGAAGGTATTTTTGTAAACTTTCGAAAACTATCTTACTTTCCATATGTTGAGAAATACTCATTTTATGAACAAACATTGCAAAAATCAAATGACTACATTTTATCTAACTTGGGTTTCAACAGTGAATCAGCTTGAAGCTGATAAATAAAAAACATAGGTTGGATGAAAACAAAATGACAAGAACTGTTTAAAAGTAATAATAAATAACAAAATGAAACTCAAAAGAATGTGTCAAACGTGTGTATTAAAAGTGTTTAATTAACAATGCGATAAAACAATACATAAGCCTTCGATTGTTGAAAACCAGAGAGCTGTCAGATTAGTTTGTTTTATTTCAAGTAAACGTGAAAAACATCTGAAAATCTGTATGTTATTGATCATTTCATCATCAGTTCAATTAATCAACCCGTCAATCGATATTCACTAGTTTTCTATTTATAATCTTGAAGTGAAGCTTCAAAATCAACCAATCACTTTGCAATCATCAAAATAAGTTTCACTCATGTTGACAAATGAAAAAGTAAGACGAACCAAGCAGACCGCCATTGGCTAGTGTCAAGTTTTGTTTCATTGAAAATACAGAGTAGCAAGTTGATTTTTGTCGCTCTGTTTCGGAGTAATGTAAAAAAAATTTAAAAGTCATGTACATAGGAGTTGAAAACGCGTGCTGAGACACGTAACAAGTGCCAGGTAGTTGCGAAGTCGTGGCGAAATACGAGAGTGGACGAAATCTCGCTAATCAATAGACTCACTCACCCAAAGAGACCTCCGAAAAAGCCCTTGGAAGTCTTTTTTTTCTCGGCCTCGGCCATCAGTTGCATCGCCTTCTGCTCGTTATCAGCCATGATGATAACGGTTGTTTGATTATCAAAAAATCACACTTTTTAACTGATTCTTTTCATCAAATATGTAACGTCAATTGACTCAGTCCGCAAGCACTGTACGCGCAAATAAACTGGCGTGTACGAGAAAATACGATCCAAGTCACGGATAACCACGCGACACTAGCGCCGCGTTTCGTCGGCATGTACCGGCGCGGTCGGTAAGCGCGTTCATTTCAAGATGGCTGCCGTGAGATGTCGTGAGAAGTTACACTCACTCTCGCGCTGCTTTTTCCTCACCCCAGTAGAAAAGCTAACTTTTGCTAAAAACATGCAAAATAACATTGAAAGACAGTGTTTACCTTTTCAATCATCAAGAAATATAACAATGACACAAAAATGAAACAAAAGACAGGTAAACATTTAACCTAAAACAGAGTTCGATGAAATTTGATATTTGCTTGCATTGTGAGATTTAAATTTTTTTCTCAAGGTGACCTTGGTGCTTTATTTATTTTGTTTATCATGTATAATTTCAAATTTGTTTTAGCTAAAAATAGATTCTGGTAAAATTGTCGAACAAAAACCAAAACTGAGAAAAACAAATGAAATGAAATACGATACGCTGTTTAAAAATAAAAAACGGCTTCAAGGTCAAAAGTATACATTTCATTGCAATAAAAATCAATTTTGTCTGTTTATGAACGAGCTATTTGCCGCTACTCTGAAAACATTTTTTTTTAATTTCACAAAAATAATGTTTGTAAATATTTTTTCCGGAAATGAAATATTTATAAACACAAAAATATTCTAAGAAGTCCGAAGTCAGAATTCTGGAAACGGAGTTGTCTATTATTAAAATTACCAATTTGACAATGGAGTTGAAAAAAATTTAGATTTGCGGAATCGCGTAAGCAGTGAGAGAGGAATATCGCGTTTCATGTGATAACTCGTAATACATATAAATCAAAGAAATCTCCCAGGGAGAGGAAAATACGAGCAAACAAATGATAGAAAGAGATTGAAACAGGAGTGAAAATGTTAAGGTATATCCTATAACTCATATTGAAATAGCGCCGAGGTAGGGGGGGCCATCAACGATGGCGGCTCGAGTCGGATGGAGGGTGGTTCTCAGACTTCTTCGTTCACTGTTCTCGGCGCCATTTTACGTTGATTACAATGCGGTTAACTCTTGCCAACTTGAGCTTCTGCCGCTCTCACGTCCCTGGCATCACACGCCCCGTCGAATTTAGCTTGAAAACCTCATCATCTTCCCTTGCGGTAGTTTCTCATATCCTGCCCGTTACCATGTATAATATTGACAACTTTTTATCTTGAACAAGATAACCAATTAAGTCGCCTAAATGTCGTCAATTCCAGACAATCTCCATAACGAGTTATTTGCATTATCAATTTAATTTCATCGTTTGAAAATAAAATGTGTCCAAGTGATTGGTAAAGTGACACGCAAAGCTGATTTGTTTACAAAAACAAGCCAAGGTCAAGGGGTCACCAGACATCTGTATTAATAGAAAAAAAGATATCAAATTATCTGATCTTCTGTTGATCTTTTAAAAAATATTTAAAAAAATATAATTATTGGTTTTCTTATTCCAATTAGGATATTGAACTTGTGGACGTCTTAGGAGTATTGATTCACATTGTGCATCTAAAATCAGTGGACATCGGGATTGAATGATTATTGCAACAGAAAAACCGTTAATAGTGTGGAATTCGATTTACGACAAGTGATGGAAGATTCTGGCAAAGAAGAGCAAGAGGACAGCAACAAATAGTATTCTAAAGGAAATGTTCCATGGAGTGAGTGTGGCTCATGTTATATGCATTGTATTGCTAAAACCCTTTTAACCGAATTACATTTGGTGATTCTAGCACGACCTGTATCCGCGCGCAGTAAAGTGTGTTCGCGTGAGTTTGCGAACGAGATACGGCAACGTAAACGTCGAGGAGAACGGTCGATGAATCGTCGTGATGACGCGGATAGTTGGCGGGATGACTGCGGAAGGAGAGCGACAGCGGAGCAGGTAAGATTATTGAATTCTGAGCAACGACCAAGCATCCGAATCTCTGATTCACTTTGTAAACAAGTGTTTGGGTGATTCACTGCTTACTCTCCCAGTCCTATCGGGTACCGTTTGTTTCTAAACGTCGGCGCCATTGCTTTTCCAACACAATTTTGCCTCGTTTCACGGTCTAATGGACTTTCAGCGCTGCTGCGTTATATCCATAAAGTTTAAATTGCTGATGTTGTTCGTCTCTAATAACAGCAATTTTTTATTTATTCTTAATTTCTTTGTCCCAAATGATGAATAATTTATTGCAAAATAGACGAATTCAACACAGATGATACACGAATCGGAACTTTTAGAGTACAGACTTTGTGGTTTATGGACTTGACATATGGAACAATTGATTTTTTTCTTCATTTTTTTTTTATTTTTTATACAACTTATCATTGTCATATAGTTTGACACTATTTATATCACCAAATATATTCAGTTATAACAAAAATGGAACATTTGTCTCTACAAAATAAATAATACCGTTTAACGTAATTGTCCACAAATAAGTTAAATGCATAGGATACTCACTTAAATATTGTACATGAGAGAAAACAAGCATCCTAATTAGCAAAAAGATTAGTTTGTTGGCAGAATTCTCTTTTTTTAACTGAAAAATCCGGTCCGCTTGTCAAAATCACTTTTTTTACAATTGCTGAATTCTCTAGCATCAAGAAGAAAAATTTCCTTTGA
This sequence comes from Trissolcus brochymenae, assembly GCA_030523145.1. Taxonomy (NCBI): domain Eukaryota; kingdom Metazoa; phylum Arthropoda; class Insecta; order Hymenoptera; family Scelionidae; genus Trissolcus; species Trissolcus brochymenae. Next base: position 4,640 of record JAQQRF010000006.1, read on the forward strand.
TCTAATATATTAAAATTGCTTTGATTGTTTGTTGAAAATTTTCAAGTAAGTATCCTTTTTTTTGATAAAGAAATCACAATTATGATGTCACTGTTAAGATTCTTTCACACTGACTATATCAGGCTTTGAAAGCACAATACTCTTTCACATTTGTCCTTTGGCGTATGACGCGACACAATAATTCATACATTCTTCACCTCTGTTGAATTGCAAACGAAAATAAATGTACAATATCTTTTGGAACTAGGAAAAAATTTAAACTACGTATGGTCGATAGAGAGATTCTTGAAGTTCCGAATTTCGCGGATTATCACGTGGGGTTGTGTCCATGGTATCCTCGGCGCCACTGGTGGAATTTGTTGTCTCGTTGCTCATCTCGCGCTCGGTGCTCCGACTTGAATTATTCCCAGAATCTCCCATCTTACTACTCGAACGCTCTTCCTGCTGAGTCTTTTTACTTCGCTTCCACTTCATTCGACGATTTTGAAACCAAATTTTGACCTGTAAATTAAACATTGTTTTTTTAATTTTACTCTTACATCAGAAACGTTACCAACTAAACAATATATAAGTGTAATGAAAACAAAAGTCATTGCAGAAACAGAATTTGTATTGCGAATTAGAAAAAACGGTTTACTTTTTTTTTTTCGCGACGGAAACAAATATTGGACTGAATTGTAAATTACATCACGCATAAACTTGATTTTCCTCAGTTTCGCACCCCTGTTCTTTATGCCATCATACGTGGAGTAAATCTTTTTAAACGAAGAATATATCGCGCACGTCGACGCAGCTCACACCATCACGAAAACTTTTATCGTGATTTTCGACACCGTTCGTATTACTGCCGACTCCCTTCCAAATATATACGTACAAATGTACACATTTATTATTCGAAAACACACAACTGGATGAATGGATACACGTATACGTAATGCTTTTTTCACCCTTCCGCTGTATATCGCTGTTACAAATTATTACGTAAACTGTTCACCGTCCTCTCTCTCGCATGGGGACAAAAATTAAAACGTTCGCCAATCGTTATACCCGGAATTAGTCAATTTTCGCAATTTTCAACAATGTCTCCATTAGATGAAACTTTTCTTTCATAATCAACAGCTCATTTTATAATTTTACATCACTCGATTGATTTTTAAACAAATGGACTATTTTTTTATCTTATAACTTTTGTTTAATAATGTAATGAAACGTAAACTTTTAGTTTGAATTGAATGTTTTTCGATCAACTGAATAAAGTCATAGTAAATTTCATAGTCGCATCCATACAAAACTGTACAATCTGTAAAGTTTGTTTTGCAATTGTGAAAGGGGTGGAAAAGTGAACGGCGCGGTGCGCAGTCTTGCGAGTCAGCAGAAATCGCGGAAATATCGAAACAAATCAGAGACTGAGCCGCCATAATTCAGACTTTAGTCTCTGTTTGCTAAGTGATCCGTCAGGGCTCGTAAGCTTCAGAGTTATGTTTAAGTTGTTGAACTATGTGAGATTCAGAGGGATGGATTATTCCGAGAATTCTCTTAAGGCTATAGTCGCACTCTCCGATTTTCGCCCTCGCATGTTTCACTTCTTAGTTGTCACGTTCGTATTTCCGTCAGCTCCAACCGATCCATCATCGCAAAGATTCTCGTAAATAGACCGTGTTATATTGTTTTAACGCGCAATAATATGTTCCTCTCAAAGGCAACTCAACCACCCGAAAAAAAGTCAATGCTAAGTGGTTATTTTCCTCATTTCAAAATGACACTTTCTTATTCCATTCATAAAAAAACGCTGACTAAGTTTTACCTGGGTTTCTGTGAGCATTAAAGATGTCGCCACTTCGAATCTTTTCGGTCGACTGAGATACTTATTTTGTCTAAATTGCTTTTCAAGTTCTAAAAGTTGCTGCGAGGTGAACGCAGTTCTCGGTCGTCTTGTTTTGCCTAGAAGGGCGTGTTGAGCTGCACAACCTGAAAAATTAGAAAAACGAATTTTTGTTATTTACCAAAAAAAATAAAAAAGAAAAAAAAATAGTAACAGCCCCAAAGGGATTAATTGAATTGAAACAAAACTATTAAATTGATGGGGAAACCATAAATGTTTTGAGATATCTAATTTATCTGGAAAAATAGTATCAGATTTTATTCGAGAGGCGATTTCTTTTAATCAGGGGAAATATCGGGGATAATGTAATCGATGATATGATTGACGAGGTAAATTTATCAGCGAAAAAAGGGATCGGAATAAAATATTTGAACAATTTGTCGAACGGATGAATAATAAATTAATAATCTGGCTTTCTCGAATTGTAATGTTTGATACTGTTTCATTTATATTTCGTCGTGTGTACTCTGCCGAATGATCCAATAAAAATCATAGAATGCTAATGTAATTACCGTAACTGGGGATAGTCCTGAAAGTTGGGGTTAGTTGGGTAAAGAACGGTGAATTCGCCCCTGCGATTAGCTCGACAAACGACTTTTCATCGAGGGCTACGCTCGAGCGTGCACAAAGCACAGACCAAGCTCGACATAACGATTTCCTTCCGTCCAGAAATTAACTTTTAACTTTCGCATAAATCTTTTCATAAGACACCTAATAAGGACTTTAACAATCTCTCTAATTTGTTTCGTACGCTCACTAATTAAACCATTCCAGATCCATTCCAAATTGTTATAATTAAAATAATTTTACATCTAAAAGTTTTTGTTTCAATTCAGAAATAAAGAAACATTTTAGCTGGACATTTTTCAATTGGTTTTTATGAATGCTATTCAAAGTTAGAATTGTTTTTCTTTTTTAAATTCAAACAACAAAATTGTAATTAAAATATTTTTCATTTTTTTTTAAATTTTGTCGATTGGATTTTTTTTATAAATCTAGTATTGTTTCTTTTCTTTGGTTTTGGGAATGATGTCTTCAAGTTTACAAATTACGATAATGTTGGTTTCATTAGACTCATGAATAATGTCGGATTACTGAAATTGTATGAATATATTAGAATTATTGGGAACATTGTATTTGCGCGCGATTAAGTAACGTAGTGTAATTCTATATAATACTTTGGGTTGTTAAGTTTGCGAGCAAGTGCGAGACCGGCTGTCAATGTTTGTACACATGGCAGAGTTTTGTTGAATCCACCGAAGGATTAGCGACAGTGGGCAGGGTGAGTCACTTAGACTGCTTTGTTGGCAGGTATCACTCATCCGAAGGGTCAATCAATTCGTTTTGATATTTTCTTTTTTGAGGCGTTCAATTTCACACCGAATAAACAAACATTGCACACCTGTAACTATTTTGTCTGCACATTACGCGGTGCAATAATTCTCTGCTGTTCGTATTATGTTTACGATCAATGTTTGTCATTGAATTTCATTATTATCTTGATTCAATTTTATTGTTGCAATTAAATTTTCGGTCATTCACATTTTTCACAAAATGCGTTTCAACATTTGTTCTTTCTTCATGACAATCTAGAAAATCAATTTCTTTATTTTTGGTCTCAACAGTTTTAAAAGTAGGAAAATATTGTACATTTCTGAAAAATATTTTTAAATTTTATTAGTTCATGACGGACAAGCTTGTAGTTTGATTTTCATTGAACTGCTGACCGACGGATGCCGGAATAAAAAACGTTCAAGTTTCGTGTAGCGATACAAACGTAATAAATTATACTTATAATAATGAACTAAAAGTAACATCACTGAAAAACAATTTTTTGTTCTGAAAAAACAATTTTGTAGTCACTTTTTGAACATTCCAAAATATTCCCCATAGTAATGAGATAAGAAAACATTTTAAAACGATCATAAAGTGACTAAAAAAAATGGTTTTTTCTAAAGCATTATTATGTGTTGTGGTAGAGTAAGTTTAATTTTGTTTGGCCAGTCAAATATAATCAAGTTATTATCGATGTTTCTAAAAACTTTAAAACCATCATAAAAAAAGCCGTTGGTATAATTTATATGAATTCGTTAAATAAAAAATAATTTTAATGACCAAAACATTTTTTTATTATTGAGATAATTAATTTTCGTTCAAAGTTTTTTTTTTTTCAAAATGAGTTATCTCTTACAATAGGTTAATTTTCGACGCATCAATAAATCATAAAACATGTGGTGAAGGTGATCTGAGACCAATTACAGAGTGCGTTGTATGCGAATATGTCGAGTGCGTTGCATTTAATGGCGATTTGTATGGCATAGTTGAAACAGCAGACTTTACGCCGGTTACCCCCCGCGTGGATCGCACATATGGTCCATTTGTTCATTTCACGTTTGACGTTTCCTACCGATTATTATTTCAGCGGATTCGTTTGAATCCCTTTCTGCACACCAAATGATTTATTTTTATTGTCATTTGCAATTATGGCCTTTCGCATTTATAACATTATTTAAGTGGGGCTCTTTATCGCCGCTGGTAAAAAACGAGTCACATATATATTCACTTTTCAAATAAATTTCCTACATCAACAAAAAATCAATCGATAAATCATAAACAAACGAAATAATAAAATTGCCCGAAAGAATTATTTATAACTAATTTAAATAACTGAATCGTTATATAAAATGTACGATTAAAAAATAAACTAATAATTAAAAAAAAACTGAATTAGCAAATAGCGTTTAACATTGTTTTGCAATTGATTTCCAACGGAGCGTCAAAGTGGCGAAATGATATTGAATTAGGCGTTCGAAAAGCGTGGAAAGAGAGTCTTCCGAAACGAGGTGCCAAGAAATCAAGAAGGACCAATTGTCGAGGATAAACGATGACAGATGTCGGCAAACAAGTAGGGCGGACTCGAAGGGTGGCTTTATCGAGTGGACAATCACTATTCATTGTCGGTCGGGCTCTTGTATTCGAGACACACGACGGTCTTTCGGTATTGGGATATTAACGTGCCAGCCTCTTTTATCATGATAATTTAATTTATTTGAGGTACCATTAGTCGTTTTAAGTCACCCTTAAAATTGCACCGATCATTGTAGCAGTAAACACCACCCATTATTCGTACTTAACGCGCTTCACGCAGCGGTTCCGTTTCTTACCCAAAATTACAAATAAGTGTACACATATCATTTCCTATCAACAATTTTTATCACTTGAAACAATTAGATAAATTCAATTAACAGAAACAATGAACTAAAAATTTGTCCAAACAAGTCTATTCTTTCATCAGACGTACCAATTTTATTATTATTAACTGTAATTGAAAAGACGAACTATTATTCATAGAATAAGATGACCGAATTATAAATTTAATAGCGAAAATGAATGAATTTTATTACAGATGAAATCGTGCTAACAAGTGAGCTAATACTGCTTCTAATTAGCTTATAACGAATAGCAAATTAGTATTAGCACGGTAAACGAAGAAAGCGAGTAAAATAACATAAAGATATAATGATACTAACTACGGCGCTTCGCGGTTATTTGTCGGAACGGAGTGGGGCATTAAAACGACTTACAGCGATATCTGGCGCTTGTAGGTTTACGTGCAGTGAGGGCGCAGGGCGCTGCCAAGCTCCGCCCCTGCACCACCATTTCGCGTAAGACCGCCTTAATCCATTTCTTGTCTCAACATTGCCAATTTCAAAAACAAATCTGAATGTGTGCTACGTTCATGATATATATTTATAATTTACTTCGTTCTCGTTAATTGCACTCATTTTTACTACTTAATTTCATCCTGATGAGAATAAACTTCGTGATCACTTTTAAAATATCTGTCACAAATTTAGATCATTTTTAAGCGTTATGTCTTCAGTTCTATAATTCATAACTCTCAATATGATGTCTGTGAAAAACAAACAAACAAATTGAATTAATCAAAATGATGGAATTAATGACAGATTATAAGCTTGCAGACAACTCAGACATGATATATGGACGAAAGAAAATGATATTCCGGAGGAAATAAGGATTCAAGCCAAGCACAAGATACTGTCTGTGATTACGATGGAACGTGTGTACGCATACTCACTTTTATACTTTATTTATATACCTTATACCGCCGGCTGCAACCCCTATCCGGGCGATAAAAGTTGGCAAAGTTTTATCAGGCTATTTTCCTTACCCAGAACGGCGAAATTTAATCTCAAACTCAGCTTGCAGGTCGCCACAAATCACGCCGTAAACATTCGTGATGTTACGATTCTCTAGCCCAAGCATATATTCGTACTACCTTAATCGGCATGATTCCATTTTTCGTATACACTTACTTTGCAAAATGAAATCTCACATTGCTCAATTTTTTGTTTCTCTTAAAAAATAATATCTTTGCAAAGTTTTTTGAATGAGTTTTCTTTTGAAATTAAATATTTGAAGCTGTTTTTTTTTGTTCATGTTTCAAAGTTGGAAGTTTGGAAAAAAAGGATAAAAAAATCTCGATTGGCGGTGTCAAGTACTTTTAAAAAAACTTACGTTTCCACAGTGCGGCAAGGGAAGATGCGATAAAGGATGGATTTTTGATCGAACCGCGGTAACGACCTCTTAATACGTGGTAAATGCAATTTAGTATATTTAGATGCAGCGTGTATCTGTAATGCAAATGCAATGCGTACCAACTCTGCGGATCATCATTGCATACATGGGCTCCCTACATAAACATATACGTGTAAACGTATAGGCGGTAGGTAATGGCGTTCCCGAATCATCTGCTAACTAGTTTGGCCATCCGCAAGCAAACAGATCTTGGTTACCCGATGTGTAACATCCTATTCCGTATTTCTGCTAGTTTAAATTACTCGGATCGGTTCGTCTACTATTAACTCTGATACATTGGAAAACTAACATATATCAAATCATACGTACATTCAAGTTTTTAGTTTTTTTTTTTTTTGTTAATACACAGAATACATTTGCTAGAATTACACTAGACATGAATTCAAAGTTGAATTTTTGCCAGGCCAAAGATGTTACATTTGTTTTTGTACTCAAAAAAAATAAAAATTACTTGTTCATTTCTGCTTTATAAAAATTTGTTCATTGAGACGAAACATTTTGTATTTATGTAAATGTAAAAGTATTTTTAGTCAACATTTTGGGAAATAGATACAAAGTTTTTGAAAGAAGTAGTGAAAAAATTTTGTATTCAAATGTCCATTTTTGACTCTTGGAATTTCTTTTTGTAATGTTTAAAAATGATATTCATAGATGGCTATCTGCAGATTAGGAAAATTTTATTTGGAAAACCAATTTCTGTTTCTATTTTCAGTTTGTTTCCTTTTTCGAACACTTGATGATTTTCCATTTTTGTGAGTATATGAAAAGTTATTTGCTCGTGATCCAACGTAACAAAGGTAAATAAGAGCAACACGAAATAGGATACGAAGTGAAAATAAGATGGTGCATGAGACAAAAAGGACAGAACAGAGAAAAAGCAGAATCCGAAAGAGAAAGCGCAATCGGAGGGATTGTGGGTGGCTGGTTAGTCGTCATGGTAACACCGTAAAGACTTGTGGTGGTGGCAGCAGGAGGGTAGTTGCGAATTCGGGGAATAGTTGTATGCCGTGAGGCAAGGGGAGCGAGAGACGGATGAATGACGCACAATTAACTAATTAAATCATCCTCCAACCCTCCACAAACGCTTCGTCTCCCGAGTATCATCCCCTCCATTAATCTAGAAGGTTTCGGCCGTTTTTACGCCATCATGAGAATTCCGGTATCAAAGAAGCTTTACTTCTACTCTCGTTTAGTTGATTCTCTTCTTTATTTTTATTCTTCTCTTTTTTGTCTCGACTTTTTTTTTCGTCGCCCATCACGTCTCCTAATCTCTTAATGGACATCTCTGGAATAGATTATGAATCGTTTGTAACCCTTCATGGAAAATTTATCCTCAAGTTTGCAAAATTACATGTTTTGTTCCAAATTAAGATATCGAAATTGAATTCACACATTGGTAAAACGGGTTTACAAGTTTATTTGTAGTGCAGCAAATGGTTTTGAACGAAATCCCCCTTGAATGTAATTTGCATTTGTATCTATTCGACTTGGACGATACAACACATGGCATTTGATGATAAAGATAAATATATGCGTAAAAGAAGTTTGATTCAGTGGGTCTGACGTAAATTAAATTCGCACTACTGATTTTTAAATTGAACAAATTCAGCGATGTAAAAACATTCACTTTTACTGATACTAGAAGAAGAGCCAAAAGGAAATATGTATAGAGCATATATGATACATAAATAGCTATATCTGTCACATATATCGGATCAAATATGTTGAGTAAATTTGAAATTAAAACTCAAATTTATAACTCATTTTTTTTTTTTCTACAAAAATTGCTGCCATCGCAAATCGTACAATTTGTTGTACGGCGAGCTGAAAAAAACTGTCATTTAAATGGAATCACCATGGTTTGAAGTGCTAAAAAAAAAGCAACAAACGATCTGCGATAGGATTCATAACTCAAACACAAACCAATGATGACTTTCAATAACAATGATCTTGTCCGGGTGTAGGTTCACACGTATTGTCATGTTCGAGCATACATTTTGACAAATACATATCTCTACGATACATACAGGATGACAAAAAAAAGCGCGCCCGGATGTGTATGCAAGAAGCGTAGCTTGATCACGAGCTTTGCGATTTATTTTTTGCGTCGTTTTTTATCCGGGCTATCAATGCAGAGTCGAGCCATATTTTTTATTCGCCAACAATGGATTGCTCAGCAACTACCAATCAGAATCATCCGACAACATTCGTCGTTTTACCACCCTTTTAAGCCAATCTCCGAACTGGCTGCACGCTAACACGCTGCGTTGTCCCCACTTATTGCCTCGGCTACCAATTTGTTCGATAAAAGCTCTCGACTGATTGGCTTGACAACGTGGCCACCGCTTTTTTTTTCCTCTCTGCCCGTGTGATATTTACCGCGGTATAGCTATGTACCGCTGTACATTACACGCGGCTGTTATTTCGACGCTCTACAAATACCCTAATTGCGATCACTCAATATTTAGTTACATGTCAAATATTACGTGAATTATATACTTCATTATTGGACCATCCAATTGTTTTGGTTAAACATTTTGTTTAACCGTATATGCTTTTGTTGATAGCCACTCTGTGTTCATTAGGCTTGATAGTTTGTGTGTATGGATTGAAGGCAAATATGTCCATGATATTATTTTCACTGATTTTGATCAGCACTTTTTTTTTATTATTATTATTTTCTTGATGTTCAACTTTGCAAAAAACTTTCGTAAATGTTTAATGAAAAATTAATGTCGATAAGGTTTTTTGAATTCAAAACGTAATTTTAATTTTTCATTAAATCTTGATGATTTGCTGATGATAGCAAACTCATTTCAAATTTACAAAATAAACAGTGAAAATTCTTTGGAAAAATATAAATTTTTGTTAAAAAAGCAAATTTTAGTCAAATATCATTTAAAAAATGCAATATGTGTAATAACATTTTGCAGAAGACTTAATTACTTTAAGTAATTGTTTAATTCAATCAACTAGGAATTGAAAAAAAAACATCGAATTTTATTTTTTCCATCAATTTAAAGTTGTAAAACAACACCTTTTGCTGCCGATTTATATCGACTTTGTGATTTATAATGAACTCGGTATTATTTGGAGATTTTTATCAAACGGCTACTGAAAAGAATTTTCATACATCATTTGTTTGTTTTGTTCAACTATTATATTTCTTTTTATAGAGATAAAAATGTTTCAATAATCTTTATTATGCAAGTGTTATTGCAAAATCAAAGATTGTAAGTAGTATGTATCACAATGGCCAACTTCAGAGTCGTGGTTGATTTGTATCACTACAGCCAAATTCAGTGATGTCATCAGTTTTTTAGTGTTTTTGAGAAAAATTAATTTAATTATTATAAAATTAATAATTATTATGAAACAAATTAATAATTTATTATAAAATAATTTTAAAAATGAAAAGGTTAATTCGATTATTATATGTTTTATATAACCGCAGCACTCAGTTTGCCATTTCTGTCGAAAGCAAATTATAAAAACTAATTAAGATCAACAGAATATGTAACCCAAGTAGAAGAGAATGATTTTTTAGAAGAGTACAAAAATCTATTTTTCAAAATTAATTATTTTCAAAATGTGAAAATAAAAAAATAGATTATAAAATTATAAAAGTAATGACAATTAAATTCAAAAAGTAAAAATTGATATTAAAATAATAATTTGATAAGCAATCAAAAAATGTTGCGGTCGAATAATTTGATTTGTCATCAATTAATATTTCTCCAGTCTGATTTTAGACAGATTAATTTATTTATGACACGCGCGTTATCAATTTATACTAAACAAGTCGATCGCATCTGGGTGTACCTGTACTCGTGTTTGTACTTGTTTGCTCAGATAATCTGTCTTTTAACGTAATCACGCTAATACCATACGATAAAAGCTAACAAACGTCGTTCGTGATTTTGATTACATTAAAAGCCCTCTACTTCAGTTGCCCGATAAGAAGGTCGGAAATAACTTTATTATTGAATCTATCTGGTTTTCGATAAAGGTCGTTAAAATTTTCTCACTGTTCAAACATCAGTGATGCTAAAATGTTTGCCATTAATTCTGCATTTTTATTGTTAAGTACATTTCAGCTTGATCAAAATATCTAACGAGGTCAATGCCAGCACTCTTGCTTATCTCATTTATTTTGATATCAGCTATTTCAGCAATCATGAAAAATTGTTTCTTCAATTTTGTTTGTTTCGTGAAAGAAAATTTGTTTCAAAAGGAATAACAACCTTAAATGAATCAATTATAATTTCCAAGCAAAAAAAAAAAAAAAATTGAAGAAAAAAGTTGCTTCTATATCTATCCCACCTGTAAAAAGAATGTACTGCTATTTACAAAACGTTCAATCTGAAACTGGCCTCACCTGCTAAATCTGCGGATAATCTCGGATAAAGCATTCCAGTTCTCGCCAGCCACTCCAACTGAAGAGGGTGTATATGATGCTGTTGAGGATGCGGGGCTCCGGACTGCGGGTGTCCCTGAACAGGCTGTCCCTCTTTGTGTATAGAATGGAAGGCACTTGCGCCAACTGTTGGGTGATAATAAAGTCCACTGGGGTGTACAATCGGGCCGCCGGAATGCAGCAGCAGCGTCTGTCCCGAGTTCTGTCTCATATGGATGGCAGTCGCAACACCAACGGAACCATAAGGCCCACTCAGATGTGAGCCCTCTTTTGGCGCGACACAACTTACGCTGGCGCCCCCACTTCCGTTCACCAGGTTGGGATCCTCCGAGCCCGGGGAGATCGGCGGGCTGGGACTCCGACTCGAGCCAGGACTTGTGCTGCCAGTCCTGGTGATGTTGACATTCGAACTTCTGTTACTGACGTCCACCTCAACATCCACGTCCTCCGGATCGGTTGTCTCGTCCAAGTTGCCGTTGTGACACCGAGGATTGTCCTGCACCTGATGGGCCGCAAGACCCGATGGGTCCTCCGAGTCTTGGGAGCCGTAACAACTGTACGAGCGCAACGCGAAGGGCTCGGTTGCAGTGGTCGTCGAGGTGGACTCACTCTGCCTGTGAGTTTTCATCGAATAGGACATACCCCTTCGCAGGTTCGCATAACTGCCATGGTCGTTCTGTTTGGCAGCTGCCTTGCCCAGCAGAGCATCGATGCAGAAAGACGTCTTGCCTGTGAGGGGCCCGAACTTCTGACTCGCCGAGGGATGACTCTCAGTGAGTCCCGAAGACGACCTTCGTTCGTCCTCAGCCTCTGATGAGTCTTTGAGGAAGGGGGCGCTCGGACGGTACCTGTCGTCCTCGTAGTTTGCGTCCTCGTCCCTGGAGATTGCCTCGCTGGTCTCTCGCAGGGGCGATCGACTGTGCCTCACGGAATTTTCGTCCAGTTCTGGCGAAGCCTCGGACTCGTGCAACCTCCCTCGGATCTCGTAAAGGATTCGCGAATGCTGATGGTGATCGTCAGCAGATCGGGCGTCGTAGTGCATCGCAGCCATTGTCACACAGTTCCTAACACATCATCTCGAGTTACGAGTCACAGGCTCGGTTGCACACCAACGAAGCTGCAACAACTAACCGTCTGGACCATAATCACAACACTAACTTGACGTTGGGACGAGTTCGTCACAGCTCGCAAAGAGCGTGCACGACTTTACTGGAGTATATCCAATGTTGATTTGGAGCTCGGGACGTCACGGCTGACTTTCAGTCCGATTATGGGCGAGCTCCGCCTTCGGGCACGAGCGGGCAGGCGCAACTAAAACACGCCTACTTGGATGCAATGGATCTGGCTGGGACAGAGAGGGACGCAGATAGGAAACTAGAGCCACGAACAGAGATGCGACGAAAATTAAGTTGGCGTGTTCCGTAAGCTGCGTGAGTGAAGATTCGTTCGATTTTCAGCGTTGATGTCACGATTTGACCGGCGCATTAAGCCGCCTCGTGCGATAATCTAGCCAATCGCAATGTTCTTACTCAGTGTGATTTCGCGACAGTTTTGGAGACGTGCGATTGCAACAATTTTCGTTCCACATCACTAATTACCGCTGTTAATCGCACTATTGTACGTTCTTCCCATGCTAATCAAATGAATTTGCAAGTTTCGTTTGTTATGACGACTGATGAATTAATTTGTATGAAAATAGTCGGATCATTGCTGTTTTTTGAGGTTGTAGACAGTTTTTGTGGTTTACAAGGATACTCGAAAAACAAATTAAAGCATATAAATAGATCCACTTTTCAAAGTCAGTTTAATTGATATATCTAATTGATTATGATATCATGTGTTGGAAAGTGGTTTCAAAAATCAATTTTATATTATGATTTAATTATCATTAGTTAAAGAAAATTCGGACTTGAAGTAATAAAAACGAATTTTATTTTATTTTATTTTGTGAAAAACATGCAAGACAAATTTAACAAGGATTTTTAATATAATATTTGCAGCAAAACAGTTATATTAAATACATTAATTGCTGTAGCAGTAAAAATTTCATAACTAAATGATTCTGTTACTTTTCATGAACACGTTTATAAGAACGGTGTTTTAGAAAGGATTAAAGAAACAAATGAAAAAATTAATAACATCCAAAACATCTTACGCAACTCTCATCGGGGCATTTTCAGACTCGCATTTCTCATCGCCTTTAATATCAGGGCAATAATACTTTGAACAACGAACTAAGAAGACTTGCCCTTCCATCATTTTAAAATCACCCGTTTTAATTTTTTCTAAATATTTAATGGTTCTTGAAGTCCAGCCATATAACAAGTTCAGATTTTGGGTAAATATGAAATTTGATTAGGAAATTAAAAATTATAAGCCGATGAAGAAACATCTTTTAAAAAAAGTTAATAAAATGTTTAAATACCCATTGTCTGCAAAATTCGTGAGCAAAGTTAAGAAATTATTCCAGACTTAAATATCTTTGTTGAAAAAATAATCATTACAAACTTGATTTCTGTCATATTCGTAGAACAAATATTCGTATCCAAATTTATAAGAATATGTTGAATTAGAATTTCCATACTTTTGTATATACTTTTCTTTTGTGATGATTAGAAAATCGAATAATCTAATCATCCAGAAACCCTAAAACTTCGGGATTTCCAGTGTCCATGATAAATGCTTCTCCATAGATTCAAATCATTACTGCTATTTTATAGTTAGGCACAGCTTTGTTTCATATATACTATATATAACATATAGTTTCAAAATATATCACGTACCATAGGTGTGTAGACGTCTAGAAATAGACAGTCTTCGTTTCCAGCCATATCACCGATGAAAAGTGGCTTAAACCACTTTTCAATTGCGAACACCTGTTTCCCATTTTGATAGCTCTCTCAACATAGTCCAAGGCATTGATTTGACCAATGACTGCAAAACAAATGACAATATTAATTTAATTTATAAAAATTGATTACTTGTTGAATATAAATTTATTTGTTTTTTAAAAAACACATACAGTAAACCGACTTCTTAGTATGGGTGGTCGAGCATATCTAATTCCTTTGAAAGATGAGTAAAGTGTAAATGGTCATTTGAGCGATGCTACGGAACGACTACTGACAATCAAACCAACAATTTTACCATCCATTGTTTCCGTTTCTCCAAACGATTTTACCGCAACGTGATTACAAAGTTTGTTTTCGTCTCTCGCTTGCAAGAACAAGCTAAAAACTGATATCAAATATATCTTAGCGTTATTATTGCAAATCATTTTGACTTACTGATGTTAAATTCATAAAACGACTTTTTTTGCTCTGTTAAAAAAAGTAATTTAGTTGAAACGATCATGTTAATTACTAAATTTATGAACTTTTCTTGGACACGGTAAAAAAAATGATTCAAGTACCAAATAATGCTGAATAAGAATTATTATTTCTGAAAATAATATTTCTGATAATTTTAATTGTATTATAATTAAAAAAAATTAACAAAAGCCTTGAGGCTTCAAATAAATTAACAATAAAAATATGTTTTTCAATCAATCAATGATAATAATGACTCTCGAAGATTTCGTAAGAAAATTTAAATAATAATCATTAGAATTCAGAAAAATGTTTCTATGAAAAATTATTTGAATGCTTAAAAACTCTTGAAGGACTGCCTTCGTCGTTCTGTAATGTTAAGCCGCCTCGTGCGATAATCTAATAGCCAATCGCAATGTACTTATTTAATGTCGTTTCAACAACTTACTTTACACAAAATTAATTTAATTTAAAAATAATTTTACCAGATCTTGAGTTTAAATTGAAATTTGATTGGAAAAGAAAAAGTGAAGAACTGGTAAAGAAGCATTTGAATACAAAATTTTGTAATTACTTGTCCTTCACAAAACTGGTCAGTAAGTTGATAAAGTACTTTCGAGTTTGGACATCTTTGTTGGAAGAATTTTTATTACAGATTTGATTTTTACCTTTCTCGTAGAACAAATAAACTAAATCATCAATATGAACAGAGCCTGAAACAGCCATTTATTTTTCATTTTATTATGAAATTCAACAAATAAAGAACAAAAAATTGCAGTTTTCATAACTTGCATAGATTTATGAGCAAATTCTTCATATCCGAAAACGATAAGATGAATTATAATTTCCAAACTTCTGTAAATATGTTTGTCTCTTTCTAATAGGATAATCGAACATTACATGAGACAATTCCTGAAATTTTTTTTGAAATATGAAGTGAACAAGATTAACAATGAATCTATACCCATTTTCCTTGCCTAAAAAGAGAAAATGAAATAAAACCAAACAACTTTTTAACTTGGCAATAATGCAACTAAAATTGATAATACTGAAGTACGATCAAAGTTATAAAAGTAAAACTTAAATTTCATTTGAAATACAATATACAGTCTATTTCGTTTGATTTCAACTTACGCGCATCTGTTTCATAAGTTCTTCCCCTCAAGTTTGATTCGAGGTTTCTTTCTCCAAACATGTAATCTCCATGTATCACCAAACAAATAAAAATTCAAGCAATTGAAAACGAGAAAAAAATGTTTTTTTTTCTTCTAAATAAAAATAATCATTTTTTAACTAACATTAAGAAGCTCGGGTGTAGTTTTCAAAAAAAAAAAAAAAATTTAATGAAGCTTTTTAAAAACCAAAAATATTTATACTCTTGGATGATTTTAATATCGAGTGAAGATCAGCAGCAACAACTTCTGCACTCTGCTCGAAAATAGTAATTCGATCTGGATCGCCTCCAAATCTCTCACTGTTTTCCTTTACCCATTTTACAACCATCAAGGTCTGATCTTTCAAGCCGGCATTTCCAGAAATCAATTTACTTTAATTGTTCAGGAACCCTCAAATATATTAGTTGCATAAAATGTTCAACATACATTTATCAACATATGTCAACTACTGATTTAGCTGGTGCTCCAAAACGGTAATTAAACGATACCAATACCACGTCTCGTCTAACAAAAAAGTCGGAACCAAACTTCCAGCTACTTCCAGTGCCAGAGATAAATGCTCCGCCATGAATCCAGCCCATCACAGCCTTTTTTGGATTAGCTATAGTTTTATTGTGGTTGAAACTGAAATCGAACTATGAAAAAAAAAAAAAGTTTATTCCATTAAAACCTCTGTTTAAAATGCCCAGAAATGTCTCAAAACTTTAAGTCTAAGTCTTATTTTCTAATTCTTTTAGAATTATTCAATACATTTTTAAACTTCAGGGTCATAAATTGAGAGGCGCAAATCTATCACACGACTATTCTCAACAAGACCAACAACTTTGCCATTCGTTGTTTCCACGATTTCTCTTTTTCTGTGTTCCTATTTTGTAACTTTGTCGCAAAGAATATCTACACTGCCCCCTTGGAAGAACAAACTGAAGATTGAAATCAAACAAATCTTGACGTAATTATTATTGCAAGCCATTTTTAAAAATTTTTTCACTGACTGAAAATGTATTTTCGCGAAACAGTCTTTTAAATGATTTGTTAAAAAAAACTAATTAGTTAAAAGTATTATATTGCATGATCTTTTATGAGAAGAAAGGAATTATGTTTCAAAATTGTACAATTTGTAACAATTTGGCGTTTTTTGTTTAATGTCGCCATTTTTTTTTTGCTATTCCAACGAACTATATTTATCCCACATGAAAAGCACTTATAATTTTTCATTTTTTATAAAAAAAAAAAAAAAATGAAAAAGAAAAGTGGTAGTTCTGATGGATACATTTTTAAATTTTTTTCAAATTTAACTCGCCATATTGAATTTTAAG
The DNA here is from genome assembly GCA_030523145.1 of Trissolcus brochymenae. Taxonomy (NCBI): domain Eukaryota; kingdom Metazoa; phylum Arthropoda; class Insecta; order Hymenoptera; family Scelionidae; genus Trissolcus; species Trissolcus brochymenae. Next base: position 21,358 of record JAQQRF010000006.1, read on the forward strand.
TTTAGTATCAGAAATACCATATCAATTTTTAGGGATGAAAAAATTAAAGAAATTAAATTTTCCCACTATTTCACCCTGCCAACATTAAAACAGAAACTTTGACGTTGGTAGCTCTGAAAAAGTTTAGCCACGCTGAGAATAGCAAGTGTTTACTTCACTGGTTCTCACGTTACCCTCGTTGTTGCGCCCGTCGTGTTAAAAATGGCTTTGAACCTCGTTGTCAAAGTGCACCCGGTGGTGTTGTTTCAAATAGTGAACGCCTATGAACGCCGAAGCATCGAGTCGCACCGAGTCATCGGTACCTTACTTGGTAAGATACATTTTTTATCAAATATTTTCTCCGGTCAATTCGTAATCATATGTCACGCCTTTCCCACGCCGACTTAACCTCAAATAAGATTTCTGACGTTTGCACATCTCATTTCTATGTTATTTTAATCTGAAAATATGTCAAAAATTATCTGCACGAGTTTAGGAGGAAGTAACATTAATTATTCAGTTATAATGGCGATGAAAAAATTATTCAGAAATTCATCCATTTGAATTTTCTTTTAGGTACCGTTGAAAAAGGTGTTGTTGAAGTCACAAATTGTTTTTGCGTACCGCATAAAGAGTACAAGGACCAAGTTGAGGCAGAATTAAATTATGCCATGGATTTGTATGATTTGAACCACCGAGTAAATGCTCAGGAAAATATTGTTGGTTGGTGGGCTTCTGGTAACGAGGTACATTAAAACCATACTTTTGTTTTACTTTGTTGATATAAATTTACAAGATTATAGTGAATCAAATTTATTGTATTATATTATTCATTTACTTCAGGTTACAACACATTCTTCGGTGATTCACGAATACTATGCCCGAGAGTGCAGCAACCCTGTGCATTTAACAGTTGACACTACCCTGGAAAATATAACTAGAATGGGTATCAAAGCTTACGTTTGTGTTCAATTAGGTGTGCCGAATGGCAAACAAGGTTGTATGTTTACTCCTGCGAAAGTTCAGGTAACAACCTTTCCCAATCATAATTTTTTTCTGGTTTCATAATGTTATAGTCTTAATTAAACATTATAATTAAACAATATTCAATATTTAGATAACGTGTTACGAGCCGGAAGTTGTAGGACTGAACTTGTGTGCAAAAACACAAAAGCAAAACCAAGTTCATATATCTGGCGCGAAACCAGGCGGTGGTATTGTAGAGCCTATGATGGACCTTCAACAAATTGCTGAAGCCAGCACCAAACTGTCTACCATGTTGGAGCAAGTTCTTCAATACGTTGATGATGTTTTGGCTGGAAAACAACCTCCAGACAATCAAGTAAATTATTTGCAAACTTTAATCTTGTTTAAATAGAAATATTCTCAAATGAAAATAAAACTAATGATTGACCATGAGATAATATGAATGTTTAATTCATTAATTTTCAGATTGGCAGAGCATTGTTGGACATGGTCAACTCTGTACCCAAAATGAGCTCCGATCAGTTTGACGAAATGTTCAATAGTAATGTTAAAGATCTTCTCATGGTAGTTGCTTTGTCGCAACTTATCAAAACGCAATTGCAACTCAATGAGAAACTCACACTCTTGACAACATTGTAAATTATAATTATACTTTTTTGATTGTGTAATATCATTAATAAATTTGAACTCTCTTGATACGAAAACTCAACTGTTTCTTGTTCTCATGAAACCAAATGTTCAATAATGAAAACATTTCAACATGGTTCAAAAAAATTAAATATGCTTTATTTCACAAACATTTAAAAGTTTCTCACAAGCATAGATGAGTTTTTATAGAAAAGTACGAATAGTTACGTTATTCACCGAAAACGAACAATAAATTAATCAATCACAAATATATACAATTTTAAATTTTATCTCAATATTAATTACTAATTAGCATAATTAAATATTCGTTGTATCTTCCAGCAAATTATCCTGTAAGTTGACCCAGTCAGGTATCCTACTGGATTTTGCATATTGCTCCTTCGTGATACACCGCGACGGTAGATCAGCCATCCCAAATATGGCTCCGCCAAGCCAAGAGGTGTAGTTAGGCTTACAGGGCGCCGTGTGAAATTTAAACGTTCTCACATACAGTTTGTCCTTGTAATAATTACTTCTCACAAGCGAATTGAGTTCTGCTTTTAATCGCGCAGTTAAACCTTTCGTCTGGGCCGTTCCTCCGACGAGCAAAATGTTTTCTGCTAATGGTTTTCGAGCATCCACTGAACACTGCAAAAGAAAATGGTTTCATTCATTTATTTAAGATAATTACAAAATGAAATTCTTAATAAATTTGTTATTTTTACAACAATACAAAAATTAATGTTTTTTTCACATACTTTCAAGATCGCATCAAGAATCATGGTAGGCAACGAATGATTATCCAAATCTCTTTCCCACAAAACCTCGAAAGCTTTTTCTCGTAACGTTCCAGGGATCGTGACAGTTTTATTCGTATAATATTTGACATCTGGAGGAGGTGCTTTTTCTTCTTTCGTGTTGAATTTGTTCGCTCTTTCGAGGGTCGTCACAAAACACGTACGAACTTTGACCTCCTCAATAAACTTTTCAGACAGTTCTGACTCGGGAACTATACTGCTCAAGGATTCTTTTATACGACTGAAACTCAAACGATGTTACTTTCTCTAATCATATTAATACAATATTTATTTTTGATCACGAAAAATGAATTCGTACTTATGAACAGCTTTTGCAGCAATAGGTAAAGCTTGCCAAGCTTTGAGAATCGGGACACCTTCAAAAACAGGGATCAAGGTCGCTTCCTCATATCCAATATCTAGTACCAAAGCAGTGTCAACTCCTAACGTGCTGACACAAACCAAATGAATTGGAAGTATCATCAGAGAACCAATTTCAAAATGCCGGAACAGTGCCTTGGCTATGGTTTCTCTAGTTTTTGTAGGCAGCAGAAGTGACTCTAGCAATACCAGTCTTATATCCTTTGGACTAATTACAGCGTGCCTAGAATGCAAATAATTGTTTCATTCAATTTCTTTAGTTCTCATTGTTTGACTCAAATTGAAAAAATGACACAATCATCTTAATAAAAAATACCTAAAGAAGATGCCGTGTAAAAATTCAACTAGTAGTTGATAGAAATCATCTGTGTCCTTGTAGTCATAAATGTTCCTAATTTTCTTTGTTTCCGGGTCTTTAACTTCGGATTTTATGATTCCTCTGGGCATGGATTCTCCAGCATAACCATACCTAAAACAATCATCATTCTAAAACTACCGTAGGATTTGAGAAAGAATAAAAAAGGCGGTCTGAGGTATATCACATTTGCAACAATTTGATATATTTGTATGTTGAAAAGTGAAGGAATAATAAAATTACTTGGTATAAGCTGTTCCAATATCCAGCACAACGACTTGTTTGTCAGGCATAAACCTTATACCTTCATATGTTCCCAACATTGTGAAAATATTTTGTTGTGCTAATCAGAACCCAGAATTACTTTTTATAACAACATAAACAAAATTATAAACAAAAAATTGACACTTGTGCAAACGTTGTGTCTGTTACACACGACGTTCACAAAAATTTATAAACGATATGAGATGTGAAATTCTTATCTTCGTATATAACTTCTCTGCAGCGCTACCTGGCAGCTTAATAATGAACTAATTATTATTCTCCTGTCGACTATAGGGTGAAGCGATGCGATTCAAATTTAAAAAAGAAGTCAATTCAAATTATTGGATGTGTATGATAATAACAAATTATCACTATAAAAGATAAAAATTATAAGGAGTGTATAAAAAATGTAATTGAGATTTATATTTTATTATGCAAATTAATCATTATCATTTTTACAATGAAATCTTTCGTCGCATCGCACATTCGAAAGCGGCTCATCAATCCACCTCCAAAAAATCAAGGCAAAAAAGGCTACCCATTAGAATAAAAGTTCACTCACTCATTCTTATATTCAAACGGTAAAAATATTATTCATCCATTCAAAAAAAAAAAAAAAAAATTGGTCACAAAACATGGCAATGAACAAATGACCAAATCGCTAAACAATTTTAACTCTGGAACAAAAAAGCGACGTTTTTATCGTGTGGAAGCAGTGTTTTTGATTCACTCCAAAATCAAAAATTCATCAATATGATTATTATTTTTATGATTGTTGAAAAATCAATTGTAAATATATAACTTGAAAATATACAGTTCAAATAGTTGATATCTTATTCGGTCTTATTATTTCAGACATACAGTGTTGTCACCGAGGTTCATCAAAAATCCGAGGCAAGGCGGCAACAATTCTTAGATTAGATTAGGAAAATCATCATTCAAACGAGCTGGGGTAAGTCATTAAATTAATTATTGGGCAAAAAATTAATTAAAATCATATAATTATGACTGATGTACTAATTTTCGTCTACTTGAAACAATCGTTTTTTTATAAATATATTAAGTAGAGATAGTTGCGAAAGTCATAATCATTAATCAAATTTGACTTATATATAAAATCCATAGCTTTGAAATGAAAATTAACTCGTTTGAAAACCGATTTTGTATTCACACTCTCTGAGACAGTCAATCAACAACAGTGTTCGCTTATGTTATTCTTATTAAAAACTTGAAAATTAACAGAAAAATTTGTTAACTTGTTTAAACATTCGTCAAACTCCAGTCGCAACTTTTTAATTCATACAGTCACTTTTAATATATATATAAGCGCTCATTATTTACGTGTAGATGACAAGGTTCACACATTGTAAAAATTATAATACAATGATGTACAATTTTCATTCATCCTTGTATAGTTTATCGCACATGCCAACAAGTCGCTTTTTTATATACTATCTCTTGGTTCTTACAGAGGACACATGAACTGATATGAATATGAAAAATTATCGCATAATTCAAAAATTTATTTTATTTTGGAAATACGTGTTCAGGCAAATCTTATTTTTTTTTAATTTTCTCAAACTGAATAATAGACAAGAAGTTGTTCTTTGTTATTAAAAATTGAAAATATTTGATAAAAAAGTTCATTTTTTCAACCTCCACCTGTAAGAACTTTTTAACTTACGTAATTTACACAACTTTGTATTTTTCATATTAAAACGTAACTTTAATACTGACCAATTAAATTATATATATATAGCGAGTTTACATTAAATTAAAATTATTCAACAGTTTCGTTGACTTGAATTTGTTGATAATAATTTTTGCGTATTTTGTTAAGTACAATGTTGGTATGACACAAAAATTAATTAATTCTTTGTCGGAATTTTTTGATTTTGATATTCCGAGATTGTAGGTATTAAAAATACAGGTCGACAGATCTGTTTGATACGCTTAGTCTATCACAATGAAGCAGGTCCAGTGAGAGTCAAAAATATATACAAATTTAAACAATTTTTGCAAATTGACAAATCAACGTCGTCATTTTTATTGATGCATATAAAATTTACAATCATTTAAAAAATTTTAGAAACATTCGTCTTATTACGTTACATTAGAAATGTTGTTTTTATTCAAATTTCGATTTTATTAAAAAATGTCGGAATACTACGAATTCAATATTTTTGACTCTTTCTCATAATTTTTCTTATATATACATGCCAAATTTAGCAAAAAATATATAAAGAATGATTTTTAATTGAAAAAGTTGACCACTCTCAAATTATTATATTTTTTTTATTTTTAGTTTGTGTTGGTTAACATCAGTGTTGATTTTGGAATTTCTACTTCGATTAACGACCAATTTAACAAATCAAAAAATCTCTTGGTGTGAGTCTTCATTAGATACCACTTTTTTTTGGTCTGTTAAAATAGTTGTTAATCAGAGAAGAAATGTTTCATTTTGAATTCTAAAGGATACTTTCATTCAATAATTACTTTTGATGGAATTCTGAAATCTTATATTCTTCTTATTACATACTTATGTAACTTAATTTCAAATTTTTCGATTTTGATAATTGAGAAACTTCTTCTGCTATCGACATTCGCATCATATTTACTGAATAAAGAATAATAAATAAAAAAATCGCTATACACCTCAGTTTTTACGTATTCCGATTATCATAAAATCTAAAGGAAGTTCGCAAAATAAACATACCATTTTTGCAGGATTAATAATACAACTTTCATGGCCGTGAATATTATAGCATAATTATACTGCGACTACTACAACATTTGTGTATTCTCAACTCCCAAAACTTGTACAATTGCTTTCTATATCTCAACTTCCAAAATCACACAAGTTTCAATGAACTACAATTGTTTCTTTATAATCGACTTACCTTTTCTCATTTTTTTTAAATTTATTTTTACTCTAAACTTGAATTTTCTTGGTGTATTAATGATTGCGAACATTGGAGGGTTGAAATGACAGTCGATAGGTGATTTTCAAAGTTTTATTCAAGTAGAAGTTTGTAAAAATGGCGCTCGCTGAATCCTGCATCACTGAGTTATATATAACTTTGTATCTCATTAGTTTTCTCGACTTTAGCATCTCTATCCTCAACGGCAAAAGGCATTTTAAAAAATGGAGGACGGGAAATGGGACGTTTCAAGAGAGGGGGAGGGAGGGGAACTTTTAGTTGAACAAAACATAAAACGTTGTCACGGCACGAGACGGTCGAACGCGGACGGTTGAGTGTTCGCTGAGCTTCGAGTCCTCAAAATTCATTGTATTTACAAATAAACCCTCTTTCGCGTTCGATTGGGTCGATTGTTTTTGAAACAAAATCAAGGTTCGGGGAAAAGTTGTTTTTTTTTTTTAAAACGGATGTTCGCAATTTTATTAACTTACTATCATATTAAAAAGTATCAATTTTGTTGTTGTTGTTTTTTGACAATTTTTTCCATCTTCCTTAAGTGTATAATTCCTGCTCCACGTCATTATAAATAAAGCTTCACTTCAATTGGTTTCGGTGTGTGTATCAAGTGTCTGATTGGCTCGTATGAAAATCATTATCGCAAAATCCCTTGTCTTCTTGGCTTCTCCATGTTCAGCGTGTCTTGTACAAGTGCGTCTGGAATGAAGACTGACCTCGGTTTTTGAATGAAACAGAACATTCAGTATAAACGTGCTAACTATGACTAAGTACCGCCATATTGTCGCAATTGCAATGTACATTATGTCGCATTGATGACTGTCAACTGCATGCACGCACCTGCATGTAAATGTGCTAGAGCTTATCCTGGAACAAAAACAGATTGTTCGTTGCTGCAACAGCTACGACGTTCTCGGACGGGTGCCACGCAGTGTGCAATATCTTCTTATTGAAGTCCAAACAGTCCACACTGATTTCATCTTTCTTGCGCTTCCCTCCTGTACATACCTACAATCCAGAAATTTTATTTAATATCACGTTTCATTTCGTTTTACATTTTGTACTCCAACAAATCAAATTTGTTGTCTATATTTCTCTCACCTTGCGAGGTTTAAGAAGCGTTTTTGGTTTTGCGATATCACGCGCAGCTTCCAATGTGAGATCGCGTTTCGTAGAGCGATCGAACACACGGAAGAAATTGTTGTACGATCCAGTCATGATCGCTGAGTCGTTGCCACTCCAGCAACACTCAAATTTATCAAATATACAGTCATTTTCATATAACGAGCACAGTTTGGATCTCAGGTACTCGTGAACCTGCAAATAAACAATCAATATCATCAAAGTATTCTTTTTTTTTTCTATTAAATGAATGTGCATTGATTCGGAAAAAGTTGAACGTACTGGATAACACTCGATTGGTTTGGTTTCCATATGCAAGTCCCAAACTTTGACGCTGAGGTAGTCGCGGCTAATCATGTAGCGACCAGAGTTGCTTAGTTTGACATCGCTAATGCTGGAGATGATCTCAGAAAAGAAACTCCGGTTGGTGGGATCCTCGGGCTCCTCGAAGAGCTTGCTGTGTCGGTCGCAAAGTGCTGCTGAGCGCATGTCACACAGCCGGATCGTACCCTTGCTGCTGCTGTACACTAATAAGTTACACTCTACGGGATGAAACTCTGCTGCCGTTATCACCTCGGTCAGCTCTTCCATATTTGTTGGCTTGATATCAACGATATCTGTTTTCAAATTGATCAATCGGAAAATATATATTTCAAACTTATGTACTGTAAGACATAAAAGAACGTTACACTTCTCAAACTATTGCAAGGATTGCAAACTTATTTTCTACAAAAATTTAAATGATTTCAAACTCTAAGTGGTTTGACATTTTATTGAAACGTGTGATGTTTTCAAAGGATACTAAAACTTTGATCTGTGATTTCCAAATGCCATAAGTTGATTCTCAAGTCATCCGCGCTGAGATAGGTTTCCTGGTCACTGTTTACGCTTATACTGTTTATATGGTATGTGTGTGCATTGGCAAATATTCTTCTAGGTGATGCCTCGACCATCAGCTCCATAGGCTTTATAGTTGGTACCTAATAATAATTGTTTTTATATATTATTATTTCTACATTTCGACTAAAAGGTAAAATTTCCAGATGGACAGGAATAGGACATTTTAAAAAAATTACCCTCAAAGAAGTGATACAAGCGGGGTCGCGTATCGCGCCATTCTCTTCCTTTGTATTGTAACCTTCGACTCGTTTGTCCCGTTCGCTGACTTTCCACAATTTGATTGTTTTGTCGTTTGTCGACAATAAGAAATGGGCAGGGTTTTTGCGTTTGAGCCATCTTATTTTGTTGATCTTCTCTTCGATTTCTAATGATTTCAAATAATCGAATTCTGGCTCATGACTCTGGAACGTGCTATACACATTGTACTCACCCCTCTTAGGAGTGCTGTTTTTACTCTGCAAATAAACACAAACCAGCAGTCAATAATCCGCCATTCGAAGTTAAATCGCACAACTGACTTGATTGAAGAAAAAAGAAAAAAAAAGAAATATTTTTCAACATTTCTATACAAACGGCGCTCACTTTTATCGTGAATATTTATATTCATAACTGATAATTCAGAATTTTAAAGAGTTTCTTTTACACTGATTGTACAACGTTTATTAATTAGTCAAACATTTTTGCGCATTCAGATGAGTTTGAATTTATGATAATGTTCAAGTTCTACTGAATCAATTGTTTGTTATAAATTATTGTAATGCAAGTTATGTTGGCGTCGATTGCATTAGCATACAATTAAAACAATAACGAGTAGGTGATTATTGAGTGTAGATGCAACTTACAATGGGATCTCTTCGAAATATAACTACTCGTCCGCCCTTATCTCCTGTCGCGAGCAAATCGCCATCATGGTTGAATTCCACGCAAGAAATTATGTCAGCTGAAAAAGCAAAGTCAAAATTCTTATATTTCCATACGACAGAATTTACATTTCAAATTGATTTCATAATTAATCATAAAAAGTCTTGTTTACCCTCGGTAACATCTTCTTCTAATGTACCCTTCACTTGTGAGAAACACCACTGGATTTCACCATTACCTAGAACAAAAAGAAAATTTGTGAGACACAGAAAACAAGATGTACATCGTTTTATTAATGTAATATTTTTTGAATTAAACAATTTTGTTTAATCAGTTTTAAATCATAATTTCTGGCTATGCTCCAATACAAATATTTATCTCAAACAGCATTCAGATATTAAAGTTGACTAGTCAAAATTAGCAGTTGTCAATTTCATGCTCATTCAGTTGTTATTGAATTTCGAGTTAGACGTGAAATTTATGAGCTTGAAGTTGGCGATAATAAATGTGAGAAAAACGTGATTTGTATTTGTTGATATAACAGTGATAAATAAATCGGTCTTGCTTGAACGCTCTTAAACAATGTTTGAAAATAAATGTATTTCGAAATAAAATATATCTCATTGAAGTACGTTCGAGTACGCGCACAAGATGATTTATTTTTAGGTAAAATTTAACATTTGCGGAACTATTGATCAGGTACTCAAAAATGCTGTATTTTTAGTACAAAATTTAGTCATTATCTCTTCCTGTTTTTACAACTCAATATTAAATGTTTAATTTGTCAATTAAAGAAAAAAAATTAATGTACAGGGAACAACATTTAACACGAATCAACGAAATAAACAAAATGGATAATTACATTTTGCAAACAAATAATGAACAAGTTAAAATTTGAATCGCATTTATAGGTTATCTTGAGGGGTAATAATGATAGACTGAGAATAAATACCAGTTATGCCGTTTTTGAGAGTCCTCATAATCAACGGATAATTGAGACTCAATTGTTAACACTCAATTCGTCGCAATCGGCTCAATAAAAAAGTGACTGTAAAGTCAAACAGTTGAAATTCAAATTCGCAATGGATAACGAACGACGCAACCAAAATATTGACGGGGCACCGCAAGGACTAATCGCAAAAATGGCAAATGTGTGAATCCATGAACGATGCTGGCCAATCAAAAATGCGTCACGCTCGATTCAACTAATCAAACTAGAAACAAAAATAAAAAAATTAAAAAAAGTAAACAAACAATCAGCAAAATCCATCGTTCAATAATGCAGCAACGAATTTCAACAAAACAATTGATTTAGTGACAAAGGACGAACATAACCTCACTTTCTGGCACATACTCTGATTTGGGATTGTCGCGACTAGAAAAAGACAGCGAGTGGCCGAACGAACGAAAATGCACAATTTATGGAAACAGAAATGAAAATACAAAAAATTACGACAAAATTTGTCCTTCAAATTTGTTTACGCGCGCAATCACGAAGATCCAGCAGGTTGATCCGCCACTTGCCGATGGGTTTAATTTTAGCCTCGCGAAACGCTCACGATACAAAACAAAACCCAACCACTTGCTTAAATTTAACCTCACTTTTTTATTCTTACTTCTCTACCCCCGAAGTACCGTTTGAAAGAAAAAAAAAACAGATGAACCGACAAAATCGTAAATTCAAAATTCACGACCGCGGTAAAGAAATAACGGTCTTTGTGCAACCCGGGGTTTCGTCAGACCGGTTCAAAATTTGTAGGTTAGTTTTTCAATGTGTTGAAAAAATTGGGCGCGCAATGGCCAAATTTCGAGAGGGGGAGGCAGTGGGGGTGCAATTTTTGGTAATTACTTGAAGTCTCGGCGCAGTCCATTGTGCCAGTGAGCCGCGTTCGGCGATCGCATCCGGGTGGGGGTGATGCGGAAGTTTGGGGCCTCGGCGTCGGGGATGCGCTCCGGTCGCGCGGAGCCACGGCAACTGGGTCAAGGTTCGGTTTGGCGCGGTGCGTGGACGGTTATCCTCGGCGCTTCATCAAGCGGTGCCGAGCTCCGATCCCTGCGGCGTGAAGGGGAGGGGGCGTTGCGCACCTCTTTGTCTATGTGCCTCCTTGTCTATCGCCCTGTCTTGCTTTCTCTCTCTCTCTCCCACTTTATCTGATTCTTCGCAGCTTCTGTCTCCGTCTTATTTGATCGGCTCCTCGTCTATTAATTTGTCCGTTCGTGTTCACGACGAAAAACGAACCGTAGCTTAAAATTGTTACGCTCAAAATCGTGTGTTTGTGCGATTGTTATTGTTGGCTGCTTTTTTGTTGTTGTTGGAAAAAAAAAAGAAACGGTCTTGGTGGTGGCGTTCGTTGTTGTCAGTCTCGGGATCACGTCGTCTGGATGACCGGCGTGTGTTGGCCGTTGTCTGCACTCGGCTACGACAACGTGATACACTTATTGGAACTGGCCGACGGAGCTTGTGCGTCGCGGACGCTTGTTGTCGCTATTTGTCGTCCCTGCTAGTCTCCTCGTCACGAGATTTAACGAAAAGAGAAGAGCACTCGCGCGCGCACCGTGTATACACTGACCGCCGCGCTACAACTATTCGCGCGTGACGTCACGAGGTCGCAGCCCGCTAGCGCCACGGAAGACGCCATGTCGGCGGATCAGATCGAGTACCCACGGACTTTCGCGAGCATAAACGCGGGAATCGTCCGGTTGCGAACAGGTTGCATCGCGCAATCACTTCTTTCATTCCTTTTTTTTCTCTCTATCTTTATCTATTTATAAATTGGACAACAAATGTTTATCGGATTTTGTTTTGAAAAGTCTTTAATGAAATTAATTTCGCTTTGCACATTTTAATTCAGAACCTGTGCTGTTTCGAATATTTAAGTAATACCTAATACAAGTCTTGTAAGTGTTTTTTTTTTTTGGTATTTTGTTTGTTAGTAATATTGTTTGTTTTTCTTTTCAATGACCTTTGAAATATTTTTATGTCCTATTAATTAGAGGATATATTATTGACCTTTTAGTTTTGTTTGTTGACTTCATCGGTTTCGTTAAAAAGTTTTGAACAATAACAAAGTATGAAATATGAAACCTGTGTTATGGAAACAAAAATATTCTATTCAATTTTTTTTTATTATACTTATTTAAAAAAGACGATTATTTTGAATGTTTGTTTTTAAAAAGATCAAACTAACATGAGTTGTTTATTTCGTTTGCAAGAGCGCCCACGAACCTAAAAGGTTATTTCTTATGCAATCTAAAACATTTGTTAGATTTATTTTCAATTTCATAAATGTTTACATTTTTACTGATTTTTTTTCACTTTTGTTCATGTATTATACTTCAAGTTAACCTTTTCAATGAAAATTCAAATGTTGCGTGGATAAATATTGAATAAATAAATAACTTGAATTTAACAATGTATGTTCAAAGGGCACCTAAAATTTTGATCATCAGTATTGTTATTTTTTTGCCAGAGTCGAAAATAAGGATATTGTTTACGTTTTTTTAAAAATTAACATTTTTGATTTTCAAAATGAAATCTAAAGGTTAGCTTTTTTACGAAACAAGTCAAGGTCAAAGGGTCCTACCCTTATTGTTGTATTGTTTTGTTTTATAAAAACAATTATTTTATAACCTTTTAATCTTTTCTCGCTTTTGTAAAACAGCAACTTTCATACCTCTTCAAAATTCTGGAAACATCGTTATTAAAACTACACAAATAGAGGCAAATTTGCAAAATGTCAAAGTCGTTGTCAGATCGGTGTTGCGTAAAAAAATAATTATAATCCTGGCTATAAAATATTGATTGATTGAGAACCAGAACGCACTACTAATTAATTGGTATCACATATATGTTTTATCATCCAATGTGACAACTGAAATGTTGACTCTGCCTTGCTTATTAACGTGTTACGATCCAAAGAAATTGAATTCAAGCGTTCTCGTCATCTATTTTTTCCTTCTTTTTCTCGCTTTTTTGTCTTCTATATAATTTATTAATGGTTCTGAAGGTGTAACGTAACAATATTACCGACTACTTGGTTGGCCTCTGAGAATCGATAGCTATAGTATGGATAAAATTTCCGCTGTCCAATTTCATGCACATGTTTGTTTACAAAAGAAAATGTCCATATTTGAGAGCAAATTGGTTTGAAAATTGCATTTTCACGCTTGTTTGTCATAAAAGTTTTTAGTCGTTTGGATTAAAATGATATAAATAAAAAAGATCCATTAAATGTGTAAAAAATGTTGTTAATTAAAAACGTTTTGCTCAGTGATGGCAAAATTGTTGCGAAGTTTAATGGAGTTATCTGTAATAATATCATTTTGAAATATCAAAAATGTGAGAGAATATTTTAACGCGTGTCTCCCCGTCAAAGGCAGCAGTATGAAATGCATCCAAAGCGGACGACATTACATCCGCTTTTTACATCCGACAATTACAAAATTGTATTCAAAATTGTTTATGTGACAGAGCAATAATTTCAACGTTTGCAAGCAACTGAAAATAATAATAATAAATAAAATTTTGCAGGATATCCGGATCTCGTACAGGACTGTTCGTTTTGGGAGTTTGCGTTGAATTTATTAGTTCATTTAGAGTGCAGCTTTTGTCGCTGAGCTTGGTTGAAAATTGTCGTCACATAATCATGTAAGTATAAATTGAATTTCTAATCTTGATTCATCGCTTTGAAATTTTCCCAAATTAATTGCGATTCTTCGTTGCAGGGCATGTGTCGACAAGCTGAATTGTCGTGTTTCAGAAGTTTTTGTGATCGAATCCATAATTCGATGAAATTTTAATCTATTTAGATTGTGACAAGTTATCGAATATAATACAAATGGCTGATCTCATATCAGTGCTCTCGGAAGGATTTTTACCTAAAAGTTGAGCCAGTTTTTCGTGAAGCTCCTCCATGGATTCGAACAACGGTGTGTACCTTGGCAGCTGGGCCATATTTCGCGGCGATCTCATGCCTGAAGTTAAGGTATCCATTTTCAAGACCACCCGAAACATGTAATCATTGAATTCTTCGCTATCACAAGATTCTTATCGGGATAACGCAACTTTGCCCGTCGAACATTTTGATTTCAACGTTACACGCTTTGTGATTTTCGACGCACAGGCGGTACTTTTCCTGTTTGAGGTCATCGGCAGTGAAATTTCATCATAAGAAGTATTGAACACGAAACAAAAAAAAAACGGACGTGCTTTATAAGGATGGTCGTTCATTGGATGCAAGGCACGGTGCGTGTACGTGTCCAAAATTCGGCATCGCTCTTTCCATGTACACTCTGTTGTGTAGGTAAGCTCTCAAAGACTGGTGCACAAGTTGTCTTCATCAGGTTGGTCCGTTTGCATCAATTAGAAGCAAAGCGCTAATCAAATTCGCGCTTCGAAATAGAGTAAACGGCGTAGTATCGGCAATTTTGTTTTATATTCGTTGTTATGATTCACTTGATGTTTTTCTGTTCTTTTATTTGAAATTTACGTGAACCTTAAATTTGATGACAAAATATGGGACGATTGAGTACGTTGAGTACAAAATGATGTGCTCATGAATAATAATCAAAGAAATTTAAAAAAAAGAAAGAATCATAAGCGGTTGATGTGTTCTCTGAACCTGAGTTCAATTTTTCATACTCAACATAATTTCTCGTTCGTTATTTAAAATCAAGTACATAGTTGGATTAAACGTTAAAAAAAAAGAATATATTTCTGCTTCAGTGCAATTTACTGTCATACCTTGTTAATGGTAAGAAAATATCCTTTAAAATTGCTATAATATTTCCAGTGGAAAAAACTGTTGCCTTGTGTATAAAAATGTATATCAGAATCTTTTTTGATAGTAAACTTTGAATAGGAAATATAAGTTTGCGAGGAAAAAATAGGTCTCAAGTTCGGGGTAGAACTATATATTGTTATACAGAAATTGATATTTTTATCAGAAGAATGATTAATGAGATGTTAAGAATTATGAAGGAAAGCTTAATTGGAAGTAAAAAATGATTTCATGCTGAAAAGCGTGGGTGTGCGCCTGGGGAAACGCTAGCCGATTAACACCTGTATTCATCGTGTGACCTATGTCTGGGCGCCAACCGTGCGTGTGACTCCGATAAACTGCCACGATACATTGATTGAGACGTGAAACGTTGCAAAACTCCGGTCGTTCCACTTGCCGTGGATGTAAACATTCAATTATTTGTTAAATCTTGCTAGACAATCGACCGAGAACGGGTCATTAGTTTTCATTATAAAAAAAGCCGAGAGAGAGAAAAAAAGAAGTATAAGCTCGTAAGAAACCTACTCTCAATTCTGCGAAACGGGCGATGGATTTGCGATAACCGTTGAAAAATAGTTTTCATTGGTTTAGAAGCGAGTTGCATATTGAAAATCACCGTCTTGAAAATTAATTTTGAGGACATTTTAAAAAAGGCAGTGTGATTTGCATTTAAAAATAATCCGTTACCAAATCACTCGTGCATTGTCGTTTTTTGGACAAGTTTGATAAAAATACTCCATTGATGAGCTTTTTTCAAAGCTAAACTATAACAAAACTGGGATCCATTTTCCGGTAAAACAAAAGAATACATTTTCATATGATAGACAAGGTTTTTTTGTATTAATTTGACACGACATTTTCTGTTATCCAAAGTCAAAAGAATAAATTATCCTGTGACCTTTGAAGTTTGCGAGTTCAAGAGTGATTAAAGATCAACGTCCAGGAGACGCGTCGAGAGGTTGTCAAATCCGAAAGAACGATCTCACAATAAATATTGTGTATTTTAAAGTGCCACGTTTTCATTGGATAATCACATTAAAAATCGTATTTGTTATGTTTAAAATAACTTATTGCGATAGATCGAAAAAAGGCTCTTGTGACGTTACAAGGGAGTTTGACGTGAATTTTCCACTGGGAAATCGATAGCGAGCTTGGAACGCGACTGAAACGGAATTGTGTTCAATTATCAGAGTATCTTTGGAAAAAAATAATTTGTTTTAGATTATAGTTTGAAAAATGAGGCTTCAACGTAAAAACTGTGTCGAGTTGAATCACCTTCTTTTGAAATATATTTTCTATTGTTATCTGATTACGTCGCTTGTACGATCCGCTGGAAATAAAATTTAAAGGTCATGTTAAATTCAATATTGCGAATTTCAAAATTAAACGTCAGACGGTTATAAACCGCCTTGCATCAATTTGGTGTTTTAGTTATTATATATCTTAGAAGCGGAAATTGCAATTTCAAAAGGTTAACGGCACGGATATATTTATAGCAAGATGTAACCTTAATGCAATTTTTTTTCAACGTGAGCGCGCATTATTAGAAGTTAATTGGTTTTGTATAAAGTTGTATTATTTTTGGTACAGTCGTTGTTACATTGCTTGCTATTTTATGGGGAAATAACATACCTGCTCTTTTGTTAGCGGCAGTGATCATAAAGCCCAATTTCGTGAGGCTAGACTGCCTGATAATGCTTGGGCTTCGCATTTGCTTGACCTCATTTGTTTGAGCGTTCTTGGTTTTCGCTTGGATGGCGCCGTTTCGATAATTTCCGGTCGTGTTGTTGGGGGGCCGCTGGGGGGGCGCCCCCCATAGACCCACCACCCCCGCGTGGCGCGTGGTGCCGAGTCACTGTACTTCGATACGAATAATGACCTCCTTCCGGAAAGTTCATCCAATGCTGCAACAGAATTTCAATCAATTTTATAAACTTGTTTTTACTTTTTTTCTTCTCGCTCAATTTTTGTATCATTTCTTTTTCATTTTGGAACCTAGTCATATTGAAAAACATTATACGTACTCGTCGAGAAACAGTTATAAAATTTGTCAATTCGTACATCAATTAACATATACGATCACCAATCATCTGGGAAATTGCTCAATATGTTCATGTAAATTAATTAACAGTGGTAATGATATTGCGAGGACCAAAAAAGAGCGCTACATTCGAGGCACTACGACTTTCAAATGAGGTTTAATCATAAATTATAATGGATTTTATATTAAGTTCGTACTCATGTTCTGTCGCTTTGGGAATTTATATTTTAATGAATCTAACGCACCCGCCTCACTGGGATGCAATGAACTGCATTTTGCGATGCACAAATATAGACCTGGCGCATTAAAATGTCTCTATAATGTATCGAGAAATGCATTTCTCAGACTGTCACTGCAAAAGTAGGTTGTTTGAATATGTGATGAAAAAGTTGTCTCTGATCGGTGTGTGGTATTTAAAAAAATTGAGGAAGGTCAGTACCTAGCAAGTGGCATTGGCTCGTCATCTTAAACTAAGCTATTGATTTATATGATATCGGCTATTTTAATATGATTAGCGGAATTGTATAAAGTTTAACCCTCATTTTTTCGAACAAGAAGCTTAATTTTGAAAATGATTCAAACTGAAGGCCAGCAAAAAGCAAATACAATTAAACTGACAAAAAACCAACTAGAAATAAATTGAAATAACAAATAAAAAAAATGGAAAAAAAAGTGAACTAAAAGCGGAAATTGAGCAGACACCATTGTCCGATTGTATTTAATATATGCAGACAAAATTTATAACACGGATCATGAAATGTATTTACAAAGCGTATCAACATAAAAATGTTGCAAATAAGGTGGGAGATGACTTTTGTGCCCTTTGTAGTTGCTCAGCGCCAAATGTAAAAATTCGGTCGGAGTTGTAGCTCGGTGGTGTGAGGCGATTCAGCATATCGCACGGGAAAGTAGCGTCAAAAAGCCGTCTGCGGAAAATGCGCGTAAAATAGAGACAGAAAATTAAAGGTAGTGAGAGGCAACAGGTTGGCAATCAAAAGTTACATCGGTTGGCTAAAGCAGAATCGAAAGGATCTGGCTATCCCTCGAGGTGTTTCACACATCGCGAATAAAATTAGTCACTTGCGTCGTTGAACGGTCTTTGAACTCAAACTGGTTTTTGAATAAAAGTATAAATCAAATGAACTGCGACAACGATATCAAAACTAATGCGTCGTTTAAGAAAGATTGTAATTTTATCACAGACCTCTCTTACGTCATGTCGTAATTATGCGACTTCCGATCGGGGCGTATGACTCGTAAATTGTTTCGTTCCGGAAGTTCAGCAGTCTGGCGGCCTCGCACGGGCGTGCTAAAAATAGAACAAGAAAATGAAATGTAATAAAACTGGAGAAAAAAAGGGTCATGAAATGATACAACGGCATGAAATAATCGGTTCACTTCAAACGGTTGATTAGAGGACTTGATTAGATTCTGCTTCTATTAGTTTTACGTTTATTTGTTTAGTTGTTTGAAATGTGATTGGGATTTTGATTGGAGGAGAGTCACGAGAGGGTTGAATGTTGATTTTCAAAAGGAGGTAGGAAAAAAAAGTCGGTTTGTTATTGGTGAATAAATCATGGTTCCCAATTAGCATCAAGTTCTCAGATTTTGCGAGTGCCCATCACGACGCGAGTATCCACTCATTTCTGAATGACAAGGCTGAATGTTTAACGCTATAATCAGCTATTTAATCTTGCAATTTGGCGCCCTTGAGACTGTTTGAAGTTAGTCAATGAATTTTTCCGTAGACAAGTGTCCCGCGTAGTTTTCATTCTTTTTCTTGCATGTCATTTCGCTCGGAATTCGCATCGCAGCAGTCGGATCGTCTTGTATTTTTATGTTACCTTGGTCAAACTTATAATTCGAATCAAAACATTTTATTTTATTTCTATGTTTAATTGTTCTTATGATTTGCATACTAAAAACGTTCTTAAAATTGTATCATTATTTTGAAAAATGTTGAGTAGATTGTTAAGTAATGGTATGCGAGCGTACAGTTTAATATTTAGACTAAAAAAAGTAGGAGGGGAAGTAATCGCAGACGGCAGCATTTTATAAAAGTACAAATCGAACTCGTGAACGCTTGGCATTAGGCCAGTGACTTTTTCACAAATCTTGAATCCCCGTGTAAAACGAGATTGCATTATTTATTGATTTGCAAGCTGCAAACATTTGCGCCCGGCAAAATCAATACTTAGACCCTTTGTTTGAGGAAATCATTAGAAATGTCGAAAATTTTATTTTTTATTTCCCTTGAAGTCAAACTCGAAAAACTGAATATCACATATATGCATTCCGCGTTCGTATAACAATTTATTTCAGTTATTGTTTTATGGTCTCTTTTGTTCGTCGGCTCTGTTAAAAAAGTTTTTTTTTCACATTGAGAGCGAATGTCCAGACGATTCATGTACTGCGAACAGATTCCAACCCACGAATGTCGTATTTTAGTCGCAAAACAAAAAGAAAATAATCGTACATAATGCATTCTTTTGTCTAGACGTACAGAGTACTACATTTCCGATAAAAACCGTGAAAAATAGTACAAATCGCGTGTTTTACGAAAAAAACTCTTACACAAACATTTAACTTATTAAAACAAACTGAAATAACTCAATTCAATTTATTAGTCCATTAACTGATAAATCGATTTTTTTTTGGTAACAATAAATAGATTTTATTTACTGCTAGCAAAATATAATTAAAAATGATGAAATGTAATAACAATTAGAACGCTGTTACAATAAACAATGCTTCATTAAATGAAAATAGACACTAAAATTGTATCCACAGTTAATTAAAATACAGTAACATTCACTAAAGCTTTCAAACTATTATAAACACAATAATAAACAAGTTAAGCCCGGACAATAAATTAGTTATAAGCTCGCGTAACACGTGGGATTTCAAAGAAAGTATTTACGTTTTCCAATTTTGCAAACGGCTTTTGAATCAGAAGCTCTCAATGAATGCCAAGTTTTTTTGTCGCTTTTTTTACCCCCCCGATTCGCATATATTACAAGTGTCTGGAGACCCCGAAAACGATGTATTCAATTTACTTCCTCGCTAAAAAAAAACACACACACAATTTAAGCCACCCTGAGCGATGTTATTCCGAGCATTATTAAAGTAAATGTTGAAACGAAAAGGGCACAAGGTCGGCGGCAAAAATTCAAAGCTCTGATCGAACTCTATAATGAGAACACATTGAAAAACGGATTAAAATGATAAACAAACGTCAGAGATAACAAACAAATAATTAATTTATGTTTGCGTTTTACGCGTGTGTGTATGCTGGACAAATGAAATTTACATTTAATTTTGTATTGAAAATGTGCAAAGTAGTGCATGAGCTTTCAAAGAACAATATGTGATATGTCATTTGGGCGTATTATAAGCAAGGGTTGGGCTCCGGATGAATTCAATGACAATGGCATTTCTGGTATTAACAACATGTGCGACGTACATTTAAATGACCCATTTTTCGAGAGTACCTTTCGAACAGAGGAGTAAAAAAAGCTTTCGCACGAAGATGCACTCCAGACACCCGAGTCAGCGTACCAATAAGTGCAATTTTCAATCATTAAACCCGTCAGATGCATTCTTATATATCCACTCCGCCTTTTGTCACAGGGCTCCTCTCACGGTCACCGACACATTCCTCTCAGAACGCGTTTTTAATAACTTGATTAAGAGCGCGCGCATTTTCATACATTAAACCTTTTTTGTTCTTTTACTCGTGTAATTATCGTTGTGTTCGTTAGCCTTCGGTTAAATATTAGCTGAACCATTCCAGACATTGAACATTTTTTTGTTTCAATTGAAATTCAATCTGTTCAATTGGGAATGAAATTGTTCCATCGCCCTGTAGGTTTAGCCCATAAAGTTTCTCATCTTCCATCTCCAAATGTTCCAATACCAATTTACATAATCTCACAAAAACAACGGCTTTGGTATCATTCAAGTACAATTTATCTTCTGTCCACAGGTGGCTCTGACGTACAATATTAAATAAGCCCCGACTACGACAGAGACAATATGATAACAAAAACTCCTGAAGACGGAAGAGGAAATGTGGTATTGCAGCGGACAATTGTTAACGAAGTAATTGGAACGCAGGTATGAGTTAAGCAGATAATTTAATTGCAATGTGTCCTTCCTCCTTGAAGGCCATTGTTAAATGCCGAACGCAGTCTGGGCAGAACGAAGTAAATCAGTAGGCCATCGTGGCAAGAAACCCTACCGCGTTTTGTATTCCTAGGTCTTCAAGACTTCTGTCTTATGATTCGTGGAAATCGATAGAGTTAATAAGATTCTAATTAACGGTTAACCCCAGCTGGACGAGTGTCACAGATTGCTGGACCATTACCAGCTCGATCCTCAGTTTAATCTGAGGGTCTTTCATCGGGGAAAACTTTACGTATAATAAAAGTAAGGCTATAAAAAGTTTAATCACTTTAGTTTGATATTATTCTTTATTTCTAAAAAAATCTACGAGTCTTCTTAATTAGCCATACAAATATTTTTATCGGCAAGATATGAATTTTGTCATAACATGCAATCGTCATTAACTCTTACCTAATGTACATACATGGTCGGAATGTTTTTACTTGTCGATCATGGTGTTTGCTGAGCTCTCGAGGTTTTTTTCCCGCCAATTTGAAGCACTCCGCGTTTGTTCTCGGGAGTATAGTTCCAAGTAAACAAATATATCTTCTAATAATAGTTCAGTTCGGGTTTCTTGTTCAGGGAAGTTTCGTCCAGATCATCAAAAAGGGCGGCTGCTGACTCGTAAATCATCATAATTATATTTCTATCGAAAATGTGATATTTATTAAGCGTTGCTTTCTCGTTAATGAGACTCGGTTTGGTATATGTAAACGATCGTTCTCGTATAAATTATTCATCAGATTGATTTGCTGTTCGTTCAGTGTGTTTCGTTTGAAGAAGTATTTTCGTGGGTGAGAATGCCGTAACGGCATTGCAAATACTGTTTCTGAATTAATACTAATATAGAAATGGATGAGATACCATTTCCCAATGTGGATCAACTATACGCTGTTAATCGATCATTCTGGCGTACATTGTGTAGGTTTATTTTGGTAAATCCATCGGTCAGATCGTTACCATCGATTATTCAACAGTCATTGATTTGGCCATTGTAAACTATTCACAAAAAGAAGAAAACAAAAAAGTTTAAACAATTGGGAACATCTTTCAAAGTCAACCCAAATTCGGCAACTTGGACTGACCTCAAATTAGCAAAAAGCTCAGAGTGCGCGAAACACAAAAATATGAAATTCTGCTACATATCATCTGATCGCGCTCTTTTCAGCATGACCGACACACCCGAGCAAATCCGAGCTTGAGGGCGGCGATGACGTCACTCGCGCATTAGTGTGCGGTTCCCTTTCATCATTATTCTTCTTCTTCCTTTTTTTTCTTTTTTTTTTTTTTTTTTTTTTGATTGAAGTTTGCAAGTGAGTCGTCTCTGTGTACAAGTTTATATGGTACACGTTTGCAATATGAGCCTCAGCTGCCAGTGAATCAACATAAGAGCACACTCCTCCTCCTGTCCCCCGCTCGGTTTGACTCCTTAAAACGGGTGGCCTAGATAATTCAAGTGGTAGCGACACACTCATGACAGGTAGTTCAAAGTGAGTCGCAGCCACACGCGTCGGCATGTTTTTGCCACAATAGATTATGCTTATCCGCTGAACACACGTTTATCTTGGCGCGCTTTTTTCTGCCAGTTGGTAGACCTGATTTCATATTAGTCCCGTTTTAGTCAACGCTTGTCTGTACATTTTTTTATGGATCAAATTGGCACATAAATTTATTTAACATGATTTGACACAAATGAAAACATTTTACAATCAAATATTTTGGTATATAGCAAAATGAACTTTGATGGCGGCCTTTTTGTTCTTTTCCTATATTTGAATCGACTTTTGGTTGTTATATTTTCGTGTGAAAGCAAAGATATCGAGAAAGAAAGTAGATCAAGTAGGAGCTTGCGGAGTTTCACAATTAAAACATTCTTGCAGTGGATTCCGGTTATTATTAGCGATTGATCAATAGCTTTTCTAACAATAATAATCGCCTAGGATAGGTCGCTTAGGAACGGAGTCGTGCAAATCCTGCTTTTCTGAAACGAGAATGAATAATTGACAATGGATAATTCCGACTTCTTTTCAAGATCTTTGCAACGTTTCATTTCTTTTTTTTTTAATTTGTTTACTTTTGTTGTTGAAAAAAAAAAAAAAAAAAAAAAAACAAAGAAAAATCTGATTGCACAGTGAGGAAAATCCTTTGTTAAGTCGTGACTGTTTTTACTTCGTTAAATCTCGAGGGCGTTTTAACAGGAAAAGAAGATTATAGTACTTAAGAGTGTGAAGGTTTTGGTTTCTTGACTTTTTATCATGAAATTGAACTATCAAACAATTGAATATTAGTTTGTTAGGTTTAATTGTGGTTAACAAATTGTCATACATATTATAAAATAATTAAAATAAAACTAAAAACTAGTTTTTTATTAACTAAAAAAATCATAGTCAGAAAAATTTTGATTGCGAAAAGTTTATTGGCAGTGCAGACGTTTCAATAGGGATCGGATGGAGTGTAAAAGGACGAGACAATAAAGAATAAGCTGATGAGTGATCGGTAATTAAGAAGTGACATGGACTAGCAGGTGTGATTGATAATCTGTCATGTCGGGATTTATTTTGGACAAAAAGAGTCCCCTGCGGCACTTGTCGCAATCACTCCATTCGATTACTTCGTGAAAACGAACAAAACGATGTAGGAAAGGAGCAAACGAAATAACAAAAACATTATGCCAGGTGCAGAACTTTGCCGCTGCTTTTCAAGCGATTTACATTCTTCTGCACATTATGTCATTGCTGGTTTTCGCTCTCACAACTTTGGAATGCAAATTCGTTTATTTGTTATAATATTTTTATCTTCATTCATTCTCTTCGTTGGCCTTGCAATTTCATGCCAGACTTTGTTGTGAGATAATTTATATGGCAAATATATTTGATTGTGATAAAATGCATCCTTTACGTCAGAAAAATTTTACATAATAGCTGGAAATTATGTAAATGGTTGCATGAATCAAATGGTTGAAATAAATTCGTTTATCATCTTTATAAATCTGATCAATTGTTTATATTTAAAAATTGCATAATTTGGCTCAATACCAATCATAAACACATCACATCTTTAGAGAAATGGTTTGTTAATTTTATCCGATCAATTGCTGTCCAAATCATTTTGAAAACTAAGTCATAATGTATACACAGAAATCATTCCGTCGGATCCCTATTTTAAAAATCATATTTCTTGTTCTGAAAAAAGTTAAATTAAAAAGTCAAAATGTATTCGTGCATCGCAAAATTGAAAAAAAAAGAACTTCTTTATAATCCGCGAGACTGAAAGAAAGTCAAGGAAATGAGAGACAAATTTTTGTGATAAATCCATGACAGCGATTAAATTTTTCAACAAACATGTTAAATCATGTTGACATAAATTCTTCTGAAATAAGAGTGACGTTGAAAAATGTAGTAATAAGTTTATGGAGATATGATATAGTTATTAGGTTTATATTTGTTTCAACATTTATATTTCTAAATTAAAATGTATTAATAAATTTGTTAAAAACTGATTCAATTAAAAATATTGATAACAAGAAAAAGTAAAATGAGAAAAGGTATGAAGAAAAAATTATTGACAAAAATTATAAATAGATGGATAGTCTTGGGCTAAGCGGAATTTATATGCGTTCATTGAGTTGCAGCTGGAATGCGGAATGAAACGCACAGTGCTATTTAAACAGCTGCGATCTAATTCACACGGCAAGGCGCCTGGACGGGGCAAATTTGCAATGCACCTGTTGAGGCGTGCACATTGAAGATGGCGTAGCGATTCAAAAAAAGTGGATTTCGCACACCAATTTGGAATTTTTGGGTCAAGGTGA
This sequence comes from Trissolcus brochymenae, assembly GCA_030523145.1. Lineage (NCBI taxonomy): Eukaryota > Metazoa > Arthropoda > Insecta > Hymenoptera > Scelionidae > Trissolcus > Trissolcus brochymenae. The sequence goes on from JAQQRF010000006.1 coordinate 46,363, forward strand.
ACCGACGAAACGTAAATCATAATTCTGAATAATTTATCTACATTCCGCCAATAGGTATCAGAATGACATTTCAATTTGAGCTACATAAAATTATCTCCTAATGGGATGAGGTTTTCATCAAGTTTTATCAAAACTAGTTTTGAAAAGAAAAATTGTTTTTTAATGTTCATACTTTTTTTTTAAAAACAAATTACACTTGAAAGTTATTTGTTGAATCAAATTGTTTTCGGTTATTTAAAAACATGATAAAGATATTGTATAGAATAGATGATTCAATAGAGTTGGTCTACTTCCATGAATGCAAAAGTAAGAGGGATTGAATAAGTTAAGGCCGTTATATCAACTCTGCAAATCTCAAGCAAAAACCTCAATCTATCATTATCACAATGCAGAAGCACATGAAATGTGCGACGCATGCAAAAATTTTAACATGTAGTGTGTATATGTACGCTCAAAACAAACTTTTGTAAAAGACCAAAATATACGTCCCAGTCGGTCTCTTCCCAACAATGCTCTACTTTGCAAAGTTTGAGTGCAGTGTCCTCTGAATTACCGTCGACTATACAACCTCGACACTCTTGTAATAGTTGTAACATTAATGATCACAAAATGTCGATAAAACAGTAGGCGAGCGAGAATTGTCATTTTAATAAATTATTACTGTCCGTCGTGTCGTAGACTCAGAAGTCGACAACCTCGATTGATTCGCTTTGTTTTGAAGAATTTCCATACAATTTTGATTCGAACAAATCTGCGAAAATGAAAATAAAATCAATACAAATTTTGTTTCTCCAATATTTGTGCATCATTTTTGAACGCGAATTCATTGATTGCAATTATTTGAAACGAGGAAAAATTAACTACCTAATGAGAAGCCCGGCCTATGGAGTCGTAAAATTCAATTTCTGATAAAAAAGCAGGTCGTAAAAAATAACTCGCTCTCATTTGATGAATCGCAGATTAATTAAACAAAACTATAACTAGATTGTTACTCTCAGCTTTGTTGTATAATCGTATAATCAGATAATTGTATTACCTAATCAGACACGGGTAAAAGTTTCCTGATTGCATTAAATTCATTTTCTTTTGTTCCATTTATTGACTGCTGAGATAATTTTACTATTGTTTTTAATTTGAAATGATGTATTGAAATATTTCATGTTGATGATGGATGGAACGGATGATACAATTTGCAGTTTGACGTGAGCTCAGGCATTCTTCGTAGTGACAATTACACGCAAATTTCATATGACCACGACTTAAACAAATTTGTTAGGAGTAATCGAACTGAAGCCACTAGAGACTGCTAGACAGCTGCAGTTCCTACTACCTTTGACCTGATTCATGCAAATTTTGCACGGAAATTCTAAAGTGATTCAGCTTGAGAAATGTTTTGTCACTTGTCAACAATAATTTGACTCACTGAGCTTAGTTCAAATTTGATTATGTATATTTTCATACATGATATGATAAATCATTCATTTTTACAATTCATTTTCTACATTACAGAAACTTGAATTCTCTTTTGTTTCTTATAAAAAAAAGTATGCTGTAAACCCTGGGGTTTTTCACATTTTTTTATGACAAACAAATAATAAAAAATTGTTATTAAAAGAAGTGAAAATATTAAAAAGAGATACAACTGGATGTCACGAGTTCGAACTTGCAACGTAGTATTGAGCATTCCGCTAAACCACATATTATGACTATGCCACATATCTCCAAGAACTCGCAAGTTGACTGAGAGATTACGCGAAATTGCTACATTTTTACAGCTCAAGATAAACAAAAAATGCACATTTTCCAGACAATATTCAGCCAAGTTTATTTAAAACTTGGCTGAAAATTAATTTTTTTGGAATAATTCGCACGAATGAAATTTTAAAAACAGAAGCAATCGTTTTAAAAACTCATCAATTTAGTCTCCTTTTATGAAACGTTGCAAAAATAGATGAAATGAATTTTTTTTTGTATTTCAAGGAAGCAATCTTCGTGTAAAAGTTTGGCCACTTTGAAATTCCAGTGACTATAACGAGTTGTGGCGACATTTAAGACCCATTCATCAGGCGGACAATTCGCGCATTAATTATTAAGGAGTAAATATTACGCTTGTGAACAAGATTGTTTGAGTAAAATAACTGCAGGGACGGGCGACTTAACTGGCGAGGGTTAACCCGAAATAGGGAGCGGCTATTTCCAGTCGCTCCAAGGTTGAAAATCCGACCATTTGCTTCTTGTTTTTTTCCTGTTGCTTTCGCGAGGAAGGATCGTCTTTGTCTTTTTGACAGTAACCGGAGGCTGCGACCCATGATGATCTCGTTGATTTCAGATCTAAATAGTAAACTAAACATTTTCTAAACTAATGAGCAATACGATTTTCACACATTTTTAACTACAACTTTTACAGATTCTTAATTAAATTTGTTCTACAACAAGTGATTACTATTTTTTGTTAAATAAATTTTATAGAAAAACCTTTATGACTGTTTAAGAAGTAAAACCATTAAAATTTGGATGAAACATTATAAGTATTGTTGGATGATACAAAAAATATTGTTTTCATGGATTTTGTTCAAATCTTTTAATTCGCAATTCTAATGGGCCAATAAAAGTTTAATAGCGAAGGGTCATATAAAATCATTTGAAATGAGTTTGCAAATTCTCAAACTTCTCGAGCATCGAGTTTTATTTGTCTGAAAGACGAGTTATACTCCGCGATTGAAATCCTACAATGATTTGCACTCAAACTGATGAAGGATTAAAAATTAGAAGCCGCACAAGGTATTTTGTTTTGTCGATCGAGTGACGCTTTCGCACTCTCATGTCAGTTTCAATAATGATCATAATTTATGACTCTGCGGTATAAAACATCTCAGCTTGTCCACAAGATTTACAGTTTTTAAAGCCCCATTCAATGGCAAAACCGACCCCGGGCGTTTCTCATCTTAAAATTCATTAATTTCAGTGAATTAATTTCAGTTGCACTTTTTGACTGGATGGCCTTTATTGCGAAACTTAATGACCTTTCTTGCACCGAGTAATTGCAGTTGCGACACACAGGACATATGCAAAAACAAGTTCATAAAAGAGTCGACGATAAAACTGAAACAGCTATAAAATTTGCCTTGGAACGTTTAAATTAATATTTAAAACTTGTGGCTATTCGTCCGAACGGCCATGTGTGCGGCCGGAGTTGATGATGGCTGTTGTTTTCCTTTTGAATAATTTTTTTTGCCATGAATTTCAGTGCAATTTTACGTTCTGACGTTTCGTTTTCATAATTGGCTAAACAATAACGAATGTACACCCCTTTTTCACCACCTTCTATTATTCTTCCTTTGGAGAACAAAAAAAATGTTTCACTTAATTGGAACACTTTTCAACAAAAAAAAAAAAAAAAAAAAAAAAAAAAAAAAAAAAAAAAAAAAAAAAAAAAAAATAAAAATATATAAAAAAAAAAAAAAAAAAAAAAAAAACCTCAAAAACTGTCTAAAGAAATGATTGTTGAGAGTACTTGTAAATTAATTAAAATTTTAATTACTTATTCGAATTGATTGTTTAATTGAAATCCAATCTTAATGTTTCAGAGGAGAAAAGATGTGCCTTGGATGGATGTTAGTCAGAAGAACTTACTATCGATGGACAGAAGTGATCGACTTTGAGGCCAAAGGGGTTGGTCCTGGGCGGTCGCGACTATGATTTCGCATCCGCGAAAAAGCTTGCGGTCACTGCACCGCTGGCGGTCAACAAACTTTGGGGTCAACAGATAGAGTATCGAGGGATCATAGTTTCCATAGACTCGCAAAACATTTGTACGCCACAACACAGATGAAGGCTCGCGCGCCCGGTCAAAATCTCCGAAAGAGCACACAAAAACTAAACACACGCGTGCTGTCACGATACGTCGCCTGTAAACTGATGTTTACTACTGAAAGGCGCCGATCGAGCGGCCCGACTTGGGATCGAACAACCGACGCAACAGTTGCGCGCAACACCAACCTGCGAGCGTCATCTGCGCAAAGTGCCAAGAAACCAAAGGGCTTCAGGAGATGATAAGGAAGGATTTTTGATAACAAGGTAAGAAGTTTCATTGGAATACAAATTTTTCATCACAGATTTGAAAAATTTTTAAGAGAAGCTTTGAATTTGGAAACAAACTTTTTTATTTAAACTCTGATCATTTCAAAAATGATTAACAATTTTTTTGAGATAAAAAAGGGTTTCGTTGTATGGGAAGATATTGATTATGGAAACTGTGTACCTTCTGGTTTCGTGATATTCAAGTTTTATCACAGATGCCGCTGAATTTTTTTGACTTATCGCGATGCGAACATATAAACGGTCTTAATTGATCGACAATTCTTTTTTTAGTTTTTAAATTTAATTCGATAAAAAAACGGAGGAAATTGAAATAAATAATTATTAATATAAATTGAACTAATGAAATTTTAATTTCAATATAAAATCGTGAACTGGTAATATTAAATAATATTTATGTGATCTAAATATTCAATTAAGTTTTATTGAAAAAGGAAGTAGGTATTATTTATTAAAAAATAGTCAATAAATTATTCAGCTTATTTTTATTACTCTTTATTATTAATTTCATTTAATTGTTTTATATTATTTTTATATACATTTTTCATGGTTTTGAAGTTTTATGCCCAAATTGAATATTGATATGAGTATAGTCATCATCTCCTATATTGGCTATGTAGGTACGTACACTGCAAAGTTAACTTAATTATGTCAACATACAATGATGCGAAATCACCGTCCAATTTGAACGTTATCGATCTACCTTCATCTAATGTGCAAAATACAGTCCAATTTGTGATTTGACTCGCGTTTAATTGCGATTTACATCGCAGTTTTTTTTTATAAATGAACAGGTAATAGGAACTGTGATTGTGAATTCTTTACCGGAGAGTAAAAAATCCAACGGGAAAACATGAAATGCACGAGATGTTTTTCTGCCATCCGCTTCGATTTTTCTCCCTTCTATCTTTTTGATGAACATTAAAATTCAATCCAATACAACTTTTCATCAAAAAGGGTTTTTTTATTTTGTAATTTTTTTGCTTCATGGACTAAACTTTATTTGGTCGAACGTACAGAAAGTTTATTATTCAATTTCTATTTGACAAAGTTGTTCCAATATTTTTGCAATTTTTTCGTTTTTTCAAACTGTAAATAAATAGTTCAACTTTTTATTTGGATTCTTTCAAATGATAGTAATCCAAATATTGAAATGGAATATAATTTAAATATTTAAAGTCCAAAGGCATACGAATTTCGCTCTCCACTTAAGTTAATTAATTTTTTAATTTGTTTAGTTGCAAGCTGACGTCATTATTGTTGCTTTGAATGTAGCTAAATAGATTTTCGGGTGAAGAATTAATGAAATTGTAATGTTGATAATTAAGACAATTTTAAAAGTAACACTGTTTTAAGACCATTTCAATGAATTTATCACAACATTGCCAAAAAGAGTAATATTCATTGACACAATCAAAACTTGGTTGACAAAGAACATTCTTATCAAGAACGTCAATTTTTGTCCCCGAAAATAAAAATAAATTTATTGAGTTGGATTAATGGTATGGATGCTTCTTCTCCTTCTCAAATTTGTCCTATTAATGCCTCCAAAGATAAGTAATAGAATCCTCGCGTAAATCACGTAGCTTCAAATCGATTGAAACGTCGCGCGCATCCACACAAAAGCTTGCTTTTCCTACATCTCTTTCAAAACTTGAACTCTTTGTCTGTATCTAATTAATTTTTTTTTAAAATCATTTTACTGAACATTGTGTCTCAAAATTATTATTCTTTGTGTGCATTTTAATTCAAATCAAGAATACATTTAATTATGTCAAATGTTTTTATTTTAATTCCAATCTAAACAATTTAAATTGCTTGAATTCAACTTAATTAACTGCATTAATTTGATGAATAAATTTAAAATGAGTCATACATTTTTTTTAATTCAAATATAAGAAAAAACGAATAAATTTATCTCATATCAGAAATAAAACATTCGACAGACGGTTCAAAAAATTTAAATTAAAAATGAAATGAAGCTGGAAAAAGGAAATAAAATTGATTTAAAATGAAAAAGAATGTTGATCTAACATATTTATTGTTTATGATATTGGCAAGTTTGATTGCTTACACGCTAAAATGGCAAAAGAACATAACATACTAAATACAAAGAGCGATTAAAAAATGAAAACAATTGTAAGTATTAAGATGATCGCGAAACCGGGTGTGATGACATAATAGATAAATAGACTATGATATTTACAAAAATAATATTCATAATAATCGTAACATGTGGGAAATTCAACAAGCATTAGGTCTGTCTAGAAAGAAGGGAGACAAGGTCTAAAACAATACGAACAATACCTAAAACCTTCTGTTTCCAACTTATGTTGCTCGATTAAAAAACCAATAACCAGAAGTGTATTAGCGAGATGTTTTTAGCTTGTTTGCTGTTCACAACGCAGTCAACAAATTACGACTACCCGGCAGCTACAGATTATCGGACAATGAAATAATAATGATAATTGCGACATCGTTAATTAATGTAACAAACTAGAAGCACCTTAATGAGTAGTAACCGCGCATGGTAAAAAATGCACTTCAAAAATTGGTTCCGCAGAAAAAAAATGAAAACAGATAAACATACGGAAAATGGACCTTGTTTTTGGCTCGTTTCAAGTCAACTTTATTTGATCATCCACCCGCATCGGTATTTTTACATAGAAAATGTTCATTTTTTATATATTTAATCTTGAAACACAAATTTATGTTGTGAAATTGTTCCCTCGCTCGGTGGCACATTCGAAGAAATTAACTTCACGTTGCTCAGAAGACTAGCAAGAACAATCGTTTTGTTAATTCAAAATTAATATTTACATTTGTTCGTATAATTCGTGCCTCGAGTTACGTTTCGTCAGCAGCCACTCGGTATGATGACGACGAACATTTAGAATATCGGACTTGAGTTAACAATCGTGGTTATAAATATCGAAGGTTCGTGTCCTGACCGGGTTTTTAAGACTAGATATGGTTTCATATTGAAGAGAGCAGTTATTTGGAAGCATTGAAAAATGTTTCACATCGTCGTTCCACCTTATGGCTGCGCACCACTTGTTCTGTTCTTTATTTCAAATCATCAAAACTTTAAAACCACTCGTTACTAATCATTATCTCGAAATTCTTGGATTACAAATATCAATATAATAATATAATATAATAATAATAATAAAACCGTAATTTACGTAACAATAACGAAACTCTTAAGAACTAGGGTACTATTTGATCATCTATTTTTTATCTCGAAACATCCCTGATTATGTTTGTTGAGGATATCACGTAAATATCGCAAAGTCACTTAATATCTGCACACGCCTCGTAGCCAAAGAAACAAAAAAAAAGTCATGTTGAAAAACAAAAATTTGTAATCATTCATGCTATAACATTCGCACCTTTTTTTTTTTTGATCGGTTCAACAATAACCATTAATCAATCATTGATGGCGTTATCCATTAAAAATTTTTTTCTTATAAAATGACTGTAAGTACATCATATTGCATTATCGATTCGGAATTACGCAATTCATCACGAAGCAGTCCTTTTGATGGCAGTGTTTGTATCGTTTACACCGGAGTATGCTTTCTTGTTCAATGTTAATCTCTCCAAAACAGAAGTTAACAACAGTACAATTTTAAAATTATAAATAAATGAATTTGAATGTGAATTGCTCATAAATATCCTGGCAACGGACTGCTTCGTTTGCGATTCTTATAATCTAATCTGTGGAAGAAGTTAATCTCGCGTTGATTATGACTGCACCTGTTCTTTTTTTTCATCTTGTTCTGCATTACGGTGCACGAGTAACGTTTACAAGAAGACTGAAACAACATAATGCATAACAGAGGTAGCTGCGGTGATTTCGCACATACTGTGAGAGACGAAATTAAAAGAGTTGTTCCGTGTGTGTAACAGTTAAACAAATTAGATAACAAACAAACGGAGAAAAGAAAAAAAAATCATGCTTGTCGGAGATTAGATTCTATAATTACATATATCACGGCCTGGCTGCTTGAGGTTTCCTGAGTTGGTGACCGTCCGAAGACGGCGTTGTCACCAAGAAAGCAACGTGAAATACCATCAAGACCAAGTGAAAAGCCATGTTTGAAGGTGTAACGCAACTCGTAGATTGGTCGAGCTGTTCTTATCACGTTGTTCCTTGGTGTTTCTAACACTATTGCAATACTGTAGTTAGTTGTATGTATTATAATAAAAAAAAAACAAAAAAAAAAAACAAAAAAAAAACAAACAATAATAAAATTGAACAACAAACTTTTAGTCAAGGTCACATAAATCACGTCATGTCAAGGTTTAGTAAAAAAAAATATATATCTCTTCGATAGTGTATATATGTATATATAAATCTGTATATTATGTGACTGTATAAATATAGCTATATAAATACTGCAGTAGAAAACTATGTTCAGAAGGGGTTACAGTGACTTGAAATCCGTTCGGATCATCGTGTCCGTTGCTTTATCACAGATCACTCGGCCCTTATTGAAAATTGCGATCGTTAAAATCATGATATTGATTCGTTAGTCGATCTTTTAGTAGCGACATAAATACAAAAGCCAAAAAAAAGTCGAAAAATTAATAGACGGTGAGAAAGAAAAAGTCTATCGGCGAGATCACTGTGATTGATCGATAAACGCTATGGCACTAAGACTGATTGTAAGACTGTTTTTTTCGTTAATCTCGGTTCGCCAATGTAAATTTGTACTTTTGAGAAAAATGGTCGCTTCAGTGTTTCCCTTTTACCGCGTCTTCTCGTCTACATTGAACTTTAACGACGGCGATTATTGTGTTAGTACTTGTCGTTTCCTTTTTTCATGGTCCTCCATGTTCATTTGAAAGTAAAAAAAGCTTCAAGGCAAGAAGTGGTTTCTTTGTACCAATTAGACCTGGGTTTTACAGAGCTGCGCTAGAGCGGGATAACAATTCTTAGTCATTTTGCAAACGATTCGACTTTCTAAATTTCTCGTATACAAAAGTTTCGTATACTGGCTGTGAGAATCGCTACGGTAGCGTCCTCTGCGAAAGTCTTTGTCCCAAAACTGTGCTTTGTTCACTCTTCATTTGCTGTTCATTCTCAAATAACTGACTCGTAAGTCGCTTGAAAATTCAATGCGTTGCTTAAACTAAAGTTAGTATAATCGGAGTATTGTGTGTACAGTTTGCTTATATCTTAATTGTTATAACTCGTCAACTAATTTATCACTCTCAACCTTTCTCATGTTTTTTTGTTCATTCACTTGTCAACTTTTCTTTAGATGTTTCTACTATGTTTTCTCGCACACCATTCCTATGTATTGCTAAATGCCTATGCGCACCTACCGAAGTAAGCATATATAATCTATATAAAGTAGCGTTACCCAAATCGTTAGCTCATGTATATTAGTAGGAACCATTTTTAACCTATTGATTCAAGCTGCGAGTCGAGATCACACAATTGGCCGGTTTGCTTATTCACCCCAGTTTAGTTATTACTTTTTAATTTAAAATCATAAAATCAACTTGTATATTAACCAAATGCTAAACAAACTGACAATACCGTTCTAATTTACCGGTTCAAACTTTTCAAAATTTTAAGTATACAATGCACCTTAAGTTTCAACTTTATATACACCCGCAAGATAAATGGTTCTCTTAAGAAATTTACTTCCCATAAGTATACTCTAGCCTTAACTTAGTTTGGATTGAATCGGTCCATTTTGTTTTTTTTTTCTTCGATTTCCCTCAAAAATCCATCTAAGAATTATATTATCACAGGTATAGAATTTTGGACTTATTTTTCAAGGGTGTTTAACTAAAAGAAATATTAATACAAGATCTGCAAATAAATTGTATATAATACAATGTAAACTTTTAATTGTAAATAATAATAGATAAAATACTTATATAAAAAAAGACCTCAACAAAAACAAGGATTTTTAAGGGAAGCTTATAATTGCAAACCGACAACAAGTTGAACAAGTTTCAACACATCTGAAAGTGTAAACTCGGAGTTAAACAAAAACAAAAACCCTGCTCAGATCTGCTAACCGGCCGATGAGCGCTCGCCGCGCTCGGTCCTCTGTTCATCCAATAGATCAACGCACTATGCTTTCATCGTTCTGAATGCCCGGTCAAATTCGCTCGTTGCTCGACAATTGAGTCGAGATTGTTCGCTTAATATATGCTCTCCAATCCGTTAATCATCTATCAATAATAATTATACTCAATAATTAATAATTAAATATCTTGAATCTCGCTCTGTCGCGGGGGCCTGTTATCTGTCTTGTAAAAACAATCATAAGCAATTCTTTCATCCAGGCTGCTCCTATTTACCGGAGACCTTAAACTTTATAAACCGTATGTGCACTGAGGTAGTCAGATGGAATCCAGGCGTGCCTGAGGTAGAAGCTTTGTCTTTGAGGGTTCGTCTACTCCGCTTTGAGCACCTCGGGCTCCTCGTTATCGCTGTATTCGTCGTCTTCGGCCGCGGATGATTCCGCGTCGTCCATGCCGCTGCGACTGCGGTCTTGGTCCCGCAGACGGTCCTCGTGTACCACGCCTCGACTCTCATCGCGTCCAATCAGCGGGTAGTCCTCGAGCCCTCTGCCTCCGAGCTTGTCCATGCCCAGATGCGCCATCTTAGCAGCGTGCGCCTGCGCTAGTGCTGACATCTGGTCCGGACTTAAGCCCATCGAGGCCAAGCCTGAATTCTCAGCTATGAGTTGCAGATACGTGTCCAAGATCGCGGAACCAGTGGCGCTGTTGTGACCCGGGAGGAAGCCTGGTGGGTGCAAAGGAGCCGTGTTGGGCTCGCGGTTACCATGCAGTGTGTCCATAGATTTGGCGGCTACAGCGGTCTTCCCGTTGCTGCCTATCTTTGTGATGACCGTGTTGTTATTGGGTGTGGGCGAACTGTACCTGAGACTCATCGGGACCGTGAGATCCTCCGGGTCGTCGCCACCGCAGATTGAGCTGCCGGCTTCCGAGGGGGCGCCACGTGGCATCTCCAGACGCATGTCACCTCGTCGGGGCCCGGTCGGACTGGCTCTAGCACGCAGCTCGGCTGGGCTCACTTTAACTCCAGCTTTAGCCAGCAGCTGTGACGCCAGTTCTGGATTGAAAGGACTCGGCATTGGCAGCACTGGCAAGTCCTTCGTGCTGATACCACGATGTTGTCGTGACATGTGAGAATGCAACGAATTGCGTGACTTTGCCACCGTGCCGCACAACACGCACCGGTAACCAGGGCAGACCGTGTGCTTGTCCTCCAAGTGGGTTCGCAGTGTGTGAGCCGAACGATAGATCTTGCCACATTTAGGGCACGGCCTAGGGTCCGTAGCCCGAACTCTCATCATGTCGAGACCTCGTCGTGCAACTGCAAACAAATAGAAATGTTAGTTTTTTCGTTCTTAGAGGTGCTGCTGGACGCTGCAATGAGTAAAGGGAGGAGCGCCGTCTGGCGAGTTAATCGGTTACTAATTCGGAGTTGATGTAAGCAAATTGTTATGAACTAGACGTCGCCCCTCGGTTTACGCTCCACAGCTTGGATAGCAAAGGATACTAATCAAATGAACAACTCAATATTTACTTGTAACAAAGGAATTCTTCTTATCAAAAAAGTAACCGAACGACGACCAAATAAACAACGTAACAAAAGTAAAAACCAATCGGGGGCAAGGGTTGCGGCTGACTGAACAGGGAGGGGCCAAGGGGATAAAAACACATGTGACCAAAAACTAAAGAAGAAATAGATACTTTGAGGCACTTACGTAGTCCTTAATTATCGATTTCTATTGTTCAACTAAGCATTTTCGATAGGCTCTCTCCTTAAAAGTTATTTTACGATGAGAAGGTTGTTAAACGAAAAGCAAAAGTTTCACTGGGCATTCTCAGTTTATTGTACAAAGCATTACTTAAATAGTATTTATACATTTTATGCGTGTACGTAGGTATTTTTGTAGACCTAATTTCTTTTATTTTTTTTTTTTTGCCTAAATAGTGCGCAACAGACTGTACAATAATTTTATTCACTTTTTTCTCCTTTAAAAATAGCCCGTATCGATCACGAAATTATCTTCCAAACTTGACTTAGTGTCTGTTCGACTCATCGCTTGTTTTTTAAATCTCATTTTTTTAGCGTCTTACAAATATTATGACAAAATTTCTCTTTGACAAATTATACAAAAAAAAAAAGAATAATAATAAGTTCACTAATTAATCACATCGTTTTTGACTACGAAAATTTATTTTTGACATAGACTATGTATGCTTATACTTGAAGGTAATTTGTTTGAAAATTATTTGTGTGCACTAATAACTCTAATTTATAATTATAATCGTACGAGTGAAATTTCTCATAATACTGATAGACGATGATCGAAATCGTCGCATGAAAATAAATACTATCAATTAAGCCATTATCAACGTAATAAACAAAATGCATGGATATAAAATAATATTCAATGCAATCACGTCATCATAAATCGCTCTCATAAAGTCTCTCAATTTCGCTAACAAGTGTTGGTTTCGTCGAATGGCTAATTCTCGATCGAATTCATTAGAGCATCCCTTCGCGTGGTTTTCACAGACGCCAGAAATTCTCACTTTATACTATAAAATACTGTCGAACGCAAAACTGTAGAAAAATAAAGCTAGATTATTTTAGGTCATTGCACTCTAGATAACATTAGAGCTTTATTTCTAACCTCTTTCATTTTTGTTCACAGTTTGTTTTCTTTTTTTTTTCTCATTTAAAATACATCTGTCTGATCTCTTCACACGATTCCTACAGAGAATGCATTGCGAAAATTTGTTCACGCGAAATAAATAATGCAGCTTGCACCTGCCGTTTTTATATTAACTCTATGCGTTTTTGTTTCTCTCATTTTACTTCGTAGGCTCTCCGTCGGAATCGTTATTTCTTATAATTACTTTATACGAAGTAAGGCTGGCTTACTCAGCTTGGAGGAACATTGTTTTCTCGATAATACCTGAACTATGTACTCTATACAACCATACTAGCTACGCAACTATATTACACGAGAACCTCACGCCTTAGCATCAAGTTTCTTTTTTCTCAACTTTTATACAAAATTTTATTCGTACATAGCTTTATATAGTTGTCTCGCAATAATCCTCTTAGGTTTTTCGAATGAGACCGATCAAAGTTGTGAGAATGAAAAAAAACATTTTTTTCTCAATATAAAAATAATATAAAACGATTCACAAAAGTTTTTAAATTGTATACAGTATAGTTTATTGTAAAATTTCAAAAAATTCAACAAGCGTTATAATTATTTTCAAATCAAAATCAATAAGTAGATTTGTCTTCAAATCATGGCAACAAAAAAAAACAACTAAGGATTTAACAAAAAACTTAAGAGAATTTGATTTATTCTAAGATGTCCCCGACGAACGCAGTGGCGAGAAACAAAAAAAAATATTAAAAACTCTTCGGTTCGTCGGGGACGGTTTATTTACATTTTCCATATACTTCCTTCATATAATCTTAGACGCTACGCGATAGATTTGATATTACGTTTAATATCCTAAATGTTATTTTATATACAGGTGTGTTTGTGTATGTGTGTGCGTTTATTACGAGTTTCGTTTGCGACGGGACATCGTAACTGGAGCAAGAGATATTGCACAGACATGAGATCCTTTATTTTGGTTAAGCACCTTGGTTGGATTCGTGATCACTGGATCGATATTGCAAAGTAGATAGTCTGGGGCCTGATTCGAGTAACCAAACTGTACTTTCTTATTAAATTTCTGTTTGCTTTTGTTTTTGTCATTATTATTCAAGAAAACGTCAATTAGAACCTAACAGTATAAAAAGTAACAAAAATAGAATCTCGAACTAATGAAATCAAATGTTTATAATTTGATTTTGTCAAAGATAAAGGATATCACTATTGTTTGGGTCCGAAGGTTCTACTACCTGGTATCCAAAATGCATCATAATTCAGTATAGCGAGTGGCGGAAGCTGCGGTTCTTTGGAGGATTGAAATGGGAAAATTATCACACGTACGTCCACCTGAGGGTTTTGATCTGGTCCCATTGCATGGGATGTTTGATCCTCATGTGATTGCGTACACTGTTGGGGTGGGTGAAGGTTTTGGCACAGCTGGATACCGGACAGGTGGGGGAGTCTCGGGGGTAATGATGGTCCAGATGAGCTCGCATGGTGCCGATGTCCTGCAGAGTTCGACAGCACAATGGACACCGGTAGCCGTGCTGTCGGTGGTGCTCCCTGAGCATCCGCTGTTGCTCGAAATCCGATTGGGCGTTGGTACATGGGAACTTGGTTTGGTGCTGTTCATCCATGTCGAGAGGCTGCTGCTGCTGGGACGACGAGGAAGGCACCGTTTGATGTTGATGGTGTCGCTGTCGCTGTTGCTGGTGATGGCTGTGGTTGTGGTGGTAAGCCGCGCCGTCTGCCTCGCCCAGCCCATGATCTGCAACCACCACCACACCAACGTTACCACCAGCCATCACCACCTCTCAGTGTTCACGACATAAAACCGACATAACTACAGTTGGCTAAACACGAGCTGGTCTGTCGTTACGAGCAACGATCCAGATCGAATGGGCGCCATTTGATTTGGATCATTGACACACGGTGGTGGCCAAGATCAGATCGTTTTAAACAACATAACAATCAAGCAAAGGGAAACGCAAAGTTGGAAGAGGGTGTCAATGATAATTGTATATAAAGACGTGTGTCGATGCAAATAAAGAATCTCATGTGGTTGGAGAGCAGGGACAAAATCAAAAAATGAACGACAAAAATGAAAAACACCTATTGTCAAAATCCGTCGTTTCGGCTATGACATGTGCAACGTCGCGCTAATACTGGTCGTTTCAACCGTTCAACGGAAAACGCTTGTTGGGGAATTTCGCTGGTTTGCAAGTCTTGCATCTCACTTAGACAGTTAACGCGGTTCGCCGCCCCACCGCAAGATACTGATGCTGTTAAGGTAGGGGGGAGCAAGCGAGCGTTACTCATGGCTGATGTTGCTGCTGGCTCGGATTATTGACGGAGGGTCGCTGGTGTATCCCATGGGCCTGGAGTTGATGATTTATCAGATAGTGTTTTGTCTTGCAACGCTTTCCGCATACATTGCATTGGGGCCAGGTGTCTTGCGGGGGCCAATTCGAGTGCACGTTTTTCACGTGTTGTCGCAAGTTGCTCGGGGACGAGTAGTTACGACCACAGTAACGGCAAACAGGCCGAACCTCTTCATGGGGCCGCAGCGACGAGTATATTGTCCTAGCAAAATTTTCTATCGCCTGCGTGTCAGGCGTTATCACCATCACCGAGTCCTCTCTCTTAGGCACCATCGATCCTACAACCAGGACGTACCCATGTCAGTTTCACATTTACTCTTTCGGTCTAATTTTTGCTATCGTCCCGTCGTCCCTACTTTTCTCTCTTCAATCTCTCTCTCTTTCTCTCTTTCATCCCCCCATCAAGTATTTCGCCCAAAAATTGATTTTACTTTATTTTAGTTAGTTACTTCTTCTTCTACGTCTCTTTTTTTTTCAAGTCATTGATCTTTTTACACGAAGGGTTCAAAGTCACACAACACGCAGACTACTCTCGTACTCTCAGGGCATGCCCGGTTGTAGGATAGTGTTTGGTTTTCAGTCTCATCAACATTACTACGGACATTTTTTAAGCATGGTATTTGTTTGTTTGTTTGTTTGTTTGTTTTTTTTTTTTTTTGAAACACAGGGTAGGGTTTTTGTTTGTTCTAAATTGCGAGTTTAACGCGATGAGCAAGCAATGTAACTTGCGGATTCGACACGAGAAGCCACCAAACCAGTATTGATCCGAGCACCGGCTATCTTTTCTGCGAATCTTCGGGCGTGTGTCTGGCGTGAATTTCTTCAAACGTTGCGCCGCTGCTTTGGATAGCTGATTGCGCTCGGAGGTAACACGGAAGGATGTTCGATAAAGAATTAAAATATTGCGGAAATTCGTGAACGATAATGGAGCCTGCATGGAAGACATTCAACGATGCGATGCCTGTGGATGAAATAATAGGCAGACGAAATTAGGAGGTTTTATTGAACTCCTTTTTTTATTTTCCCCTTAAAGAAAGTTGAATTGCCAGCGGATCCAAAATATCGGCGACCATCAGGATAGACGACCAAGACTTCAAGATTAGGGAAGAACATGCGAAGCAGCTCATTGGACGGTGGAAGCTATAAATCTCCATTACATTAGGAATCGACACATTTTCTATCAACCTTGGCGAGCAGCAAGCTTACGAGTTTCCGTTTGTGGGGTGAAAAAAAAAGCGTTCAACTAGTCGCAGTTGGAAACCGATTGGAGGGCGGGTGGCCAGAGGGCCACGAAGAAGCTAGGAACTCGCGGGTGTGGGTGGTGCCGGGGGCAAGTGAGGGCAGATCAATGCGGACATGTGCAGGAATTGCACTGGGATCGATCCCAGAACCCTCGGGAGAGGACGGCCTCTTTCTCCTGGCGCCTCTTTCCGCACTCCCTCGAGTGCAAAGGAGAGCCATTCTCAGCCCTCTCTTTCTGTTCCTGAATCTGCACGTGTCTGAGTAGGCTTAGCTGGTTACGATGCAAACACCACTGTTTTCATAAAATGTTCCTTTCGTCCAGTCTCATGGTTCGACGTTGATATCAATCAAACAGCGAAACGTGGCACCCGTTGAGAACAAAAAACGGAGGTCCCAAAATTAGCATTCCGGATCGATAGTTGCCACTTTCGCTATCGAGTCGCAAGTCAAAACTCCCCGGCTTTGTTCACAACAAACATATCCAATGCTATCCAATGAAACTGTTCATAAAGCTATAGCATGCATTGATTCCTTAATTAAAGTCGTCTCAGATTCAAAGTAAACAACAATAAAAGTTATATTTGATAAATAAAAGTGATAATAAACTCTCAACACAAATTCCTGTCCATTCTTGGAGTGAGGGGAGGAGGGGACTTAATTTAAGATTAGCGTATGTAACAATTCTTAAGCATATACAAAAAGTATGAACTAGTTCAAAAAGCGTATCAAGAAAAAATAAATGTTTGTTTGTTTGTTTCATTTGATGAATTCAAAACTAATAAAAAATGTTAACTGAGGTTTTAAAAGTTGAAACCTCGTCGAGAATCATAACAGTTAAAGAAGGAATCGACCCGTGTCAGGCAGAAGAGAAAAAGAGAATTTCAATAAGCCGCACACGTGAAATATCCGACGGGGGTTTATGAAGAATTCGAGGATATCGTACGGACGACGTGTTAACTGGTGTATTGAAAACAGGAAGAGAAGCAAACCAACTATCCATTTCACGCGAAAAAGAAACTAAAGGTAAAGAGTAAGATTGAAACACGCCAGGTTTAGCTGTATGTTTTCATTAGTGAGATTACACTGTAATTTTCCGAAGGCATTTTTTTCTCCGTGGCAAGGAAGCCAGTGGAACGGTTAAATTAATTACAATAAGAATTCAAAGAGCAGAAAGCATCAGGAGCAGATGAGTCGGAAGCTTAGTAAAGAAGACGGAACAAGAATCGCAGAGAGAAGGAGATAGATAAAGATAGAGAAAGAGAGAAACAGACAGAGGGAGAAGAGTCAAAATAAAGTGTTTCGCGAGGTGGGGATATGGTGCCAAATCTCGTCCCTCTGGCAGCGGAGGATCAGTCAACCTACGAAGCTACTGACTGGTTTTCAAGTACGAGAAGGGAGAGAATGAGAAGAGCGAACGTCAGGGGGGATACGGTGCTCTGATGGATAAGGAAATTATTTCGCGGGGGAGGCTGCGGGGCGACGCAGGTGCCAATCGCGGAGAGAGAGAAAGAGAGAACGCTCGGCGAAGAAAGAGAGAGATTCAGAGTGTGTGTATGTGTGTTTGAAAGAGAGAGAGAGAGAGAGAGAGAGAGAGAGAGAGAGAGAGAGAGAGAGAGAGAGAGAGAGAGAGAGAGAGAGAGAGAGAGAGAGAGAGAGAGGGGGGGATGGCAGAAAATCAATGTGGTCAGAAATTCGCATCTGGGGATCCTTAACGCTGGGTCACGTCTTTAATACAGTTTAAGGAGATGTTATTTTTCATGTCGATCCACACGGCACTGTCCGAAACCCTCCGGAGCCTTGATTCAGCCTTCTTCTCATCATTCTCTGTTCTAGTGGCTTGATTATGCCGGGCAGCCACTATTATGATTGTACTCCTCGGAATCGTCTCAAAGACCCAGAACATTTTTCATTATCCAAAACTTTTTGCGCCAAAATGTTCAAAGCTCAATTTCCAGGCACAATCATCAGCGTTCGCGGCTCGTTCCGAATCTTATTTCATTATAAAGCGAAAAGTTCGCGCGCGCTCTATCATTCCATTATGTCGACGTTGGAATAAAGTTTAGCGGGAGCGTTTTCGTGCATTTCATTCGCGCTCATTCATTAATGCGTTCAATTTAAAAGTTCCGCGCAAGTTTTAATTAAACAGGATCTTTTAGCCGAGCAATTTATTAAAACTTTGGAATTTGAGTAGATGCGACTAGATTCCGGAAGGATTCTTCCGGTTCCCAGTCATCGGACTACTTTTCCATCTCAAAATCACGCGCTGACAGCAAAATTTTCGATCAAATTCTTTTTAGCTCTGATCAAACTGCCTCTCCCGGGGTGATCGATGAGACGTCTGGTTGATATCGAAAAATCAAAAACAAATTCCCAAGTCTACGCACCGACGCGTGGAGTATGAAAACGTCATTAATCAAGAACCAAAAGCCACCGGAGATTCCATACCCGTTTACAAATGACAAGACTTTGATTTCGTCGTCGGAGTTGGACAGTGTAGGTGGACGTTTTTTTTGAGGCAGGGGGTTGGGGCATTGGGGTCGGGATAATCAGATAGCGGGACTTAGGGAGGAGGGTGCAAATGGAACGGGATCGCGAGGGTCGATGTCGGCAAAGGAACGAGAAGCTTTACTAGGCGTTGTTTGTCGAAACGTGGAGATCAATACAATGTACACTTTTGTGTGACGGAAGGCGCGCGTGTGCGTGTTCAGATGACAATCACCGTTGACGTGACAGTTCCTTCATATCGCAATCCACATTTGTATGGACACAAAACTGTCTATCAAAACCGATCTCATGAGTGGACAAAATTCGCGATACCAGGATCTGCCAGTCAAATCATTTGAGCGTCGAACAAAAGAAAAATCTTGAGTCGCGATGATAAAAACAAAAGAAACAAAAAAAAAATGGCCGAAGATTACAATTACAAATTGTATGTACAAATTAGTTTGTCCGACGTTTTTGGAACAAGTCTGAGAAACTACTAGGCAGATCTCAGTATCACAATGGAGTGATTTCTATCAGTCGAGCGTTCCGAAAACGTCAGAAGTAACTTGGTAGTTTACAGGATCAACGAGTTCACAGCACTGTTAAGAGTCACTAAGCTCAGTCGCGCTATTCAGGGATCAGTTTTTCTCCTCGGGCCACCTGTCGGGGAACGACTGTGTCGGGTGCTGCTGCTGGGGCGTGGGGCTCGCGATGGAATGAACGGGCATCTGCGAGGTGGACATCTGGTAGACCATGTAACTCTTCCTCTTCCTGATACCGTGCATTGACAACAGGTGGATCTGAAGATACTGCTTCGTCTTGAACTGTTTGTTGCACACGTGGCAGGATATGTACTCTGTCTGAACCGTGTGCACGTTGACAATGTGCTGCTTGAGGTTCGAGTTGTTGGAGTAGATCTTGCCGCACTCGGGACATTTGGGCTTGCTGGAGAAGCTGTTGCTGTTCATCTGCTGCTGCTGTTGCTGAAAGGGGTGCACCATTGCGACACCCTCCATTTTTTTCTTCGCGCAAGCCTGCAGCATCAAGCTCAGCTGGTCGTTCTTCGTGCTCGAGTTTTGCTGTTGCTGTAGGTTCTGCAGCTTCTTGTGCATGATGCTCAGCTGCTCGGAATTAAGCGAGTTCAACGCGTTCAGAGCTTGCTGCTGCGACTGTTGGCTGGTGGAGACCTGCTGTGTGACTTGCTGGTGATGGTGGTGCAGCATGGAGAGATCCTGCTTCGAGCTGGCCGTGCCGGATTCAAAGCTACCAGATCCGACGAGGTCGTTCCTCGAGGAGGACGCGCCCGGAAGCCAGCCAGAACTCGAGCTTGAGCCGTCTCCTCCCGAGGGCTGCCATCGCCCTGGAACCACCAGCCAATTTCAGTCCTCAGCCAACCTCGAACATCCCTAAAGCACTAACCACCACGTCGCGCGCTCTCGCAAGCAATTTTGATCTCAGTTTTATATACAACAACCCGAAAAGCCAAATTTAGCTCAGCGATTAATTTCGAATCTTACTGTTATGCTTTTTTAGTTCTCGTTTTTTTAAAATCTGACGATTCAAATTAGACCGAATTGAACGAATGCTTTGCGACCGGAATATAGCCAATGTGTACTCGTCGCTTCCGACGCCTCTCTCATTTTTCATGCGCTTTGCCATTTCTTTTCTGCCGTAACTCTGGCACCCTCTGTTTTTTACGACCTCGCATTTAATTCGACCCTTTCCATCGCTCTATTTTTGGCTTCGTTATATTTACGATTCAAAACTCATCTAATGCAAACTTTACACACGGAAATCAAACAATTGCCTGGTTGTTCTTGCTTTTCGGATATTGAGAAAGACTGATCTTGGCAATACGTGATTCTGATTGTTTTATTTTTTTATCGTGACTCTAGTAGATATAATTTTGGTTCAACTTTTTTTTTCATTCTCGTTTCTTTTATTTCTACAATACGCTACTCACCGTGTTTTTAAGGAGGGGAAGACAGGGTTTGTGAGAGGTACGAGAGTTCCATGCATTCAACGCAACAACGAGAGACCAGAGTTCTGAGGGACGACGGGAGGATACTAGTTTGTGCTACGACCGTTAGATGAAATGAAAAACTCAAACATAGACTCACCATAATTTGGATCCTGATTCGCCGCATGGATTCCCGAGGGCCCTGGCATCAAACCTGTGTCGAACAAAAAAAAAAGAATCCACGTTATTGTCTCGCCATTGCCACTGCGAATCCACCCGACATTCAATCATTTTTAATCAATTTTACCTTGAAGTCCCAAAAGTGCGTGCGGAAACGAATTTCTATGATGTTCCAGAGAGTCATTGAGATCAGTCGGTTCAGTTTTTACGGAATTAAGCATGCTTTCATTATTCGATATATCCTCTTCGTTATCGGAAATGGAATTTGAATCCTCTCCCGTGGATTGAGCCTAAACACACAATGTTAATTGCACGGTTAATTCATTTTCATGAATTAATTATAACATTAATTCATTAACATAAAACTCTGTTGAATTGATTATTTTTTGGAGATTTGAACGACTTACCTGAATGTTGTTGGTGGGGGTGTGTATCGTTGGACCACCTTCAAGTGCTTGGCCCAACAGGGATTCTTGCAGGTCAGACTTAGTTTCAATGTGGTTACCCACAGGTGGCGAGTAGCTTCTAGACCTCTTCTCGGGCGGAGGCGAAATACCACTCTCATTGAGATCCCTACTGCTGTCCTGCCACGAATTTCTCGGTGTTGGCTAAAAAAAAAAAAAAAAAAACAAATTGTCTTTTTATTATCCTTTTTAATTCAAAAAGGTGCAATTCAATTGTATATCGAATGATGTTTTTTGATTGCTAGTTAAATGATTTTCTTGACCTATTCAGGAGATATAACAATCGATGACACTCACCGGTGCGCTACCATTGTTCCCACTTGTTGGCTGTGTAGGAGGAAGTTTTGTAGCGGCGCTGCTGTTCACGTCGGCGAGACCGCGGACTTGCAGCATTTGAGCAGTCTTAAGAAATGCAGTCAGTTGCTCTTGTCCAACATTGACTTCGCCATGGTACATAAAACGAAGTAGCGACTCCATATCTGTCGAGGCGACGTCCCTCAATATCACAATTGGGTGCTGACATGGATTGGCCTGCAATTCAAAAGACAAACAATTTGTTTCATTTCACGTTCATTGTTTTTTCATTTCAAATCGTTAAAATAAATTATATGATTTAGTGTTTCGCTTTTTATCGTTGCAATGAAATATAATTTGCAACTCGCGATGCACAAAACGGGCGAATGAAATTTGGTGAATTCAAATTCTCTCAGATTGATTTAAAATAATTGACATTGAGCAATTGTAATTTTACCAGCGGCAAGATATTTGTTTCTCGCAATAAGATCTGCTGCGCACTTTGTCAACGTCATAAGGAGTGTCCATCAGAGTTAATTAATGTCTAATTTATGGAATTAGAGATTCACTGTACAATAATTATCACCGCTTCCAAATACCAGATGTAATCAGTGTCAGTCTAGCAGTGAATTTCGTCCATTTAGAATCGCGACCCATCAATTTGAAAATATTCATTTAGTTGCCGAGGCCAATCAATTAGCACTAAGCAACGCTACCTTTTTTTTCATCATCGTCTGCAAACATTTTATTCCAATTTTTCAACTCCATTACTGCTCGAAAATTATATGCAGTTTGAAATATTAGCACGAAAGTATTGACAAGGTTTTTTTATGCATCGCCTAAAAACGATACCAGCTAGACATTATGTATATGAATTTGTTTTCATATAAATTTTTTTTCTTTTTACAAGTCTACATCTGCTCGACTATTCGAATATAAAATATGAAAGGCTGAAAAGATTGAAAAGGTTTTAAAACATTATGTCATGAATTTGAGGCCATTTTGCAATTGACTTTAATTCGTGATGTCAAAGTTGAACCGGTCGAATTTTAAGCAGAGAAAGCCTGGGCTAATTTCAAAAAAGGAATCTTGCTGATTTTTTGTGCAGCCGCTAATTAGGGGAATAAAATAAATCCCTCGCAATGGATAAATCCATCGCGGGATAATTAAAATTTCTTACTCTGAGATTGCGATCTGTGAGCTTTTAATTAATGCTGAATATCAATACCCTTGCTAATTAATTATGAATAATGATTATAATAATTTGTTAATTAACACTGTAGCCGTTGCGTACGAAAGTTCACGCGGCTCGATGTTTCGCATTGCGCAACGCCAATGATTTGTTTGATTATTGTAGTCAATGAAAGTTAACGAATAAAATTGTACTTCGTTAACGTCTAAACACGAAACTCAAAGAGGGACATTTCTTGTATGCTATAATTATGCCTCAGTCTATCTTAATGACCGACGCAACTGATTGAAGTACTCCAGCACTAAAGTTATTGATTAAGAGTTGAATTACTTGGACTATACGACCGCGACTTTTTGTCTCCGCCAGACAAGTCGAAAATAAAATTAATCATTCACAAATTTCTTCGTTTTACAGTCTGCAAAAACGATTAAAAAAAGACAAAAAAAAATAAACATTCTAGACGATTCTTTTCACTGATTCAAACAGTTCTGACAGTTTTTTGTAACAGAATTAAACAGTACTTTTTTGTCATTTGGATTTAAAAGTTGATTTCTGTTTCTTTCTAGAGGTGCAGTGGAAGCAAATGCAAAGATGCCAAATATTATGTATGAAACAAAGCTTAGTCGCAGCGATAACACAAGGATCGTCGCTGAGCATGTACGTGAAGCACTTGAACAACTAAAACGTAAGTAGAAAAGTAGATACAACTGCATGGTTTCTGATCCAGTTATACGGCGAGAATCGCGGTGATGGGCTTCGCAAAATTTGCCCGCAGAATTTGAGCCCTGGTCCGTGGGCACGAAATTTACCTGTCGACCTGCACGATTGCACTGCCAAACTTTCTCAACCGAAGCCGGACAAAGTATAGCGTTGCAATGGCAATGGTGCTCGTTAACTTTGCACATCAATTTACAAACAGTGTGTTTTGTAGTCGCCGTTTATAACGGCCATTGTACGTTATTGCAATACGCAAAATCTCATTATTAAAACCGCATCAGTTATATATTTGGGAATCAATAATTGAACATTCAACATTGTATAATTTTGAACAAATTTATGCATTTTTTGTTTCAAAACATCAAACGATAAGTTTTAAACTTTTGGGTTTGATCGAGCTAGTCAATTGTCTGTCGATCCTGGGGATTCGAATTTCCTGTTAAGAAAAGCCGGGCAATGGAAAATCGATTTACATTGAAGACGAAAAATGGATGACTGATATAGACGGTTATAACAATTTAAACCTTCCATTCTTACATAAAGAATACATCATTAGCTCTTCTTGTGACTAATTTGAATATCTAAAAACAACTCTTCGTAGGCCTGGCACACTTTTTTTTAGCAACGCAAATGCAATCAATACACTTTCTTTCCATTAAAAAAAAAGGAACCAAATGACGAGCGTTGCTTCATAGTTTACAGCTTTCACGTGACGTCATTCGGCGCACAATCCAATAATAACATTCTTCATTCGAATTATAATTGCGTTTTATTACGTCCAATCGCAATAATTGTGAAGAATCGAGCGTCTCTCGGTTGACCTGGCTCGGCTCACCCGGTTTTTTTTTTTTTTTTTTTTTTTTTTTTCATTCTACCCGTATCGATCAAACTTGCAAAAATTGCCGAAACGCGCCGCGCGCAATTTGTAACTACCTTGAGAATAGAACTTCTAAATGAACTTGTCAAACGCCTTCGTGGGGGCAAAAAAAACTCATTTCATCGCCAATGAGCAAACTTTTATTGCCATTTCGCTTGTTCGTATCGATGTTGCTTTTGTGAATTACACAAAATGTTCCCCGAGAATACACCGGACCGTGCATATTTTTTCGCAGTACCAGCTCTTTCTTTTTTTTTTTTCATTTTTTACATGAAATTCAAAAGTTGCTTCATTCGGTCGCAAATTGGTCGAAACAAAATGTGGTTTTACCATTTGAGTTATAAATTGTTGACAAATGTTTGAGAAATTTGTTGAATCCAATACCCGTTTGCAAATTTGGACCACCCAAAAACCTGAATAACAAACAAAACAAATTGTTCGAGCGTAATCATAAAATGTTGATGACTGGACAAAGTGACGCAATTGTCTGACGTTATTTGGAGCATGGGATTTCGCATGGCTAATAATACGATAAAACTCGGTGCATCGGTTGTCCAGACGTTGGAGGAATGCGCGAGTGCCCGCGACGCACTTCCGTTGATAAAAATATGCTCGCACACGCGAACATAAAACGTGCGCGCACAATAATATCCACGCCCGTGCGCCGACTACTTACCGAGCGAGCGAGAGAGATCGAAAGAGAGAGAGAGAGAGAGAGAGAGAGAGAGAGAGAGAGAGAGAGAATATAATGCGAACGCATCTACGCAATTCATCGCGCGCGCTTTTGTACGCAAAAGACTATATCTGAGTGTTGAATTGCTCATTCAGACTTCGACATGCCGTGCACGCGGCCACAAAAGCCGCACCCTTTTTCTTCCTTTTTTGGGCTTCGCGCTTTTTATCACCGCCATTCAGTGACCAGTCCAATGAAGATGTTGCTTATGACGCTCACCGTTGCGAATAAAGGAACAGCATTAATAATTGAAGTGCCTCGCTCGGATCGTTTAATGACCGTAATTACCGTTCGGAAATATTATTCACTTGTTTGATGATGAATTCCATATTTTCTTTCTTTTTTTTTTCCCAACTCGTTCGAGTTGGGATATATAAAACGTGGTCTTGAAGGGTCCATAATTTAAAACCTTCACGTTTGTTTAGCAAACGTGTGAATCACTTGAACCAATTCCGAAACATCAATTAATCATTCGAATTCGCAAAACATATTGAATTATCGTTTATTTTTCGGTCGCGGTCAAAGGTGGCCCATCGTCGCCCAATTCATGAACGAACAAAAAAAGTCATCTGACTGCGAAATTTGCAATCGATAAAAAATTAGCGTGCAAATTACCTAGACGATGAAAAAATATCAAGTTGCGGTCAAAGGCGGTCATTTCGTGGATTGTCAAGTGCGACGGAGGAAAAAAAAAGTGTCTGCCGTTCAGTGGCAAAACAAAAAACCTGGACAATAACTTGTTATTACCAAAAAAGTGGCAGTCTGGCCAATTGAATTCCGAGAAAACAAAACGATCGTGTGCAAGTCAACAAGATGAGACTGTCGCGTGATGAGTTTTCTCAAGAGGCAATGATTGATAAACCTCGTCTGGTTATCTGCATAATCATTAATGATTATTTATAATCCACGTTGGCGAGGCAGGTTTCTAAATCATTGTTTCGTGCGTATATTTTTAGAACCTTTCGCCACGGCGAGATAAATCAACGGGCATCCAGGTATAATGGCATGCGAGCTTAGTGCGTGGCAAAATTTGCCCGCGAGCATCCTCGAGATGAAAATTACCGATCCGATATGCAAATAGGCGAGTAGCGCTAATACGAGGGTATAACGGTAATATCGTTAACGGATCAGCAGTGCGTTCCACGTAAACGATCTCGGAACCACGAGATTTCGACTCGCTGATCTTGATCCGAATTAATTTTGCTGATTACCATTCTGATTTCGCCATGAGCCCGGGGATTTTGTGTGCTGTCGAAAGTAGGAAAAACAGAAATCCGATGATCAAATTTTGTTTTCAGCATCCAACTCTAATGGAAAAAAAAAAAATTGTACATATACCGAAAACTTTTAAAAATATTTCACTCCCAAATGAATATTCTAGGCGCTTCAAATAAACACTTGAACAAAAAATTGACCTGAATTTTGTTCCATCAAGTTTAGCCTGTTTCACGGAGCGTCAAATGTATTAATGCCTTGGAAATAAACTTTTGTCGAGTTTTAATCGAGTTCATTTCTACGCTAGGTGGTCCAAATATTTTTGTCATTCATGATGCGATTTGACTTTCAAATTTTTCTTTTCAGTAGATCCACCGGTGAAAAATGATAGTTGAACTCGCATCTAATGAAATCAAGAGGATGGTTCACGAACTTTGAGAGTAACAAAAAAAGAAATAAATATATGTCAATTGAAAGTTTAAAGGCCGTCCTACTTATGGGTACATGGAGAATACGTATATATCTCCGAACCACACACGCACACGAGCCCGAAAAACCCAAAATAGTAACGCCACGCGATGACGACTTATCCCTCGTTTTGGAGCTTTTTTCGTCGTCGCGACAATCGGATACTTGAATTCTTGAATTACATCTATACATATATAGCAACGCCATAGCTTTTAGTAAATGGGGGGACAAGTTTGCTTGTTTGATTCCTATTTTTTGCTCCCCACGTCGCCGCCACTTCCTCGAGGCATCAACGGGTGCGCGTTACAATTTATTACACATACGGCGACGCGTCACTTTGCAGTAGCCTGTTTATTTTCGGTTTCGGTTCGTCTATGCAACGAGAGATCACTGCACAGCCGAATGATCACCCCGAATTGGTCCCCAGATTGATTACAATACGTATTTTTGGATATCAATTTTCATTCCAAACCGAAACTTTTAATCCAAAATTTAAATTAACATTCTAGTGTGTCAAACATTTCAAATCGTCGACAGATGCTCACTCTTTCATGGACCATTGAAAGCGCTTGCACATTTCGTCTATTTATCTTACAATATCAGATCCAAAGTCGGTGTTGATTTTATATATTTTTAACTAAAAAAAAAAAAAAAGAAAAAGAAAGGTTTCATACATTTTCATGTGTCACTGTTTTTGATCATGAATTTGAAAATAAAAACCCGACTCTTGAACTATTGTCGAGTTTTGTTACGACCCAACTGGATCCATTAAATTGAGGACCACTTTTATTGTTCGTCTCGTTACTCGAGCAATCTAAATTCCTTAAATTCAGCCGAAAAAGTATTTCTCCTTGACGCGACTTGACTTCGCCGAAATGAGTTATTTTTATAGAACTATGAGGACCCGTGCTAATGCACGTACACTTCATATATAACATATATGTTTTCTCATTTTATCTCGAGCTTTCATTTTTTTTTCTTTCGATCTCTGTCTCTCTGTCTGTCTTCCTTTTACGTACGGCACACAAACTCGGGCATGTGTCAGCATTCACGCAGCGCGTGCAAATAAGACACTCGGTATTGTGTGCGTGCACATACGGAATAAGCAGCTCGCGCTTAAACGACGACGTCATCCTTCATTGCTGACGATTGGAGCCCATTTGTATCAGGGAGGAATTACAATTGTTCAAAATTTCGTGCCTCGTACTCGATGAAAAAAAAAGGGAATAATTTAGCAAACACGAGAGAGCAAAGATATACAAAACGGAGTCGGCTGGAATGTACAATTTTTATCGGTGGAAAAAGAAACGTGTGGCCTTGATAATGAATTTCAAATTTACGGCCTCGCTTGCGGCTATTTAAAATGCTAGACAAACGAAAAACATCTGCTTCGGCCTCTCTCTCTTTCTCTCTCACTCTCAATAAAACGAACCGTCCAAATTTTCTCAATCAAGAATCGTTCTCTTGGAATCCACAAGATAATTTGTTCTTTAAATAAGAATTTGAGACGAACAAAGCGTTTCATATTGTTCAGATGAGTGCATTATTATATTTATTTTTAATTTAAATTCATGCTGTTAATTGAAATTAAGTTGTTTAATTAATCTCAATGAACGTTTGATTCATTATTCAATCAACACTGTTATCCATTTCTCAAAATTTATCTTGTACAAAAGATGAAATAATTACTAGAATAATAATTTTTTTGTTTCCATTTATAAGAACATTTGGTTGAATGTTTTCTTTTTTTTTTCACAGACATTAAAGAAACTGTGAGATGGTATTTTTGTAAGATCATGATCATGAAGATTTTTCGTATAATTATATCTATTGTTACGCGTGAATCAGAATCTGACTCATTGTCGGCATGAAATAATTTGAGTAAATAAATGCATTGTAATGCGCAAAACAGAAACATGATATAGAAATATGTTTCAATATTATTTAACAGTCCGCGTGTTTCAGTTCCTTTTTTTTTAATCTGAGTGTAATTTATTGTCACGCAATTATTTTGTGATAATAATAAACATAAATATTTAATTAAGCTTAAAAATCGATTGCAACGCTTAAATAAATTACACGATATATACCTTCAGACGGCTTTTTTTATGCTCAGCTTTGTGAGAACATGCCTGGTGTCCAAAAGATGATAAAAAAAATCGCGATAAATATACATGAGAAACCTCTTTCTTTTCATCAGACAAATTCAATGAAATATTATATTGGTATACGATTCATTTTTTTTACTCATTCTGTCGAAATTTTGATTCTTGCATTAAAACTGGAAATTCGTGTAGGAAATTTGGATTTTGTTTGTTTTTTTTTTTTTTTTTTGTTTCAACTGATGGAATAAAATAAGTGACATAAAGTTGAGTTCAGTTGTAATAGAATAAAAAGTAATGTTCGATGGAATTTGAACATCTCGAAGCCTTAATAAGTAACCAGTCGCACGCGCGCACTCGCACGTGTCGGCTTGTACACGGCATTTAATTATAGAATATAGAGCAGTGGTGCGGCAGCGTCCGGGCTTGAAGCGCCGGCTATTACATCTTGATTCCCTCTATTTTTCCGGCCGCTTGCCTGGTTTTTCCGAAACATTTTATATTTTTCATCTGCTCTTTGTTGTCAGCTGTCTCTCTTTTTCTCGCTCAGCGTGCTCTCCATTTTTTTTTCTTTCCTCGGGCAACGCGTGGGCCAAGTCGACCCACGCACACTTTCCAGAACAGACGCCATCATCAAAAACTAATTCATAACGTTTGCGTGAATGAAATATGTTTGTTCTTTTTGTTATAATATGCACGCGTTATGACATGTAAATTCATAAATATGACTCATGCTATTTTTTCCGGCTGGGAGCCTTTGTAATTCCGTCTTTAATCAACGACCAATGAGAGAAAAATTGTACGCATGATTTGCAAGTCTCGTAATTTTTTTAACTTTAATTATGTTGCGTTTGAGTTGGATGTGAATTTTTGGAATTTGAATTTCACATGCTAAATGAAGTTGAAAGAGTTTTTTTAAACTTTGAGATCATATGGGTCACGAGCGCGCGCAACCCTCCATTTTTTGATTAAAGTAAAAAGTTGGGCTTGATTGGGATACACAAAATTGAATTTCTACTGTTAGTTTTAGTTTCAATCAGTGGAGTTCAAATGGCCAGGAAAGAGTGTATCCCGCTTGTTGCGAACAAGAATTTATTGAGGATTTTAATACAATTTCGTTTGACGAGTCAATTAAAACACGTTCGCTATAGGTTGAAATTAAGTCAAACGCATCACAATTGGGTTTTGGCTTGAAATTGTCTTTTGATCGATTCAGAGCTTTGAATGATGTCTTGCTGGCAGATTAGATTTGTTATAAAAATTCGTTAACAAAGGTCTTTATCAATCTTTTTGTTGGTTCATTATATTTCATCGTCAGATTAATCCATCGAATACAAAGCAAACAATAAATAAATTCAGAATTTATATGCACGACTAATGAATTTTTATTAATTAAAATAAATAAATTTATAATTGATTACAAATAGAAAACGTTTTTATCAAATAAATTAATTATAACCATTTCCATATGCGCTTTTCAACTAATTATTCTTAATATAAATATTGGTCCAGTTTCACGAACAATTTCGATACGACCGTTCGCATATAGTCTTGCAACTGATGCATAATATTGAATTAATTACCGTGGAATATAATACAATCTGTTATAGCGCTCAATAATGATGTCAAGTTGTGGAACTTCGTAGAATATCGTGTAAATCTATC
The DNA here is from genome assembly GCA_030523145.1 of Trissolcus brochymenae. Taxonomy (NCBI): domain Eukaryota; kingdom Metazoa; phylum Arthropoda; class Insecta; order Hymenoptera; family Scelionidae; genus Trissolcus; species Trissolcus brochymenae. Next base: position 77,122 of record JAQQRF010000006.1, read on the forward strand.
CCGAATTGATACCGAAATTCACAAACTGACAGATATCAAAAAACTCTAGATAAGCGCAGTTTCGAATTGCAGTCTAATTACTCAGCCCAACAAACGTGCCATTCTAATTGCACCGATTATTCATGCGCTTGCAAATGAGCGATCAATTTTTTTTTATTTATCATGCATCTTGACCTACGTCAATCTCTGATTGATTTGGCTCTGAGATCAATTTCATTTTAGTCATCCAAAATTATTTATCTTCCAAAACTTGCACAAGTTTTAAATTTTGAGAATTCAGATTATATTTTCAAAAGATAAAGTCAAGCATGGACGTAGACAAGTACGCAATAATTTAAATTGAAAATAAAAGTTGTCTCTAACAGATTTGTACACAGTACAATAGTGTATTATTGTCTCGAGAAGAATGAACTTGGCATTGGAATGAAAGAGTCGTCCTTGACACCTACCTTGAGTAGTTTGCGAAAATAGGGACTGCACGCCGAGAGTACGACCTTGTGTGCGGTGAAGGTACCGTGGTCGCAGGCGAGGGTCACGTCAACGAAGTCCTCGTTGTCAAGGAGGTGGCGGAAGGAGGTGAGGATGCTCGAGTGGAAGTCGTTCCATCTAAGCGAGTACTGTTGCTCGCCGACCGACGAGGACGAGGAGGCCGCCATGGCGCCCGTCTCCCCGGGATCCACGGCCAAGGGCACCAACGGTGCTATCGTGCTCACGCAGATGCTAACGCCCTCTATCCACTTCTATCTCAAACTGCCCTCTTGATTCTGCTCTGCACGCCGATATCCCTTTGCTTTTCTCACGTATATCTTCGTGGGTTTCCGGCTCCGCAGCACTCCGCACACTTTCCTTTTTTTTTTCTTCCTGAGTCCTTGAACCGCTCGTTTTCTAAGTCATGTTACAGGCAGAACGTGTTCCGGTTCTGTGGCAAATACAAAATTACGATCAGAATATTTTAGTGTCATGATTTTTGTGCGAGACGCTCAGTTTGCAAAAGAAATTCTAGTCGGATAACAAATTGATCGCACGTTTACACGCGCCATTTCCAACCGTGCAGGATCTATTTATTGATAGTTCATAATTATGCAAATTGATACTTTGTCTGTGTAATCCTTATTCAATTACATTAACGGTAATTAACGACGCGTTATGTCGCTCGCGCATCGTTCGATGATGTATATTTTCAACTTATTTTGAGTTTTTTTCCATTTTTTTGTGTGGTGTAATTTTTTTTATATTGTTATTTTGATGTCATTGAACATTTTAGTCCAGTTGATTTAGAAATAAAAAACATATTTAAGGACGGAAATAATACAGAATAAAAAAAATAGCGTGCCGAAGAATCATTAATTTGTCCCTGATACTAAATCGAAGTTCAATTAATTGTAAACAATATGCAGTGTGCCCTTTAATGGAATTAATTTTTAACACAGCGATAAATAATGTTTCTAATTTGCCGTCCACCATCGGTGAATTAGGAATAATTGTCTGTAATTTTCAGGAAATGTATTCACTGTAATTGGGGCTAGACGTCGTTTGAAAATAGAACAATGTATGTTTGTGTACATGATTTTAATTAGACTTCATAATATCGATAAATCAATTTTGAATCATTTTGATTCAAACATAATATTGATGACGTGAAATAATTATCAAAAAAAAAAAAAAAAGAAGGACAAAAAAAAGTTTTGCTCCATCGCAGTTTTGCAGTGTCAATTTCTATTTACAATGAATTTTAATTAATGTCGCGCTTTGATTGGGTTAACGATTCGAATTTTCAATGCAATTTTTTGTCATCGAATTATGTTTCAATTTTTACATTTACATTTGCTTTTACCGATTCAATTATGTTTTACTTTCATTCGTAATTTGATTCACCTGTTTTTATTAATCCACCTTTTTCGTTTGAAAAATTGATTCTTTTCACATTAATGTTGCATTTAAATTACACCACTCGAAATGTACACATTACAAATCCTCAAGATAATATGAAACGTAAAAACTGAATGAAAATAAAATACAGCGGCATGACAAAAATAAAACCGTATCAATTATGCATCAGGCCGTGATAAAATCTGTTTTGTGCTGGTAATTGAAGATTCGAGCGGATGGATAGATATAAATGAAAGCTGGATCGATCGAGTTTTCAATCACTAACGCGGCATACCGTAAACTCGGAACTTGCGCGACCGCGCTTCCTAGCACAACTGCCAAACCAGAATCGTTTGCGTCCTGCTCGACAACGTATGTCTCATCTTTCTTCCAAGCAATGCGTCTTTCTTGCACGCTCGATTTTCTGCCTGACTCCTTTTTTTTCCTCCATCTTGCTACTACGGAAAATATTTTTTTCGTTACCTAAAAACAATTTCTTTTGCAAACCAATTCAAACTTGTATTCTTGGAAAAAAAATTAATATTGCACATTTTGTTTGAAACACAAACAGATGTACGTGTTTGATTTGTTTTTTATTCTTAGTTCCTCAGTTTTCCATCAATTTTATAAGCTTCGCGCCGCTGCAATTTTCTCGAGCAATTTGAGGTTTTGTTTTGTTAGCATAATGTATACTTTTAATTGACAGAAATAAGAATACCAAAAAGATACAGCGTTATCGCAACCTGCATAACTTCCCTTCAATTGTGATAATCACATTCTCTGCTTATCGTGGCGTTTTTGCATTCACAGCATATTACACAAAACAGAGAAAAAAAAGCCTCCTTACGTTTTTATACTTATTCTCTGGCTTTCTTTCTATTAACTGTTTTTTTTTTTATATTATAAACGCAGATGACTTGTGATGTTTATTTTAGAAACGTAGTAAACGTTCATTGTGCCGGGTGTGCATGAATGAACGTCGTGTACTCGTCGTGAATATGTTTGAACTTATCGATCGGTCTCAGACGCGCGATTAAACCTGCTCCTTGCCGTACCGGCCTTGCAACGATTAAACTATCTGTCTCTCTCGGATGAGCAGAGCTTGATTCAAAAGAAATGCTTTTGGCTTACTTATGAAAGCGAGAATAGCTTTGTAAATCGTTGGCAATAAATTCATTTTATCTAGAACAAAAATGTTCCAACACATCTTAATTCATTCCAAATTAATGAAAATATTAATATGCATATTTATTTTTGATATCAACTGGTTTTATTTGCGTAACATAATTTAAATCATAATTAATCTTTTAATTAAGTTCAGCCCTATAAGAAAGTCATACATCTTTTTTCAACATTTATTCGTTATTAAACCGAATGCTATGACAATGGGCAATGTACATATAAATAATTTTTATAAAATATCAGAACAAATGAATTTGATTGTTTTGTTTGGTAATAATTAATTAATTTTATCAAACGTGTATGTGTGAACGAAACAATATCTTGGTATAATGATTCAATCTTCTATATATTTAATTAACATATCTATATATATCTATGTATATATTCGTATTTATATATACATTGTATTTGTATTAATTAGTTTCCGATCGAAGAAAATAAACGTTGCTGTTTTGTCCCATAATTTAATATTTACAGTTAAAATATAATAATGCAATTATTTTAAAATCAGAAATCCTCTTTGGACGTTGCAAAAAAAAAACGACTCCAGTATTGGGATGGGACAGTGGGAAGGATGTTCAAAATTTAATAAATAAAATTGACGAAGATACGCGCTAATAAACAGTTATTGAAAAAATAGAAGCTTGTCAATTGGGAAACGGATTTATTTATCCAACGAAAATTACACATTGAATTAAAAAACGTCGACGCGACCGTAATTTTAATATGATTTGTCGCGAATTGAAATGCATTTAATAATTAGTACGCGATTTCACTCATGATGTGTCGTTGGCAGTTCATTTTTTCTTTGCCGTTTCCGCCATGTAGTCTATCGAGATTGAGTTTGTCAATATTCATATATAAGTATAACGTTTAATTTATTATTTCTCATCTAAACTCGCTTTTATTTAATTTACGTCACTTTGCTGACTCGCGCGCTTCCTGGACTCGTTTATTATGCAAAAGAATCGCAACTAACAAATAGGAGAAATTATTTAGCGCTTAGACGAGTTATGTCGAATATTTCGACTCTTTATTAATTTTTCAATAAACTAATAATTCTCATTTTTGCAGAGATTTAAAATATTCACGTTTATTATATTATTATATTATTATTTGCACTGAAATAGTTGCAAATTTTTTGTCAGTATAAATAAAATGAAAAAATAGGTGTATAAAAAGTGAAGAATTTTATCGATGCTGTCGTGAACTTGTAGCGACAGACATTTTTTCTCTCTTTACGAGTTTTTCGCGTTTTTTTGAATATAAAAATTGTAACAGCCAAAACAAGTGGAGGGAAAATATTGGATAGCTCGCACGTACCCGAATATGTATGCAAATCGTCGTGCAATATGTACATCTCGCACGCGACGCACTTTGCACTATATACGAAAACCACAGAGTAGGACGAGAGGTATAGAAATTGTTCATCGCTGCAGGTGAATTTATACAGGAGGCGCGTTATCATGACGATTTGCGTATGCATCTCACCACTAATGACCGTCAGATTTTTCCACCGGCTCATTAAGTTCCCTCATTTTCTAGTAATTGATGTAATCATTTTTGCAACGTCATTTTCATATGAACCAAATTTGATTACAAATTCATTGGCAAACAAATTTTAAAGACATATTCGTTTTGTTAGATTTTATATGTTGGAAAATTTAAAATTAATTTGTTACAGAATACATACCCTGATAATGATCATTACTAGGGTAAACTGCAAATGCCCGAAAAAATGCCAATTACTGCGCGACATTGTACGGCCGGCGGAGATTAAAAATATCGTGCTCAATAATTCGTTATTCTATTGAAAATTATCATTGGTTCAGAATAATTGGATGCAGGAACACAAAGAGCGTCCGTTTCGAAATGAATTTAAAAAAAACACCAATATCGTTTCAATTTATTTTAATATAATTCGAGTGAATGACGTTTCTGTTCGGCTCTGTGGTGTTTTGTGTCCTTTTTTTTCCGTCGCTGATATTATGATTTCATTTTATATTAATTAATGAAAATTGCCGAATAATTCCTCGCATTGTAAAAAGGATTCAAATAAATAATTGAAAAGTGCGCGCGCGAAAATTCACAAACGAATTTTAATTGCAAGTCGAGGCTCCTTTTCGGGGGGGGGGGGCAGGGTGGAAAGCGAAACAGAGATGGGTAGATAAATCTAATGGCGTTGTATATATTGATCGACACGAGAGGGGGATGCGAAGGGGTCAGAATTTAGAACGTATCAAGTGACGTAAATATTGTACCGGTCGTCAAAATGCCTGCGCCGCGTGAAAAATTGCTACTTTTCTCGGAACAGACTGTAAACGGGTTTCGTCGCATTAGGGTTGATCTCGCAGTCGGCGCCCTCTGTAAGCCGCTTTTCCTTCCATGCAGAAGGATTATTTTTCCGCCCACGCGAATGCCAGCGATTCGAAAAGATAAAAAGTCACAGAAACGACAGAAAGAAAAGAAAATCCGAGAGTCGCCTTTTTCTTTTTTTATAAAACGCCACCTATCTGTTTTTATCTCAACTATGAATCGGCGCTGATTGTCGGCCATTTTTAAATGAAGCGATTCAAGAGGAAGCAAAAAACATCTCCCGATCAGAACTATTAGTCGAGTTATTTGGCAGTCGAAGCGCTCCGATGTCTACGATGCGCCAAAATCGAGAGAGTTTAATAAATCGAAGAAACTCCCCATTATATGTTTCAGCACCCTCGAAATTAAGTGCCCCATACTCTGGGAATGCCCGATCGATCGTAGACACCAATAGCGAGCGCTCATAAGCTTACTTCGAATAGATAGGGACGAGTCAAGATTGGGGCCGCGTTGTAGGAATGCTGCAAATTTTAGGTGTGGCACCTCACCCTCTTTTCACAGCAATTAATATGCTCGTTCGGATTGATTTACGCCATCGGTGAATCCTTTCTCTTCCTAGGTTGTAGCAGAATTTTGCCATTTCCATTAAAAAATTTTGGGTTTTTTTTTATACAACTTTTTGATACAGAAAAGACAATTGGAGAGATGAAACAAAATTAAAAGTTTGTCGAAAATAGCAAAAAAAAAACAAAAAAAAGAAAAATCAAACAAAGGGTGCTTTTGAAATGGTGAAAAGTTGGAAGGGAAAATGACGACACCGCGATCGAAAGTAACGAGGCAATTTATCAAACGCGTACTCGTCGCATCCTATAATTCAGGGTTTTGTGTTTCGTATGAAATAGGCGCAATTCATTCTGCGCCGCGGCGCATATCAATCATGTAACAAACAGAGGAGTCAATCGCTGCCACTCTGAAAAATGAATGGCACAATGTGTATGCGTGCTTCACCAATTCAATGAAGTAACGTTGATGCACATTGCATTTCGTTATTGACAGACGCGTTTTCGCGATTGAAATACAACGTATATAAAGCTCAATAACATTAACAGACAAAGTTTTATAGTAATACTCCATGCTCATCAGTTTTTATCACCAGTACTTCAATTCCACAAGTTTGATTATTCCAACTTTAACGAGTACACTATATTTTTTTTTCAATAGCCCAAAAGTTCATTTTCCAATTTTTTTTTTTTTTTTTTTTTGAAAAGAAAAAGTTAGGGATTACGTTGTAAATTGGATCTATTTATGAAATTTCAAAAATTGAATTCATTTGAGATGTAAGTCGAGGCCAGAGTTTGTCAGCGGTACAAATGGAGGCGCATATTGCGCTTACATGTGAAAATAAATGGCTCTTCCTTCTTCGGTCTCACCCTTCATATCTCATGCCGGAGGGACCAACACTTCACCACGCCCTTTATTTGAATCTTACCACCAAGCCTAATGCGCATGCGTTACATGCCGAAATGTTCCTTGTAATCCTTAATAGGGATACTTTGGGAAATGAAATGCGCCGCGCGCGCGTGGAAATGATTGTTCAAATGGTTCATGTGAAATAACCGACGGATGCCGCCGCCACCGCACTCGAATGCCATTTGGCTTTGAAAAACGAGCTTAGTCATTAATTTTCCGTTTTTCGGAATTTGGGTCGGTCCATTTACATCGAACAAAAATAATTTATTAATGACATGTTCTCAAATTTTTCCATTGTCCCGTATGGATATAATTTCATGATTCTTTCTTTACATTCAATTTGTCCAACAAATGTTGAAGAAAGTAATTGGGAAAGACAAATAAAAGTTTATTTCAAAATGGTACAAGCAAATTTGATTCTAAGAAAAAGGAAAACATAAAATCGAGAGGGGGACAAGTTATGCATTTTGGCATTGTTCAGCCGAGTGACATTGGCAAGTAGGAATTTTTCAACCTATGTAAATATTTTCTGGTTGAAGTTTCTCGTGTTACCAAGCCAAAGAACTCCCGCTGCTATGAAAGCGAAGCTTACAGGCAAATCGAAATTACAGAACAACACTTGGGACAAGTTGTGCCTCGGAACGAAAGGAGCAGGTAGATTCGAGGCGAATCATCCCGACGAAACACGTCACTTTCGCTATCATGTAAACATAACCCCCGCCATCAAAGTTGCAAGTTTAGAATTTTAGGAAACTTTTGGATAAATAAAAAGCTTTCGACGCTTTTGTTCCCGTCATGTTTACTTTGAGGTTTAAGATTTTTGGATTTAGATATTTTTTTTAAGTTAATGAGGGATTTAACCTTTCCGTGTTCGGACACTATTTTGTCCTTGGTTGTGTTCTTTTGTCAACAAAAAAAATGTCTCTTTCATTAGCAGCCATGTTGAAAATAGTTGTACTATGAAAGGTAGAATAATATAATCTCTTGACGGTACCTTGAGAAGATTTCATGACACAGAACAAGATTCTGGTTTGGTTAAAAAACAACCTATCTTTATCCTGTGGGAATAGGAGTTTATACAATTGAAGATAAAACTAGAATTAGAATCAAGTTGAAAATTCGGCCGGATTAAATGGTAGATAGTCGAAAACGTAGAAAGATTTTAAAATATGAGGTCTCGACTTTGTTCTATCGCTTTTGGAGCATTTATCACGGCAATTTAAAGACTCTTTTTTTTCGTTTCCCCGAGTCTCGACGTTTTTTGTACGAGTAAACTGAGTTATAGACGTGGCGCACGCGAGTGTACTATCATTCTATACCTGGAAAAACGAGAAGCGAATTCGGGACCATTAATATCGCGGCGCAATTATCGAGCCAGCTGTTCACGTCCCCTGTGCTAGAAACCCCTAAGCGATCCAGGTATGGCTCGAGGAACGAGGCGAATGAAAGGAGAACTTAGAAGAAGGAGAAGAGGAAGACGAGCCATAAAAAGGCACTAGCTCCCTATACAAAGCATCTTTCGGGGTCGCGAATTCACGACGCTATTATGCAAATGCATGAATATGAGCGCGAAAAACCGTTTCCTCTCAACTGTTACAGTTTTGACAATTTGAAAAAATTCCTATCCCTCATTTGTTTAACGAATTATCATGCAAATAAAAAACGTCTAAAATATCGAACTTGCCTAATTGTATGAATAAAAAAAAAAAGATGAAAAATGTAAACTTGTATACAAAACAAACATTTCTTTTCTTCATTGTCTGTGTAAAACTTGACATCAAATGAAATGAACTAGAATGTATTCAAATGACGAAATACGAAAGTTTTACATATTACAGTTGGGATGATAATTGTGTTGAAACTTGTCCGTCAAACGAGGGAATTTGATGGGAAAGAAGAAAAAGAGATGAAAATAAAAGTGAAAATGAACGGTTGTAATTGCCAGTCGGGCTATTAGCATGTAAAAATCGCGACACAGAAATGCGTGGTGTTACATCACCTATTAATCTCGTCATGACCTTTATGTTTCGCGAGTCCCTGCGATAACGTGTTCACGTGATTCGCTATTAATTAACGGGGTGGCCGCGTTAATGGGTGTACAAAAATTGGCAGGGCCATCGGTCAGGCACAAATCTGGCCACGCTAATGCGTCGACGGAGCGTGCAACGCGGTCATTACGGAGGGGTTCCTGTCAGGGGGAAAAAGACCGAGGATCGCTATCGATTGAATCACCAGCCGCAGCGTTTTCGTGAAAGTAAATAGGCCCGGCGACGCATCAAAACAAAGAATCATTTTCGACTGCCCTGCTCAAACGTATTAATCAAATTTTGACAGCAATTCAATAATTTCAGCTTATAATTCACGGTACGGCTCTTTCATTTACAAATTGTAATTCGATTCATCTCACGTTGTGAAGAATGTTATGCATTTTTTAAAACATTTATTCGTACAATGTTAAATTCTCGGTGAAACGAATGTGAAACAATTTACCAAAATATTTTTTGCCGATAAAAAACGAATCAACTAAATTTTGTTTATTTATAACAAATGTTCTATTTTTTTTTTTTTTTTTTTTTTTAAGAACAAATTGTGATGAAAAGTAGAAGGAAGAAAAAAAAAGCAATTATTCGATTGCAGTTGCCTTCAATTGGTCGGTGAATCGATATCTTAACGCCTCTCCGGGTACGAATCGTTGTGTACGTTTGATACACACGTGCGTTGGTGTGCGTGCGCGTTTCACTGCACGACTCGATTTATTGATCACACACGTAACACGCGATACCAGGACTGTACGTGCATTATGACGAGTCTGCGAGCACGTTGCGTCGTCGCGCACACAGTCGGCGGTATCTTTCAGGCCGAAAGGAAAATCGCGCTGTTTGCTCGCATATTAAGTCATACTAAACGCGTCATTTTTTGTCCCCGAAGATTTCTAATCTAAACATTTTTCCATTACTACCATTATTGACGTCCCTTGCAACAATGATCAAACATCATTAGAATAAAAATCGACGAAAAAAAATTGTTTCTGAATTAACAAATTGTTGAAAACATTTCAAATGTACCTTCAATTTTTGTTATTTGCAGTTTGCAAATAAAAGAAAAAAAAAACTTGAAATAATAGTTTGAAAGTTTAAAGATGGGTTGTTTGACAATTAAATTTTGTCCAGCAAAGATTAAGAAGTGGAAATATTTGTCAAGTAGGAATGTGTTATCATTAATTGCAATAAGGAAAAGTTATTAAATTTCGTATCATCCTTCAATCTCCAGGTGAGTAGTAAATAAAGCCCAAGTACAACACGTGTTTGCGCATTGTTTTCAGCAGTCTGATGGTATTTCGGGTTGAGTATAGAGATAGGCTGGTAATTACTCGAGGAGGAATTTGATTTACGAGCGGGTCGAAATCGATATTTTTATTGGTCTCTTGTTAATTAAACAACGGTACGCGACAGCCGTTGCTCGTCCCTGCTTTTGACTTTTCAATTTGTTTTGTCTTTATTTTGTATTACGTCGCTCGGTTTTTTGAACACGCGATCCAAAAATAGTCGCATCAATTCGAAAATGGTAATGTGTAACCCAATTTTTTTGAATAGTTATACCCATGTTCTGTTTATACCACCGCGGATATCATTTGTTCGGGACAAAATCGTACCTCGATTGCCGTATGAAAGTAAAATTGGATAATTTCCCATCAGAGGAAATGAATTTCGATCGACGCCTAGGCGTTGAGTTATTTGATTTTTGTTTTGGAATTAAATTTGCGATTGACCTTTGAAATGTTACCTAAGGTAAGGTAATAAAAGAACATATGATATAAAAATTAAAAAAAAAAAACAAAAAAAAAAAAAATAAAAACAAGAGTCAACAACATTTCCAAAGTTAGGAATCAAAACAACTTATGAATGATCAAATAAATGAGGTTAAGTTATTTTGATTGGAAAACAAAAGGTCATAATCTGAATGATGAATGAAAAAACAATATCAAATAATTGAAATGATATAATTTGTTGTATAGAAAAATGATAGGATGATGTTTAGTTTAGAGGAGAAATGAAACGCGATTGATCTGGGCAGGGAAGATTGAAAAGCCGGTCGGTCAGAAGCATCACTCGAAGACGTCGCAGCTTGTTTTGCTGTTACCTTATGATCGGAACGAAAATAGCAAGCCGAAAATGTTTGTTCGTGATGTGCCGCGAGTGCGGGCGGAAGTGAGATATCTTCGGCGCACCAATTATCCAGCTCGAAGAACCATTGGAGATTGAAGGACGACGCAATTAACGTGGGCCGTGGTAGCTCGTGCTGTTAAGCGTAATGAACGCACGGCCTCGCGCGGACTCGGGTTAATTAGAATTGCGATAATAACTTGGCGTTTGGCGCACCAACAAGCCACTTTGCACCAACTTAAATCTCGCCAATTCTTTCTAACCTATCCTCTCTTTCAATATCTCTCGTCAAACCTCAAATTGCTGCGATTTTCAAGAATGCACTTCCAAATAGAGTCTTGTTGTTTTTTTTTTTTTTTTTTCACTTTGGCACCAACTTTCCACAAGACAATCCAATTGACAATTATTTTCTTATTCTTTTTGTTCTCGTTTGATTTCGTTTGACACTGTTCCAGTCCAAAACACTGCACGAATTTTTGTTTCAAAATTTTGGCACGAATATCTGCGGAAAACTGAGGAGCCAAAGGACACTCTGGGAAGTTGTGTTTTTGTTTTGACTTGCGCTCACCCCAGGGTGTCCCGCAGATGCAATGATGTATTCAAATAGGTATTTGCAATTATTGTTCAAACACCAACCTGGCTGTACTGTTGCGCACTGAATTATGGTCTTCTACTATTGCTCTCGACAATCTGCCGGAGAACCTCTCCGTCACTCGTAAATGCCTCCCACTTCTCGCAATCCCCACTCGCTGCGAACCCCCACTGAATGGCCCAATACGGATTATGCTGCTTACACAAAGCATGAATCGCCGGTGCAACTTTTCCCCTTGATTTTATCTATTTATCATTGAATCAACTATTTCAAACTTCATCATATTTATTTTGTACACCAAACGTGTCAGGTTCTCTTTTTTTCATAAACAATCGTTTTTATTTTTCATCTATATTTTTCTATTCTTTTTTTTTGTTTCATAATTAAAAATAATATTTTTCAGTTGGTATTGATTTAAATGACTTGGTCAATTCATTGGTAATGGAAATGTATATTCAAACATTTGATACTCCTTTTTTCTTCTTTTATTTCGTTGATGGAATTGTAGTACACGGAAATGGTATATGTATTTTATTTTAATTTTTAAAATTTTATCTATGTTGAACAATGTTTGAAAGATGTTCCCACGGTCATGAAAGCATAATCTCATTATTTGTAATCAACATTTAAGTAATTGTCGATCAAGAGTTTACAACTGATATCTAAATAAAAATTCCAGCTAAACTATTTTTGATGAATTAAAAATACATCTAAGACAAAAAATTGCATCATTCACTTCTTAGTAATTTATATATCTTCAAGCAAATTACTCATCTTATTACTTTGATTAAAAATAAAATTTATATTTAGATTGATCGTTAGATTAGTGAAAACAAAGGCAATTTGATTATCATTATTATTTTTTGGTTGAAAACTTATTTACAGTTGTACTTTATGAAATTTTTGTGAAAATATTTTTTTGTTTACTCAATGGAGGATTTTTTTTCCTTCGACAAAATGTGTCTTACTTAATTACTTTTTACGATTCTGTTAGAAGGATGCTCTGCTGTATAAATATACCTATAGGTAGATAAAAGAAAGTAATTTCTAGCAACGAAATTCGACAGTCACCGTTGTACGTTGTTTGTTCAATTGAATCCCCGAAGGGTTTGAAAACAATATGTTACCGAAAGCGAAATCCGTTTTGGGATACCTGTCATAAAAATGTCTCTGTTTTTACGACTATAGATAAGAATTACTATTTCTAACTCTAAATATTTCGTATTTTCGACGAGTGACTTGAAACTTTTCAAGCTGATCACGCATTTCATTTATTAATCGGTCTTGGATCAAAAATGTGTCAGCAAATATATTTTCGAATTTACGAACATTCATCAATGAAACTATTTGGAAAACAAATATATTATTGTCGTTTGCAATGTCATTCGAAATTATCTTTTTATTAACGACGAAATTTGATGTCTGATAACAGAGTTTTCATTTAAATGTTAATGAATTCGTTTAATTGTTTATGAATTCAAGAAAGTCAATTTCATTTTTTTTAAATTTTTAGTTAATGGAAAAACATGTTTTAACACTTTTTATACAATTTTTTACAAGCAGGAAAAAAAAAAGTCAAATATGAAATCATTACTTCTTAAAAAGTAAAAATTATATAGTGACCAAGAAAAAAATGAATGAAACTTGTTCATAAAGTTGGTTAATGGGCATTCTTGCAAAGATACATCAGTTTTAATTTCTTAAGAACGGTTCAATTAATTACAAATTCAGGATTTAATTAGATTAAAACTTGACTCCAATATTCGCCCTCATTATTATTTATATACATATTTAGATCGCTTACGTGGTAATTAGTATCTTTATGAAAACATGAAAACAAGCTTTGTAAAGGAAGAATTACTCTTTATATTATATTTTTTGTGCTCTTTACGTACGCAATGAAAATTTTATAACGAATTTAAGTAAAAAATCATTTATTAATTGCAATGCATGTTAAATTAAAAGGGGTAAAAATATGTGATCATTACCTTAATTTAAATATACATGATAAATAGTTTGCAGTATGAAATAAAAAGAAAACCTACGTTTGTTAAATTAAACTCACCCTTATGGTGCGCGAATAATTTTAGTGCAATTAATAAGCATACAAATGTCTGAGGTTTTTATAAAACAATGATTACTTCGAGTCACTTTCATCAACAAAATAATAAAATCAAACGAATCATTAAACACATTTTTAGGAAAGCGATAAAAAAAATTGTTTCCATTCATTTGATTGAATGTATTAAATTTTTTATTTACTGTTAAAAAATTTATTTTCTTACAAAATATTGTATTAAAAAATATGATATCATATGAGACATACGATCGATTATTTTTATATATCAGAATGAGTTCTACAGTTTAAACGAAAAAATAGGATAAGTGGATAGAACTGTGCGTTGAATTGTGAGAGCAGCTTGATATTTGCCCCTACTAAAAGCGCACTATTTGCCCCCCACCGTAAATCGCGAGTTCTTTTGTAGAGTCAGGCGCTTGCGCGCGTACGCGCTGTTGCCGTTGAACGTTTCTCTCACTTCTCTTTAAGCAAACCACACCAACCCCGCGTCGTCGCATCTCAGCCCCTCCGACGCCAAGGGATTGCTTCCTTCCCCCCCCCCCTCCGCGTAACATCCCGTTGAATGCGTGATACTGCTCACATTAGGCCGCTCCTACCTAAGGTACCACTCGTTTTCTCGCTTTCCATCTCGCGTCATTCGCATTTTCGGTTATCCGCTTTCGCTATTTAAAATCAACACTTTTAATATTTACGCATCCTTAAATAAATGATCACGAAAAAAATGTTGTCATCATCCACTAATTCTTTTAATCAAAATAAACAATTTTTGTTAATAGTAAAAACATAGATTTTTAAAAAATAATCAGGAACAATTAACGATTGAAGAACTAAACAAAATTGTTCTGAAAAAAAATTTGTGAACCAAATTTTCGTAGTGACATATTACTCCTCGTGTCACAATCATCCTAATTGACTCTGATAATTTTTTAAAAATCCATAAATTTTATTTTATAGTGTATTTTATGGTATGTGAAATTGGAAGCATGTTTTTCTAAAAATTAAAGCTGCACGTGATAAATAAGTTTTTTTCTCATCTCATTAGAAGAAAAAAAATTTGGCCCGATGGTTCTATTTGCATTGTCCCCATAATTTCTTCGAAATTTTTCAGTCGTTACTCCTCTTTTACTGAGTATCTGTACACTGCGTTCCGGAAATAAGTATCGTAATTTGAGTAGCTTGTACAGATGTTCAAACTAAGTAGGTTCACAATGACGGAACCCACAATTTCCCATTTAGTTCACGATGAAAGAGATCGATGTTTTGGTTCGGATGATTTTTGATTCGTCAACCAAGTCATTTTCGTCTTTGTATGAATACTTCATTTTATTTCATTAACATTTTTGAAAAAAATTGTTTAAAATATTTCTGAATACAAATCGATGAACATTTTTTTCAAACATTTTAATTTTACAATTGTCAACAAGATTTCAAACTATTATTGATTCATTTAAGTTGATTTTTCTTTATTTAAAGTTGCTTATTCCCAAAATAAGTGAAAGTTTGTTATTTTCATCCGCCAGTATGCAACATCGAGTCATTTCCCACTTTACCCCTAAAATCAATAAAATGGAAAATTAAAATAAATATATTTTTCCAAATTTTTCAAGAATCTTAACTGTGCGAATGATTGAAAACGAATTTAAAAAAAATCATACTTTAAAAAAATAAAAATGTTGCAAAAAAAGTTGCTATCAGCCATTACCTTGCTTAGCGTTTTAACTGACTG
Organism: Trissolcus brochymenae; assembly: GCA_030523145.1. Lineage (NCBI taxonomy): Eukaryota > Metazoa > Arthropoda > Insecta > Hymenoptera > Scelionidae > Trissolcus > Trissolcus brochymenae. The sequence continues at coordinate 92,520 of JAQQRF010000006.1, forward strand.
ATAACGTGGCGATGATTGTCGCACCCCGCCCGAGATGGCGTTGTCATCGAAATATGTTTACATATACCGCCAAGAATAAACAATTGATTGACATGAACGTTTTGTTTTTAACTGAAAACATTATCAATCAATTAATATATAATTATCCATCTGCTTTTTCATCTTCATAACATTTTATCTCGTGATCCAGACACACTTTATCGAATCATGTCCGACGATAAGCCGTCGATTAGATGCCACGATACGTTTATTTATTATTTTTAACCTTTTTTTTAGTTCGTTTTAATTTATCGTAAGAATGCATTATTTTATGGAATTATTATGAATTGTGCAGATAAACAGATTTGTAATAATAAAATTTTGCAAATTGCATATTATTTAAAAACAAAAGTAATCACGATTTTTCGGTCAAAACTACTGTCCAATTTTGCTTTGCATTATTTCTTTTGATTTTAGTTAGTATTGTTCAGTTAATTATGTTGAAATATTTACAAGTGCATTTACAAGTGTACTGAAGCATGTAAGGAGCAAATAAAAGGATTCGTGAAGAAAAAAAAACCGCCATAAACATCTGCTCAAGGCGCGATGAGCGTCGGAAAATAATGATGTGAATACAGAAACATTTTACCGTGGCGAACTAATTGTGTATTGACTGATCGTTGAGATACCGATCTTGCAGCGAGAAATTACAAATTGCATTTGTTCGATGCAATTTGCGTGGGCGACTTTCCGATTTTCAAATTAAATGTTGCATTGTTTGGCGCGTGAATGCGTTTCTTGCAAGCGTTTGAATTTTTTTTTTCTTTTCAAATAACTATATAGACTATAAATGTTTTCAATTTCAAAGACTATAAAATCATTTTAAATTATATGAAACAATTTATAAGGGCATTGACATTATTCGAAACAATTTTTGTATGAGCAAATTGAAAAATTGTTCGTGTGTCTTATATGATGTAGTAAATGATATTTGAGATTCTATCGCCGATGATTGATTATTGCGATTACGCGTTATTATACTGATTCCAGATGTTGCTTTAATTGTAAACATTGTCTTGTTTGTGGAGTGACTATCAGAGATGCACTGTAATTAAAAAAACAGCTGTTTTAAAATCATCAACTTGTAGAAACAATAAAAGCCGGATCGATGTATCAGTGACACATATTCAGATGACAATTTAATATACGTATTGATTTTGTTTATTAATTTTTCTTTCTTCATTATATCCGTGCTTCAGCGTGATATGTTAGCATTATCAGAACAAAATGATATAATTTAAATGACAATTCGCGATATACATTTAAAATTGTGCAATTACATTTTTTATAGCGCTGATAAATGCATAAACAACGCCAGCTACCAAAAATTCCACCAATTCTCAAATTTAACAATAATAGCGTGAATTATGCAAAGAACCATTCATCCCGCGAGTTTACAATTTCGCTGATAAAGCGACCGTAAATCAATAAGTCCAAGTTGTTTTGGATCGATAAATTTTTTACGATGACCTGAGAACGATAGCGAGCCGTACGCACGAATATGTACTTTGTCACTGAACAAATAATTAGTTTGTTTTAGTTCTCCTCGGCTCGTTAAGTTGGCGTGCGTAAATAGACAACGGAAGTCTGATAAACGACGGACTTTCTCGGTCTCGCGTTTGCAAAATTGACATGTCGATTGTGCCTGGACGGCACATATTTCCCGTTGACAGACAAGTATACCTATCTCGAAACAGCAAATATCGTTACAATTTCCATTGTGCTGTGGGGCCGTTTCGCCTTTCCCGGAACTCTGATTTCGTATTTTTATCCTGACCGCGTCTCATTTCGAATGAGTTATTTTCCTCATTTCAAGCAGATGTCGCATGAATTATCTAGAGGAAAAAAAGTAACCTAGTAACGTGGGGTGGATTGGAAACATTGTCGGAGATGAAGAGGCTACCGGAAAACTTCAAGGACGGCTTTTTTCGAAGCCCAAATATCTGTAAAAACAAATAATAGATTACTTTCATCCAAAGATGAGATGTCACACGGAAGTTTTATCTTTTAATTTCTTCGAAATTATTTGGGATGGTAAAAATTTTGCACAAACAAATTTTCGACTTGAAAGACAACTTTAGCACCGTGGATAAAACAGTAGGCTTTCACTTCAAGGGACGCAGGTTCGATTCTTAGTTACTGAAACATTTAGTCACAGCAAAATCCTCCAGGAATGAAGTCTTGTTCTTAGTTAACTGTGTCCTAATTATTCTTAACCAATTTTCGAAAGCAGGATCTTCTTAAAATTGAGAACCATAAGTTTTCAGCCACGTTCGATGAATTGCAGGGGAGATAAACAAAACTCATAAATTCGCGCCAGTTCTGTGGTCCTGGAGGAAAACAGTGGGCCGACGTTCGAGCACGTGTCGGGCGTCCCATAGCGTTATCAATCGCATGCGCCCCCGCCCCGATCGATAAATGTACCGGGTTCGCGCGATTTCGTGACGTCACGAGACGCGCTCCGAGGCACTCCGAAAGTCGTCGGAGGTGGTCGAGGTGTGCCGAGGTCGCGCGATCCGTTTAACATACCCGTCGTCTGTTACCGTCAACGCAAGCACGGCCCTGCCTTTTGTCGTCGTTTTGACGTTTCCGTCATTGGCACGGCGCCGGATCCCGTCCGCGTTGTCGCGAATCCAGTTCGGCCAAAGTGCGAAGGTGCGCTGTCACAAACTGTAAGAGCCTCGCGCGACGTCGATCGACAGACTATAAAAACGACGATTAGCCGTCAACTGTGTCGTGCGCGAGCAACAACAACACACGTTTCCAGGTGGCATCGACGGTATCTTGCAAAAAAGAAGCAACTACACGACTTGCCACAACGAGGAAATCCATTATCCGAGGCTAGCAAAGCTGAGTGACGATCGTCAAGTCGATATGACGAGGTCGCAAAATTGGTACCAGTAAGAGGGCGACCAGCTGATCGAATCAGCTTGGGGTTGACTTGTTATGGAGAATCGCCTCCGGTGGCATTTCCGACTCACGGTTGTGATCGTCTGACAAAACTCCAACACAAACATACACACACACACACACACCTGGCATAATATTTAGCTCAAGAGTCCCAAGAAGAACATGATGAATTAATTGGGAGATTCATTTTGTCGAATGACCTTGAAAAGAAGGCTCGTCGCAAGTCATCTGGGTCCAGTACTGATCAATCCTTAAGTGCCATCATTTTAACTGTCAATGAGTTTAGCAGGTCAGTCCATCTAGGTGCCAATCAATCTGCGAACAACTTCTCTGTCCACAAATCAAAAACCTAACCAGTGACCTTGACAAGTCATGAAACACCCTATACGAAAAGGCTGTTAGACACCCTCAATTTGGCTACCGCTCATTTAGATCTCTTTAACAACTTAGTTCAAAAACAAGTTGGACCATTCAAAATTTTCAGGCTTTGGCCTTGAAAAGTGATAAGCCCTAGACTGATTTCTAGATAGTTTGTTCCAACTTTGGAACCTTCCAGCTGATTCCAAAACAAATCTCGTTTTCGATTCAAAGTTCGTCATTGGTTTGATTGCATGCTTTCAACCAACATGGAACTAGAAGTCTTCAGTCTCAGCTGCTTTATCTGACACTGTGAAAGCTGTGTAATGAAATTCGCCGCGGGTCAGTTTGTTGACTAGGAGAATTCGTAAAGAGACAAGTGCCTCGAGTCGGCGGATCGTCCTAGTGGTTGTGTGAATTTTCGGCAAGGTCGGTAAGTGAAGTGATGATCATCCAGTGCAGTGGAAGAGTCGAAATTCAGTGCGTCTCAAGTACGAAATAACATCGGAATTGAATCACCATCTGAAAGAGCAGGCAAGGCAGGATAGCAGGGCGCAGCTGAGCTCGACCGGGCGCGACCCACAGCCCTACATTCGCCGCCTGCGGTACATACCATACCTAACCTAACCTCAACTCACACCCCCTCGTATTCCTGTGCTCGACACGAGGTCCTTTATGCATGCGTTCGTGTCCTTGATGCCTGTACGATAGGGTTCAGCTGAAATGTCCAATTTCACTTGTTACATCTGATCTCAATTTCAGCACCAATCAAGTTTCCTTCCCACACAATTTAGCGCACTTCTTTTGCCCTCGATTCAGCGAAAACCGTATGTAGAGATTATTGCGTGCTTCGCTCCCCGACCTTATAGCTTCGAATTAATGCCACTACATATTTTGCCCGGACGCACTTACGGAATGCCAAAGAGCTTTTTTTATTTTTTAGAAAATAAAAGACTCGATGTGAGGCAAAAATCAATGTTTCAGGAGATATATATATATATGAACATTGTTTACATTTTTGCACGTTTTATTTGATGTTGCGGATGAGGGCGTAGTTTTTAATTTATCATTGAAGTGGACAGGGGAGTAATATAAACATCCTCGGAAAAAGGAAATTGTTGAACAAAAACAAAAGGCTCGGAGAAACAATAGGGAACTTGAATCATAACAAAAGTTGCATTGTCCCTGATTGGTCAGCAATTCGTGGATCTAACTTTGTTGCTGGGCTTTTTTATTTATAGCGAATCCCCGGTGATGATATTGTTTGTAGATCAAACAAAAAAGGGTGACACCATTCGCTGTGTAACTTTTCGATTGCTGCGTAACTCAGATAAATTGTAACTTAATTTAAATAATGCGACATGAATTGATCAATACTCGTGTGTTCCAAGCTGCATTATTTATAGCGTTCACTTATTGGATCGCATGAATCGATGCGAGAGAGTGAATTACTTTTTCATCTTAAAAAATAAACTTTCCTTCTTTTAACAATTTTCATTTTATTATTCATATGTAAGTTTATTTTTGTCTGACTGACTTTTCACTCAGCCGCACTGTACAATACAACCGACTGTAATTCAGTTTTATAGGATAATTCAGACTCATTAAAGGTCACTCAGTCGTATCTCGTAAACATGAGGGAAATGGCTTTTTTATTTGCTAATAACAATTGTCATGTAAATTGGGTAATTTTTTCAACTGGGGTGAGTTTTATTCAACTCGTATGGTTTTATTTATTCCAATTTTTGTTTATTATTTCGGACCTAGAGTGAGGTTCCATGTTGCTCTCAGGGTAGGATTTTACCTGAGGAAGAATATATGGTCGATTGAAAGGAAATTTCCGTTTCACGCACACGCATTATATTCGTCTGGAAAAATTGACTCCGAAATGAAGACACCTGTCATTTTCTTAAATACGGTTTTGTTCAAATACGTTGCACGACTTTGCATAATTTGACGAAACCTTTAAACAGAGTGAACGCTTTTCAGTTTTCATTCATGATTTGACAAACAACTTTCGAACTATCATAAAACGATTGTTGATTGATTAAAATTTCTTCGATAAATTTGATAGGTACATTTTCATGAAACTAAAAATTACATCATCATATATCAATTAAATTCAACATTATTTTTTATTTTTGCAACTTTTTATAATCATTATGTAAATTATGTAATCATGAGACGATAGTTTTTTTATATTATAAAAGTTTCGAACGACATTGAATTAAAATGCCATTTAGTTACGTGCACATTTACAAGCTGAAAAGTCACACATTCACTGAACTATGATTACTCATTAATTGAATTTTTCGGCGTGGGATTGTAGTCAAGGTATTCATGTAGCCGAACAAAATTAATTCTTTTGACATGTCTGTTATTTTCGCTACTTTTATACATTTTAACATCAAATTCAGGTATTCCATTTTTTCCAAGAACAGTTACATCAAACACTGAGATAGAGTACGATTCCATTATTTATCGTGGAACCACACTGTAATTATGAGAAATATTTTATAATTCGATTCGATTATAATTTCCTGGAAGAAATAGCCGAATTCTCACTTGCTGCTTGAATACGATGTATAATTTAATGGAATTAATCTATCACATGAGTATAGAATTTATATTTTTTTTATAGGTAAAGTCGAGTGAATTTACAGTTACTGATATATATATTTCTTCACTCCACTTCTGTTTGGGATTTTATGTGATCATATTTTATTTCACGCTCTTATGGCATTTTCAAGAATGATTCTTAAAATTATTTCCAAACACTTTAATAAAATTTACAGCCACTTTAATAAAATCGTACCAAAATTGTCGCTGAGAAATTAAATATGAACGGCACTCAGTTGAAAAAATAAAATTCTTCACTTCTATTTCACTGAAATAGAAGTGAAGTAATGTCAAAAAATCCGAGCAAAAATCTAGTGATTGTGTGTGCAGTGGACCTGAGATTGACTTTGTTTGAAATAAAAATGTTATCTCTGAATAAAAATGTTGTCATATTGAATGAAAACTGATGATTGATTTATTAAGTTCGACGTTGTTCTTAATTCCATTCAGAAACTGTATATTGAGCGTGATTCCGTCGAACATGAAAAAAAATCTGATTTGAATGCATTAGTAGGATCTGAATGAAAAAAATTGTTTACTCATATAAGGATTCAAGTTGAATGAATTGTTTGCGATGTATACGCAAACTTAATTTACATACTTGATTTTGTAAAGTTTATAAATTAGAATTAAATTATAAAAAAGTAGTATTAACCAGTGAAAAAAAACTTTAAAGACGAGTTTTATTTAAAAGATAAAATATTGAAATGTTCAATTAGATTGGTAATTTTTTCTAATATTTACAAAACATGAATTTCTTTGTGCTCGCTTGATTTATTTCTTAAAATTTTTTTAATGAATTGATTAATATCAATTTTGCACCCACAAGCATAAAATTGTTTCGAATCTTTGAGAGCAAACTTAAACAGACAGTCTCGAATTGCAGAAAAAGAAAGGAAGAGAGAGAATTACAGACGATCCCAAACAATTCTTTAGTCGAGTATTTTTAATTAACTGATTTCTTTGTCATCTTTTTAAATAATTTTATATTGTTCCGATTACTTTGTAGAAACAGTTTATATCAATTCATTTTACCCTTTACATAAAAAAAAAGTTAATACAAAAAATCAATGTTTATAACTCTTTAGTCGATCAGGTTAAGGTTCGTCAAAATACAATAGCTGCCTCATCTGCCTTCAAGATTGCCTGCTCATTTTTATACCACGCTTTTCACCAATTTCTTTTACCATACTTTTCCTTACAATTCTTTCATGAAATATTTCTAGGAAGCATAATCGAATATTTCCGTAGTTATGACAATGGAATAAAATTGTGAAAAAGTTTGTCATCTCCCCGTATAGTGTATATATAAATTGATCGAATAATATTTAAATAACATAATTCCGAGTTTCCAATTTTTCTTTTAATTTACGATTTTCATTTTGGTACAAAATTTGAAATCCATTTTATTTAAAATTAAAAGTCACGGATGACAGATTACGAGTAACAACCGTGATCCTTGCAGATGAAGTTTAATTAGAAATTGTTTCAGATCAGTTGTTATTGTTCTTCTATAACTTTACCTCGCTGAAGATAAACAGTATTTACAGACTTGTTACCACACCATCAATCAAACGTCGAATTTTCAAAGCAAAATTTGGTACGGCCATGGAATTTGTTCTGATTGAAGGCTTGGAAAATAACAGAAATCATTTCAACAAAATAAAACTGTAAATTATATCATTCTGAGGTTTTCATTCAATCTTTTGACTTTCACCCTTGATCCTTACTTTACGATGCTGTCATCTTTGACAAATGTATAGTTAAGAAAAATGTTGAACCCCAATTGTATTTTGCATCCCTTAATATAATTGTTTGTTTCTGAATTTCCTGTCCCGTAAGTTGTTCAACATAATAATAATAATTAAAACGGTTTGTTGTTTCAGGAAACTCAATCTAGTGGATCAATTAAGTTTGTAACGTCGAGAAGCGTGGAAGGAGCACGCTGGTGTCTTCATTAGTGGTGCCTCGATACCAGGACAACGGTGTCGTGAGGGTTAGTGGGGGCGGTTGTGATGTGGTGGAGCCCCCCGAAAGAACGCGGGGGCCGGAGCTCTACAGAGGCGGCAGCAGGGTGGTCGTGAGGGCCCCGGACTCAAAACGCTCGCCCCGCGGCGGCGAGCCCGGGGCAGCGTCCGACGAAGAAGAAGAACAATGGCGTGAGTTTCGGCGACCGGTGGTGCGGCGGTCCGCCGTCGGACCCAGCGGAGGTGGAGTCGACCATCTGCTCGACTCCGAAGAGGAGGACTTTGGCATGTGCAGGCATCCTCTTCCGCGGCCAGAGCGTGATTACTTCCGCGATGACCGCGACCTCTGCGACGACCGCGACTACGACCGAGATCCGCGCGACTACCGGGACGAACGAGAGCTCCGGCACTATCGCGATGAACGCGAGTACCGAGACGAGCGGGACCTCCGAGACGATCGCGACGATCGGGATTACGACCTCCGTCATCCTCGAATGTATGATAGGCACTATCTGAGGGACGACTATGATGACATCCGTGGTCAAACTTCTTCGGCACAGCGAGAGCCTCCCAAACAGGTGAGCTGCATCGATATTTTTAGATCCTCTTGATTTGTTGACACAATATTTAAAATACAATACTCACCATGATGGTGCAGACAGTTTTCATACTTTTGAAAATGTTTGTTCATTAATTTTCTATTTTAATGATCAATTATAGTTTTCGACGGAGAAATCGTTTTCGACGATTTAAAGAACCGTGCAAATCATTCAAGTCCCGAATTTTTTTACCAGTAAAATTAGAAAGCACTTTTATCTGACCTGATGAAAAATTTTCACTGAACAATCAGTTGAATTTAAATCAATAGATCCAATCAGTTGTTTGCATAACCACTAAACAACTTACATAACCCGAAAAGCATCTCGCGGTTTTCTCCTAATAATCTCGGAATAGACTCGTTGCACCACTCCCTCATCCAATTTACCAGACAAAAATCATAAGTACGTACCGATTTCTTGCACTAGTTGACTCCGCTAAGCGCGCTAATCATTATCAAATAATGGATCTGAACTCGTTGCTCAGATCGTGCATCCTTGATTGGTCACTTGACCCACTATATTTTGTTTCGGCCAATTTAATGCTGCAAATATGAAAACCTGAAAAAATATAATAGTATAATAAAATTGGACAAAGAAGAAAAACACCACCGAAAGATGAAACTTTAACAACTGATAACATTGGAATTGTAATTACGTTGCATAATTTGTTATTGTTTTGGATCTTGTAGTTTGAGGATAGTTTTGATGTTAGATCGTTGTTAGAACTTTGGTTAATTCTTTGGTTAATCTCTTATGGTTAATTCTTCTTAACATTTAGTGGTATAAGATGAAATTTTTTTTGAAATATGAAAACACAAATTTGGTTAACTTCAAGTTTAGATCACTCAATTATATGAAACACATTGTTTTTTTTTTATAAGTTTATATTAGTGAAAAATGAAAAATAAGAGCCTCGGTCTACTTAAAGTTGCTACTTTTTGCCACTGGTGGTTACTTTTTGAGCACTGCAATCGTTGTCAGACTAGCATATTGGTAGGTAATTTTTTTTCATCTCGTTTTATTGCCAAATTGAATCAACGTGAAGAAAACACTTGTTATCAAAAGAGGGAGGATCAGAGTAAGGAAGCGGCAATACTGCGTGCTGACCTAGTTGAAATAGGTCGGTGGAAATATCGAGGAATATTAACTTGATAAAGCGGGGCATCATTGAAATATAATTCCATCAAAACACGACAAAATGTGTCCGATCATTTTATCAGCGATCTGAAAAAGCGGAGCTTCGTAAAATTTATTAGCGCGCAATTTTTACGTCGGGGGCGGGAGGGGGGGGGGGTTCGAGCGAATGTCAGCGCTGTCGAACAAAAGCGAGTAATGAGAAATCAAGTGTGAATAACACTTCGGCTTTGAGTACGCGAGAGGGTTAAAAATAGAAGTCAATCAACGCGAAATCGCAGCCTCGAGTTGTTGCACGAGCTGTGCGCGATCTTTATTTTCATGCTGAGCTCGTAAACACGGATTCATCGACAGGTTGCTCACGATCTGGTCGAATATCTTTTTGCACTTTGTCCAAGATAAGGTTACAAGATTAGCGTGGATCATCGTTAAACTGTAGTCGCTTTAAAACGACACTTTCCCCTCTCTGTTCCCTTGGTTTTGTATGTGTTCGTGGACCAATGGGAGTAAACAAAATTTTCCCTCTCACTTGGTTAGAGTGAGATGGCTTTAGGAGCATACTGTCTATTGGCTTTCACACATTTGAGGTTATGTTACCAACAACGGGTTAATAAGATCGGTGTTGCGGGAATTGGATGACTTATCTTAATTATCGGAGAGAAATTCGATCTCTATACATGAAACACGTTGTGCAATGAAGATGTTTTAAATAAGATTTCATATTTAGAAATTAAAATTAATTATTTAGTGTAAAAAAAACTTGATTGGTAAATGTATAGCGTTGAAAAATATTAGTAAAAACGAAAAGAAGATGTGAAAAATGAAGCGAATAGTGAATATTTCTTAGGAACGATTTTTTTTGCTTTTGTATATTGTTCACGGAAGTTTGTGATTTCACGGAAGTTCATGCTTCAAAAGCAACTTGATCTCGTTATTTTCTTCTGCTTTTGAAATTGAACGATATCTGAGAAGACCAAAATCCAATCTTGAAAACACAAAAAGATAGACTTTGACGCTGAGAAAAATTAGTCGCAAGTAGGATGAGCATGTCTGATATTTTAATTTGCATTATAAAAAATACTTTGCACTTTGTATTTCTCCATTCTTTTTTTCATTGTTGACTTGCTCGTTCACTTATTTGATTCAAAGTTCATTAAGATGATTGTTCAGTTAAATAATTGACTTTTTTTTTTATTCACATTATAAATAAAATTCACCATTTATAATTACTGAACTGAAATCAGTGTCTATTTTCGTTTGATCAATAAAGTTCAAGTAATTTAACAATTTTATCTTGGAAAAAAATGCGAGAGAAAAATGGATTAATGTAAATTTAAAAAGGTAATAATTTAATGCTGATGCAAATTCGTGATAGTTTTACATCAGACAATTAATGAAATGATTTAAAAACAATTAAGTGAAAATTGTAATTCAGTTAGAATTGCAATGCCTCGCTTGATATTTTTAACTGGTATACTTATTTGATTTCGAAAATAATGTCAAAGATTGTTAAATAGGCGTTGATTACAGAAATTGCACGTATAGAATGGAGATTGATTGAAAATATGAAACATAGCGGGATCATTATGAGTGAATTGTTGAAGTTGATTTTCCTTCTGTTTGGAATAGCATTTTGCCAGGGGGTGGAGATTGGTCGTCCTCTCGAGGCTAGTGGGACTCAGTCTCGCGATTCGAAACCGGGTTCCGTCGAATATAGGTCAGTGTATAAGCTTGCAGAAGCAAAAGAGCATTTCTGCGGAGCAGGCTTGGTCCATCTAAGCCGCGCTTGAGGGAGTCTCTGCTAACGGCCAAACGAGTTTGCTCGGATGTAAACTTCTTTTTTATTTCTCGCGTCCTCCTCCTCTCGCCCCTTTTTCTTGCTCGTTTTTTTCAATTTTATACCAAGAACAGATTCCTCGCACCGGCTCCATGAACTTCGATTCACATCGAATAAAGTTTCGCATAAATGACACCGATTTATTTTCAACTTTCAACTTTTTTGTTTATTTATATTTCATCCTTTGCTGATGTCTTAACTATTTTTGCGTTCAAATGTGTATCGTGAGAAATTGCACATACAACGAGATTAAAAACTTATATTGAAATGAATGAGCACGAAAATAAAATACATTCATCGCCTTCGTATTTTAATTGTCTCAACAAAACTCGCACGACCTTCGGTTTAAACTTAATAACAGTTTAAATAATCTCTCACGTGACTTCCAATCCTCGCTCTCGCGTTTGTCAAAATAAAATTTGAATAATTCCGGTACAATCAATTACGGACATTGTCATCATGAATACTTTATGCCGAGTTTTCAAGTTTTATTAGTTTCTTAGAAGTTAGACGATGAAACTAAGAATTATTTATGTGGTCTTATCGTGTATACAGAGACTTTGCTCGAATGATAACTTTCAAACAAAATTTGCATAAACTTTTTATCAGTCGCTGACAAAAAAAAATTTCATTCTTAGCCAGGAGAAAAAAAAGTCTCGCCTTCTTAAAAGGCAATTTATTTTCCTACAAATGTTGCAACAAATAAAATGTGATTCTCTTTTCTTTTCTTTTAAGTACCACCATAGTGAAAAGAGTAAAACAAGTTTCACAAGCGAGATTATTTTAACCTCAGTATAAGGTATCTCAAAAATAAAACACCCAAGACCCATGACTTGAGTAATCACCTTAAAAACCAACTCAAAAATTTCCATCACAAGTCCATAAAATATTTCGTTATAGGAGGGTGTTTTTTCGATAGGCGTAAATATGACTTCGGTACTGTTGCATGGCGCAGGTTGATTTACTAGTTGTGAAGGAAAAAGAAGAGGGTGGGAACGGAGGGAGAAGCAGCGTGTAAAGAACAAGGAGGTAGATGAGGAGAAGGTAAAATGAGCAGGCTCTTTGTTGTCCTAGTCTGGTTGGTTCTATTCGCTAGAGCATGTTTTGTTACACCACATCGTAGTTGCATTTCTGGCGTTTCTCTGCGCCCCACTCCCGATCACACCTTAACGCGTTGTGGGTTCAACACTAAGCCGACATTGTGTGGCTACACAAGACACTGCGTCTCGTCCGAAACATGTGCACGTGATACAAAAAAAAATTGAATAGTAGATATTGTACAGACGGGTCAGTGCAAATCGTAGCCGTACACCTGCAAGATTGGCGACTACAAAAAAATTCTGACTCACTTCAGAGTCACTGTCTATCTATATAAAATTATTATTATACAGATAGTTTTTGCAACACTTCTTTCTAAGATTATTGAACATTTTTTCAACACTTTTTTCTCATTGTTAGTTTAAAAAAAAAAAATTAATTACAATTTATTCAATAATTATTTATACCCACTTCAATGTTAAAGAATCGTAAAATTATCTTTGAAGATTTCCTTCTGTTCAAATTCATATTCAGTTCTGAAAGGGTAAAAAAATTGTTTCTTCACAAAACAGCAAAATCTCAATCCTCGAGTAGATTTTAACCTTGATTTATATCAAAAGGCGCGTTTCGTTTGTCTCGACGTTTTCAACACCTGTTGCAATCAAGTTGTCCTGACTGTGTTCGTTTATTTGCACCCTTTAAATCTAACATTTCGACATTGCTTTATGATTCGAGCCATCTTTTTTAAAACTTTAGTTTAATTAGCGCACATTTTTTGCTTCACTTCATTGATGGATGACCCAATTAGACGATAAATATGCCTGGTCTCTCTACATACGTCTCGACCAACAATAACACATCCCGCATTATCCGAAATGAAAGAGCTCTCATCTGCAAAAATTTCATCCCATAAAAGTCCTAATGAGCACTCGTCGGGATTATTTAATGGCTCGTATAGATATGGGTAAGAGGATGGACCGACAGGATACATCTTTGGCCAGGGCTAGTCTAAGTCAGGTATCCTGTTTTGGCCAGCGGACCCATACAATTATGCCCGAGTGTATGCACAAGCTGAAAGAGAGACTCCGTCAACTTGGCCGCGCGCTCTCTTAGTATGCAATTATTGTCGACGATAAATTGCTGTACCCATCATAATAGAAATGCGTTAAATCGTCTCGACTTCCATTGAACAACCTTTTAAATGTTTCAACCCCACGGAATGTAAAACCGAGACTTGCATAATCATAACAGTACGTAAGATGTTTCATAAATTACGTTCCCTCTGACGTCATAAACTCAAAGTCGAGCTCTGTTTTCAAAGCTAACTAGTGGCACAATTTGGAACTTAATTGCAACGATGGAATTCAAAAGTTTATACATCCTCTTGCTCTGTTATGGAGCATGAAAGTGAAAATTGTTTTCAATTGTCAAGTTCCATCGTTCGTCTAGTACCAACATGCGTCACTTGGTGGCTCTGAACACGACCTCGAAGACAATTATTCATTAGGATGATGTTTTTTTGTTTGATGGACAGATGATCCTGTATTGGGTTTCGCTTATCCTATTACTCGTAGATACTTTTACCCGATTTTTTGTCTTACAGTTGAATTGATTCAGGCGAATTTCGCAGTTTCGTTCCTTGACATACAGGATTCGACAAGGTGGAGCCGAAGTGAAAGGTTGCGAGGCGATCGTAGACCACTTCCTCATTCGCTAATCAAAATTTCGTGAATTTTTAGCCCCGCATATTCTTTGTCCGAGCTGTTTTATAACGGTGCCGAGGCGTTGCACGGCTTCAGGACAGAGAGGTCCGGATTCGGCGAAAATGAGCCTTTGTGCTGGTCTATGGTAATGCAGCTGCGTAATTACGAATTACCCGAATTAGAGTCTGCGAAAACAAAGAGCCCACAGTGAATTGTTGCATTATTCATGCGTTTAGTCCAAACGAAAAAGTGATTGGCTTTTGGCTATTCGTTGCTCGTTGTTTTTGCTTTTTTTTTTGTTTTCATTTTGACCTTGGGCTTTTATTTTTTGTTCGCCGCGTCTGCACAGGTCTTTTTTGGCCCAGCGAAATTGCTAATTCCAGAGCGCGCGGGGACAAAAAGGTCACAAGTCGAGAAATGTTGTACAGCCGGCCTAGGCTTGCTCCGCAGATATATCAATCGGCGAATAATTAATCCTTTCGTTGCCTCTATAGATTAGTACCGCCCGTTGGCACACGAGGAGTTTACCTCTCACCGCGAAACAGGAAGCCAAAGAAAATCGACCCACGCAGTCAGTTATACCGGATTGAGTGACTCGCCAATGGGCTCGAAAATGCCCGACTTTCTCCCTTGTTCTTATCGCAAGTGTATGATGTGGAATGGTAGTTAGATAACAGGGTAAGTTGAATTGGGTCTAATTAAGAACCGCTGGCGCCATCTGGAATGTTAAAAGGCTTGTCCGCGCGCCACTTTGTTACAATGTATACGCAACCAGAAAGAACTTTACTCGAACCGACAGGATTGTTTTAATTGAATCCGTGAAATTGAATGTTAAGCACATTCCCCGTGGTCAACGGCTTAAAACCTTTCAAGTCAATTATCCAGACTGATGGAGAGCAATTCAGGTCGATCGTCGACATTTTTAGGCGCTCCACGATCAAAGAAGTCTTCATCACTATGCGCAAACTTATAAACAACCAATCAAACAGATTAATTACAATCAAAAAGTTTTTTCATTTCTCACAATTCATTTTGTGTTCATTCAGTTCTAACGGTCATAGTTATCGTTATAGTTTTAGTTATCGAACTCTCTCGATTGGAGTACTGAAATTTGCAATTTTTTTGAATCGCTTCTGGAATGAGACTTTCTGGTGGTGAGATTATGAATGCTGACTTTTAATGATTAATAATTGGCCGGATAAAACGAGTACATAGCATATTGCGTGCATTCAAGCGTGCAATTAATTCTTGAAAATCAAAACCAAACTTCTTTTGTATTCGCCGATCAAGCCGGTCAACATTGTTCGATTACTATAAGTCATAATGTTTCTTTTTTTTTTTTTCTTAATCCCTCTGATGGTCTCCGTTACAGCGTGTATGCGGTACTTTGACGGACCCGCGATGTTTTTAATAAATATGGAGTAGTCTGTTCTTTTTCACAGGACCTTGGTACGCCTCCTCTTCCTAGAACCTGCAACTTTCTCACCATTGGTGGGCTAGGTTGAAAGTAAAAAGAGACAAATAATTTTGCTCGACACAATTCCTTCGCATTCTCAGCATTACAGATCAGCCGAATGCCTTTGGCTCTAGTTCGTCTCCCCCTCTCTCTCTCTCTTTCTCTCTCTCTCTCTCTCCTCCCTCTCTATACACCCTGATCTTATGCATCAGTCAAGGACAATAACGGTAGCAGTTTTAATCTAGAAATATCCACTATTCTTATATATATTTTTTCTTGTTTCAAAATGTTGCACGACATTGTTTTAGGCTTACTCTGCTGTTTTGTTTCATTTATTTTTTGGTCATCATGCCAATATAATTACATTTAGCTATAATTCCATTGAGCTTATTTAATGATTATAATTTCATTACATTTTCTTTTTGTTTCATAAGAGTGGCATGATTTTAGAACTTGCTTATCTGATTGGCTTTTAATATCAGACCACGACGACGATTCAGTCGGGATATTGGCGTAGGTCGTGTCTCACGAGACGCTTTAGATAACCGCGATTACACTTTTCCATGATTTTTTTTTTTTCAATCTCTTTCTTTTTGTTCGGCATAAAATTCTTCAAACCATTTTCATTTCCTTATCTCAAAAAATATGACAGTCTGCTGAAATAATTTTGTCCTCATACACTGTCGAGCGTATTACTTTGTGCATTTACATATAAAATGAATCCCCTGGACTAATTTAATTTCCGTCATTTTTAAACTTATCTTTTTGAGCTCGGATAGAAATAAATATATTCGTCTATTCTTAGATGTCCCGTATACTTGATATTTCGTGAGATTACAATCTGTCGAAAACAATAATGAGGAGTATTTGAGCACACGGTATTGCCGATCTCCTGTAGCGAGATGTTTCAGAAATGATTTAAAAGGTTTCCAGGCTACGGTATAAATAATTCCAAGTGTTTCGACTGTAATCTGGGATTTGGTGACGTGCGGCCTTTTTCGATTCGTTACTCGCATCAACAACAGAGCGAGAGAGGATACAAAAAAGTCGTCTGGGAGATGAGAGAGACAGACGCAAGAGGGGGGGGGGGATAAGGAGAGACGAAAAAACGCGAGACTTATGCTCCCGGCTAATAAAGAATTTATGGTCCTCGTTACTGGTATGGTTTCTACGAATTACCGTTGATTATTGCGCGCGCAACGCGGTAAAAACTAGATAGGCCTATACCGATTAAGAGAATACATGAATAACTTAAAAAAGTCTTTTGACGCACCTGGCCATGTGTGTTTCGCTCGGGTCTAACTAGAACCCCTCTCCCCCCTCTCTTTTTTCGGCATAATCGCATACACCACGGTGCCCGACTTGATCCTCGTAAAATCGAGCGCTTACGCTTCTTATAACTTGAAGAATTTTATCGAGCGGAATCTTCGGTTTTTAAAGCTAAAGTTATTTTTTTACTCGTTTCGTCCTGTGGCGACGAAAAACGAGGTTGCGTCTCCGACGAGAAAAAATCAACTCCTAAGTTATGGTGCTTTTTTTGGCCATTTTATTGCCATTTTTGAAGTCTTTATCTACAAGGGAATTCAAGCCTGCGAGAGTATGTTTATGGTACCATTTTTAAATGTTAAAACCACGGAGCTTGAACAGGTTTAGAAATAATCCAGTTTGAAGATGAAAAAAGCTTAGAATTTTTTTCTGATGACTAATATTTCATTGTTCATTTTAAATTCGAATCGCCAAGTGTAAATAGTATTTTCGGTTTATATATTAAACAGGGAACGACGAGAAGTAATCTAAAAAAAAATTGAAATATTTTGAATGCTCGACAGACAAGTTTAATTGGCAATGAAAACAATCTCAATTATCCGACATAAAACCCTCCGGTTCATTTTTCTTGGAAACAATCAGGCCCTAAAACTTTTTTTTTTCTTGTTCAAACTTCATCTCCCTGAGATGTACATGGAGTTCTAAATGAACAATGTAGCACAGTCCAGGTAAAACGATCTAAAACGGTGCTGGATGATTCATTTTTCATTTATGTGATTTTCACTTAAAGTTCTCGTATCGAAATAAAGGATGATTCAACCTGTCGGAGGAGCCAGCGTGTTTGCTTTTTCATAGACCGAAACAATCATTCCCATAAATTACGAAGGTGGCCTATCCTAGCCCAGTATCGCCATTACATTTTTTTCAGCGCAAAATTTTATTCTTTCTTACACGCTTTTTAATATGTCGTAATTGAATTTTGGAAAACTTTTTGAATTTAGTACCGAACATAAATTTTATACGTCGGGATTCGAAATGTAACTGAAGTTTTATGTCCGATGGATATTGCCATGGGAATCAAGCATTTTATTACTTACTAGTTTATGATGAAATGGATGAAGTAGTCTTATTTCAACTTTTAGATTTCATTGAATCAATTTTTTCTGAAATAATTTTCTGCTGCAAATTTTGTTTTCAAACATTTTGTGAGTTGAATATTGACTTGAGAGGCGAACAAGTTTCGATTTAATTCATCGGAGATGGAATTCAAAATGTTTGAAAAAAAAAAAAAAATGTCGGAATAGCTTGGATGAAAGCAATTTCGCCAATTAAGCTTCAAAGAATTTTGTTTGTGGGATCGATAAAGCGGATAACAAAAGAGTATCGTTATTATCGGTCGCGACAAGAAGAGTGGCGCGGTTGGGAAAAGTGTTCTCAAGCTGGAAACCTGGAAGTAACTAGGTGAAGGGTCGCTCTTCCGGGTCGGTGGCGCGTGTTTGATACCCGCTACCCCTTCCACACTTTATCCTTAGTCGACCGCATCCCTTCGCAACACGCTCGAATGCCTCATCGTCTGTGGATATATAGCACGCCACTGCGACTGTGTCATTCTCATATGATTATATAAAACGTCTGACGCTATTCAGGACTCGACATTTTTTTTTTTCATATTTTTTGATTTACACACTTTTCATTCCCTGTCTTTTCGCATCACTCGTTCCAGTTAGATTTCAAGGCCATCTGTTTTCATTTTATTTTTGGTGGTTTGGAAATATTAATTTGTTCATTCTTGCAATTATCATAAAGAAAAATCGAATCAATTTCGTTTTTTTTCAATAAATTCTATTTTATCAGCAGATTATGAAAAAACCAGAAAAATAGCATTGATTTGTTAAATTCAATCTAATTAGTCTGATGTCAACTTTAGGGAAAGGTATTTATTTAGAATAAAAAAAAAATTGTATAAAACGGGTGAAGATTCATGTTTTGGTTTCTGAAATTTCAGAAACCAGGTTGTAACACGAGATCATTTTGAAATGATGCTTTTGATTTTAAACATTAATTGATTTTTCGCCTGAAAAGTTAATTTTTGATCGCGGCTTGTTTACAAAAAGTTTGTGAAAGTTTGAAATCAAATCGCAGTTTGAAGTGTTAGTTACAATGCTTACGAGATGGACTGAAAATCAATGAACCATTAGCCAAACCCTTCCTGATGCATCTTTTTGGAACCAAATACAACTTTCACAAAATTCACTGCAGAAAATCAAATTTGAAATTAAGATGATTTTTGTCCCACTATTAAAGAACATTATAATATCCTACACCTTGCAAGTCTGAATTTATAAACGACTGACACGTTAATGGCAGATTGACACGTACATAACCAATAAAAAACAAGCTTACTTTTGTATACTTTTATCACAAAAGTATATACTTTTAAAATTTTTGTTTATTTTTATATATTACATTAATTGCATGAAGCTGGTTATTTTATTGTTATCATCATAATGAATCATTTCATTCATTACTTCTTGTTTCAACAATTTCATGTAACAAAATAACATTTATGATACATCCTCCAGACAATTGCGTGAATTTTGAATGAAAATAATTATACCTATATATACCGAAAACTCAGTAAAGCATCAGTTTTTGTTAATTGAACTCGCACAGTGAATTGAAATAATTACAGTCAACTTGGAAGGCTGCTTTGTCTCAGTACAATTTTAGTTACCGAAAATCACATCTTTAATTCACAACTTTAAAGTAAAATATCAAACTCTTAAATTCATAAATGCATATTAGATTCCCAAATTATATCAAATTAAAATCAGCCACATTGCATGATATTGGGGCGTTTCATTTACAGATTCATCTGTTTCGTATTTTTAAAATAGGCCCAAACTTTAATCAATAACCTTTTGCACAAAAAACTCTTAATAATTTCCTAGACCAAATACCTTCGAAATTATTCTTCAAATTTTTGTATACACATTCGAGACCCCAAAATTGTCATGTATAATTCAAGAAACGGTGCAAAAAATATTGGACGTAAATTTGCGTAAATTTAGTCGAAAACCGGTAGTCAACTCGGGGATGTTTTTTAAAAGGTGCTTCCGAGAACAACAGTTACGGCTTATTAAGTTCAAAACCTACATGAATCAGAGAGGCTCAACCATACGAAATTGACGAATAGAAAACAGTGGGGGTATGATTACGCGCCGGTCGTTGCAATGCGCAGCATTCTCGATGCCTAATATCAAGACAATCCGGCAGGTACAATTTCCTAGAACGGCAACGCGGCTAGGCTTCTTGCATCGGCCTGGCCCTTGTAATGAGTATAATCAAAAATGGTAGAAGTAGAAAAGTAGCCGCAAGCAATCATACGAGACGCATCTGAATTTGAATTTCGGCCTAAGACGTTTGTTGCCATAATGTTCGCTGGTCACGCAGGCGCCATCTGACGTGCGACCAAATTGCTGGCTTTGTCTATGTGCCCTCTTGTCTACGAGCATTTCAATTGTCTAGGCTTAAATACATTCCTCAAAATTCGTTTTCACTTTTGCGCAGTTTTTTCGCCCCGCCAAAAGAATGACACGTAAAATCCCAAACAAAAGTATTGTACACAAAAAAGGAGCCCATTTTTGTTTCAGTTTTTTTTTTTTGGGCAGGTCTTATATTTTTAATGACAAAGATTTTTTTTGTTATTAGCTAATTTTGTTGATCAGCGCATTATTTCTCTTTTGACTGAGATATTTGAAGGCTCGTGAAGTTACTTTGATTCTATGGTACAAGTTAAAAAGACATAAAAAGCAAAAACGAAAAAAAAAAGAAAATTGAAAGTGAAAAGAAAAATGAAAACACCCAGCAAAGACTGATTTATTCGCGTTACGATTCTGAAAGCGGATGATTGATCAAATTTTAATGACTTGGAGCCACTCTGGCCAAAAAAACTTTTTGCGGCTAATCGGCAGAAAAAGATTCGAAATACATGAACGCGAAAACAAAACGATATTTCGACTCTGCCACGAAGCTCTATTAATCATGGTTTGACCTCAAGCACGGCGAATCATTATTTCTCGTTTTCAAATTATCCTCTGCTAAGTACCTCTACCATTCCAAGTGAAAAATAACAAAAAACGAAGACCAGAGAGAAAAAAAAAACAAAAATTGTATTAAAAAATACTAAACAGCTTAAGATGATTTTTCTAATGACTTTTCCTAGTCTGACAATGTTTAAATCGTGTATAAAGCGAAATAAAACTGCGTGAGCATTGAAATAAAAAAGAAGGTCCCGAGGTGTATAATTTGATCTGGACAATTCGTGCGGTCAGGTATAGAAAAGGCGGTGAGAGATGTCGAAGAAACAAAGAGATGGAGGTATAATGAAGGACGAAGCCGCTAAATCGTAGAAACTTATATTGGGTTTTGGTAGATTTATGTAGACGCGCGAGAAGGTATTATGGCTGAGTAAACTGCGAGAATAGAACCCACAAAAGACATACTCCACCTCAGGGTACGAGCTGGTATATCTTTGTTCTTAACAGGCCCCATTTTTTTGGGCTCACATCGGGATGCCTAGTGCTCTATCTGCTGGTAATTTTTTCAACAAAGAAACAAGTTAAAAGGTCAAACTTCTGCGCCATTTTGGAATTGTTTTAGACGCCTTTTATTCGACTCGTAAACAAGTGCAATTGTGTGCTGCGTTCGCAGGTAGATCGATGAAATGTTTGCACATGGTCAGATCCGCCCGGTGATATCACACCATTTGTGTCGAAGTGAAAAAAATGTTTTCTTTTTTTTTTTTTTTTTTTTTTTTTCCAATAACCTTCTGTATAAAAGTTTACCTGTTGACTTGAAAAACATTTTGCAAATCTGAGTTTTGGTGCATTAAAATGAAAATATAGTTCAAAATAATTATCTGAAATTAAATTTAAATTTGAATGCAGTTTAGTGTAGTTTTAATTAAACGGTATGAATTTTATTCATTTACAATTAATTGGTTGAATTAAATTAAAGACCAATGACACTAAAATTCGATTAAGTACACTTCATTGGAGCGAAACAAAGCAAATAATAGAGCATACGTGCATTTGCTAATGCACACACTGTTGAACCATTTTTTTGTTTTCCGTTGTTACATAAAAGGCGCGTGAAACCAAACCAGTCGCAGTTGTTATCAATAATGATAATGAAAAATAATCCCCCTGTACATTAAACCAGTCCGAGTTGTGATAATCAGCTCTCGTTCGGTGCATTAAAACCCAGCAAAAATGAACATTCTAAATTAAAATTCATGATACAACATTTTTTCAATTTTCCCCGTCAAAGACAAAAATGGCCGAATGTCACGATTTATAAGCGAATGCACGGCTGCCCTCTTTCAACATACGTCGCGGCAATTATCAAATCACCGATTCATTTGCGATTGTAATGCAAGCAAAAAAGCCGCGCCGCCTCGAACCTGTTGTCGCGCTTAGATACCTTTTCGTCGAAACTTCAAATCAAATTCACATCAAGTCATTTTTTGATTCATCATAAACCCGTTCTATACGTTCCCTTTTTTTATAAACTTCAATTTATCAGACATTTGAATTGTAAATTTGATTATTGCAGACTTATTAATCGAACTTTGGTTTATAAATAGTTTAATTGGAGATCTCATTTTAATTAAATTTATTTTTAAACCCAAACAGTTTGTAAATACGATTTCATGTTGTTAGCAGTTGAAAGAACAAAATTATTACAACTGTGTTTGTACATTTTAAATTCATTTAATTAATCATAAGAAGTTATCTTCAATAACTTATGACAACAAGTCGAGTTTAAACTTAAATTTGTCGATGAGATTTGCGTAAACGACAATAAAACTTGAATCGCAGGTTCAAGCACAAATTATTACATGGGATATAGAAAATTTCACGCGGAAGTGTCGTTGCGCATTGAAGAGTCAGATCTGAACGAAAAATCTTGTCTGATAATCTGGCGGTTGAATTGCGTGTCACGTATCTTTATTCGGATGCTGCATTGCGTGACATTTCTTTGCTCTCAACCCCGGCGAAGAAATCATCTTCGCACCGGTCCTGTTGGCTTGCACATGTCGATACATTCTATAATAATACTTACAACAGATTCTAAATGCCCGACCCTTCCATTGTACGTACACGTTGTGAAGGATTGGCATTTCGAGGAAAAACGTCTTTAAACGACGTCGAGATTGTTATTACATGACATATTTTCAGCATAAAACTTCCTTCACGCTTTTCGCGAAACTTTTATATATGATTGATCGTCGTTCATATCCTGGCGATTTGACGGAAAAAATGGATATCAATGTTCAATTCAAGGAACGAAGAAAGAAAAAAAAATGTAACCATCTACAGATGTACATAAAAATTCGTATTAGACTTTTTTTTTCCTTAAATTCAGTTCGTCCTTTGACAAAACTTTTTTCTCTATTAAAAAATCAACAGTTGGCGATAAAATGACAATTTATTTTATCCGTCCAGACGAAATAATTGCATTCTGAGGAAGACAATCCTGAGTTATGAGATGGACAAAATATCATTATAAAGGAATACATTAATACTAAGGGACATTAGGTACGTTTACCACATGTTGCATCGCACGCATTCTTTGTTATACAGTATAACTTTGATTGTGAATACGATAGGATTCCCCGCACACGAAATCTTCGTGCAGCACATGACGACGGACAAATTTTTTTTACCCGAAACCGCATATTTTCGTGCTCTTCGGGAGTGTTCCTACTGAGAAAAAAAGTAAACTTTCAAATGTGATTTTCTTTGAGATTACGTCTTTTGTACTCCGGAAGAATTACTTGGAGATCATTTTTAAAGAAATACATTCAAGAGTTTATTTCGGTTCTTGAAATAACAGATAAATTTAAAAAAAGATTGTTGTTTGTGACACTTAAATCAGTTTTATTCGTAAGAGGAACTGATATGCTGATTTTCAAATGGAAAACTTGTTGGGCGGTTGGAACAATTGTAACAATCTAATAAAATTGAAAATTTAAATTAAAGATTGAAACAATGAAAAGACTAAGAAAATGGAAGACATGTTTTTGATTCGAATTTTGAACAATTTTTTACTGTGGGACAGATACAAATATTTGTAATCATAAAAATAAACTAATTGTCGACACAACGATGTGAACTTACGTTCCACTTTTTATGAAGCAAAAATCACTATTCGAAGGCCAACAATTCGATTCCAATTAACCATAAAGTGTTTGACTAATGAACGTCGAGAGGGTTTCAAGCCGCACTCTTTGAGAAAAAAGAGAATCAAATGCAGCTATTCCTTGAAATTAGACATAAAAGAAACGATGTTCAATTCTCAATTTAATTCCTTTCTATCGCGCATAAATAGACAAGTCGATCGACGATGAAACGAACGCAGAGGAGAGAAGGAAAAAAAAAAAGAAGAAAGAGATCTCTTTATCGGCATCAACTGTGTCACCGAAAATGCAGCGTGCGGATGAACATTTTTCAAGAACTTGAAATTAAAAGAAACAAAAATGTAAATTTCATCGAAGAGCGAAACAAAAATATGACGAACAAAAAGTGCATCTCCAAATCCCAGCAAAAACAACAGAGGAACAAAAAGTTAATTCTCACGCCGAGCTATTTGTCTAGCATGATGTCCTTTCCCCCTCCCACTTATACCCGGGCATTGAAAAATCAACAACAAGCGCACTGTCAAGGCAAGAAAAATTCACTCCGCTTATTTTTCGAGACTTGACTTTGCAGTTGCGATGCAGGGGTGGGGACGGCCGACAGAATACGTTCCAGTGAAGTGACGAGGGTATGATGCTGGTTTTAATATCCGCCCGCAGGTATAAGCCAGATTCTCTCCTACTTATGGGCGCGTTTGTATGCGCAGCGAGGCCGGCAAAAAGGAAGACGGATTCCGGCGCGACGGAAACGCGCGTTCCAAATTTGTGGGACAAATTTTGAAACGACAGTAGTACATGATTATGACGAGCGATTCGCGATCGCGCTTCTCTCTCCACGAAATGCGCGCGTTTTTTGTCTCCCCTCGAGAGAAACATTCCGGGAAACGACCGGGCACGATTTCGTCCCGAGCTACAAATTGCGCGAGGCACATAGCGGATTTTTGTGTATCATAAATTGTCCTGCTGTCGATTTTTTAAAATAAACTTTACACACGAACGAACGATTTTCAAGCGTGGTACATTTCAATTGCGATCTCTATAGAACGAGGAGCACTAAAATATTGGAAATCCACGGTCGTACATTATCGACCTTCTAAGAAGCGAATAAATGGGCAAAAAAAAAGTGAATCGTCACATTGGTCTAGAAATGAAAACGAAGCCACGGTGACATAAAAATGTGTACACGCCTTTTATACGCCGAGCTGTTAAATTTCGGAAAGCGACTATAATCCACATTCATTGCTCGAAAAATTTCCAAAGTTATTAACAATTCATGTTTCGAATGGCTGGAGAGAGAGAGAGAGAGAGAGAGAGAGAGAGAGAGAGAGAGAGAGAGAGAGAGAGAGAGGGAGGGAAAAAGAAGAAGTAACACACCTCTCTCGGTCGAAATAAATATAAAACGTCTCTTGGAGCTCGTTTTTATCTGTTTATTAAATTTTATTATTTAACTCAACTACGCATAATTCATAGCGGTCCATAAAAGTGTGTTATTACCTGTCTTACTTAGAATAGTGCTTAAAAGAATGTTCCTACACGTGTTGCCGAGGAGAGTCAATAGTCGGAATCTCGGCAACAAAAATATATACCCATATATACATAATCGATACACATGGCGTATATAAAGAATAAGAGTTCGAAATTCGTTGGTCGAGTTGAAATCCCGATCATTACGAGTGTCTTGGATTCTTGAATAATCATTAAAATAATACAACCTGTTGAACAAGTATCCGGAATCCGATATGTTAATAATTTGGAGAAAGTCATACGGTCGCGCAAAAAGGAAAGAAAAGGGACAAGAACATGTAATTATTCGTGTAAAAATAGATAACTGTGTTATTTATGTAATGCCCGCTATGTTTATTTTATACTCATTTAAAACGAATCTCAACCATAAATTAATGCCATAAACACTAAATTTCATTTATTTATAGATAATGCCAAGCTTTAAACGGTTATGCACGATGTATGCCTTACTTATGTCACAACGGCGTGTAATCCAATGATACGCGAAACAGTAACGAGGTTTCTGCACGAGTCGATTAAAATCTTTCGAATTGCATGCAATCATCAAAGGGGACGAAAGAAAAAATTAAGCTGATTTGTGCAAACGACACACGCGGGACATAAATTAGACATCAAATCAAAAAACCAGATATCTAAAATCCAAGAGGCCAATAATCCGTTTATGAAAGCGCGACAAAAGTTTGAGAAAACCCGAAATCGTCATAAACTTTTTTACAACTGAGCATAAAAAGTTGTGGGACCTATACTATTGAGATTAAATTTTAATTAAATCACTCGACGATTGAGGTGGAATTCATGCCGTGGCCTTGGCTACACAAAGTGTCTGAGCTGATTTCAACTAGTTGTCCTGACTCGACGGCTGGTTTTGTTCAAATCGCTTCTTATATTCCTTTTCGGCGAGCAATTATTCGAATGCGAGGCCTATCATCGTCCGGTCATGTTACTGGCTAACCAGTCATGCATACTCCGCGCTGCAATCAGACCAATATTCTTTTACAATCGGTGACTATAACTTTTTTGCAATCGTTCCGATAAAGCAGCCATGCTAATAGTTTACAAATAAGAATTATTATTTCTGTTATTTATCATTATTATTTATCATGGTTATTTATAATTATTATAACAGTTATTTATCATTAACTGTTTTTTTTTTAATAAAAACCAACAGAAACAAGTTGTTAGTGAAATTTTATTAACGATTGAAATATAACCAAGTAAAAATATTGAAAATAAACAGTTTCTGAGAAGCCGAAAAATGAGAATTGCAAAGCCTCTGAAACGAGCTCGAAAGCGACTAGTACTTTTAGACGTTAAATTTTTATTTAGGCAATAAATTTCCGACGAACGGATATTAATTGCTTTTTAGCTTATTAACCGGCTTGTATTCGGACTTCAATTCGGGTTACTTTGTATACGAGATCGTGTTTACTTTATTACTAAACAAAAGTCTGCAAAGGATTCCGATTGAATTATAGACCATCGAGTATTCCTGGCCGCTATCAATTTTTAGAGGTTTTTTTATCTGTTATTATTTTTTTTTTTTTTTTTGGTTAGCTTTGTTGGAACTCTTTTCAAAAGGTAAACCAAATTGCAAGCAATTAAGTTATAAATTTTGTGTCAACGCTTTTGTTTTTCCATTCTTCTGGATTTTCCTCTTTTTTCCCTCTCTATTCTACGAGCATTCGTTTGTTTTTCTTTTTTTAACTTTTTCATCCAGAACCCGAAATTACCGAAGTGAAAATCTGGAAAAAATTTTTCTTCAACACATGGTTAAAATTCAAAAATAAACACAGATGAAAAAAAAAGGGTATTACTGCAATGCCACTTTAAACCCTCATAAAGAGTCATTTTGTTTAATCTTTCTTTATTTCGGAATAAAGAAAGGTGAAAAGACAAAATATAAAAAGGAGAGGAAAAAACAACATTTCTTGTCAAGTTTCATTTTTTCCAAGTTAAATACAGTAAAATGTTGCGGCACAATGAAGTACTTGTACGGCCGGCCTGAAGAACGACGCGGATTATGCCTTTGAGTATATATTTTTATTTTATCATTATTCTTTGAGCCTAAACTCGACAGAAAAGAAATAGCCGGGCTGAGTATCTTGAAAGGATCTACGCGCATTTTCACTTAGCGGTTACACGATACCTGTACCCTGACGTAGGATCATTAGTACCAAACTCTCAGGAAGACAAGCTCCGCTCTATTCTTCTGCCCGGCTCGTTCGCATTCCTTTTTTTACTGCATTTTTACATCGGCTCCCCTCAATATTTTCGAATTAATTGCTTCGGACCTGTTTCGTTGTGCACTTTGAAGAAGCAACAATTTCAATTTACGTTTCAACACTCGCAAAAAACAAAGATAAACCAAACCAATCGTCGATTTACATTTTAAGATTCTTCGTATCGTTTGTAACTAATGCAACGTCGTTCCCTTTTATTTCCCACACAAAACTTTTTATTTCGAATTAAATAAATTATTACAATCTCCGAATAAACATTAATTTTATTCTAATCATGAGATTTTTTAATTAGTTGACTTTTATATTGTTGTGTATATGTCGATGGGAATTCTGTTTATGGTAATTTCAAAAGTTGTTCGTCGGTGAAAATTTATTTTTCTCGGGTCGGAAAAAAATGTCGTTATCTTATTCGAGACAAATGAACCGAGCTGATAAATGACATTCTTACGGAAGCGTAATACTAATTTTGTCAGAGAGATCATCGTACAATCTTAGTTGTCGGTACTGTTCCCTTTTTATTATAATACACTTTGAGGATTAACGTCAACCGACATTTTTAGGCTTACTGCAGATAAACTAGAACACTTGTCTAAAAGTAAAAGAAAAACTTTCTCTACAAATGATGGTTGTGAGTTGAAATTTGTGTCTTCAAATGCTTTTATGATGATAACCAAAATTGTTCATTTCATTGAATTCATTTGATGAAATGTTTGTTATGAAAAACAAACGAATGTAAAAAAAAAGAATTTATTAAATAGGGTAAAAAGTGTCTTGTGCGAATGAAGAATCGATTTACGAGGAATTTTGATGGGATTTCAGGACAGGTCGATGAGAAGGTCCGACGTTGCAATGCGAGAAGATCGCGATGGTGTGCGATTAGCAAATCTAGGTGTCCGTCAAAAAGCCACAAAGATCGTAAGTAAGCCCAAGCCTTGGCTTTACGGATAAAACAGTAATTCTGATTCTCGCACTTTGGTCTGCGTTTCACTTATACCATCTGCGTGGATCAATTCTCGCTTTATCTCTCGCTTGTTCCTTTCATTTCTATCGCGATGCAACTCAACACACATTTTCGCACGTTCGAAGAAGCTATTACCATTTTGCTTTCATTCAATCAATTATTTTTCTGAAAAAAATCATTTTAATGCTATATCAAATTAGTTTTTTTTGCACGAAATTAGTCAGTGCAATTCAAAATAAACAGATAATTATTTAATTTTAAATACTTATAATTTTTTTTTATAATTTTTAGTCACTTAATTATTTTTGCACACTTTTATTTTGAACACTTATTTTAAATTGGATCATTTTTATTACTGCTTTATTTGTATAATTTTTTGTTGAATCTGCATAAAAAAACATTTAGACTAAATTTTGCATAGAGTTCTAGAAACGAAAAGTCGGGTGTATCTTTAATCCCACCGCAATTATCCGGAGCACGTGCGCGCGTGCGCGATCGATCGCGCACGCGCACATGGACAGCTGCAACGGAGAACAGCGGCGGCATCGCGTGCGCTTTTGCGACCTGCCAAAAAAGACATACTGCCAAAAAGTGCGGCTTTGTTTCGTATGCAGCGTATGTCGTTCACCGCCAATTACAATGATTATCCCATTCCGATAGCTATCGCATCAAAATGGCGGCGCTACATGGCACGTTATAAGTCGTCAATGTGTCCGGCAAGAATAAATATATCAATTAATTGAATTAGTTAAGCGCGGTGGTTTACGAGTTTGCTGCCATTAAGCGCGGACGGAATTTTTTATCCGGCTGTTCTAATTTAATTATACGTATTGCGCTGTTTGGTTGAAAACGAATTTATAAGTCGTAAAGTATTTCAAGTTGAAAAGGTTAATTAATTTCGTCCAAAGCGAGATAATTGTTTTTGATACATTTTGAACTGTCTTTTATCGTATCAAAATTTATGAATTTCAATTATTTTTCAATTTTAATTAAACTTCCAGCGCGATACGAACTTTCAAATTAATTAGACTGTTGGAACTTCAGTTATTATTATCCCTTTATTTTCCTATCCATTGAATTTTTGCAGGTTTTAAATTTTTATTTGAATTATTATGCATTGTTATTCTGTTAGATGTGTGTATTTTCAATTGAGTTTTCAAAATGATGAAAATATTAGTCTCGGGAAAAAAATAAAAAGTAGAGTTGCGAGTGAGAATTCGATCATAATAAAAAAAGTTCTGCATAATTTCGCTTAACGTGTGGCGCGATATGGGAAATGCTAATTTTATTTATTTATTAATGTCTGCATTCTGACTGCATTAATCGACCCGTGGACCACAGAAAACCAGAATATAGTCATTAACCGTGGAAGCTGAAGCTGAAGCTGAAATAAATAACACACATAATTAATTAAATCACTTGAAATTCATAGGAGGAATGATGAACATATTATTTTTGGCTTCTATTAGATTTTATTCTATCATCGCGCGCTTGTAGTTCAATTCAACTAAAATTAATTAATCCTTTTTCAACGACAGAAATAAATTATAATAAAATAGGAGAGTTTCCAATTTTGTTTCTCCTTTTCATTTAAATAATGAAAAGACGAGTTTTGATGATAACTGTTCAAAAAAATATAAAAATAGGCTTTTGTCATGCGTAATTCTAAGTCCATCTGAATCGTTAATTGAGGCCTGTAATGATATTATGATAATCATTCCACGTGTCTATCTAACAGTGTTAGACGAATCGCAAGATCTCCGAACAAAGATAAATGGATGACTTTTTGACGGGCCTTTTGGGACTTATGATCGGTCATTTCCTGTAGTCTAGATCAAGTCGGACCTTGTCGTGATAAGAAGTAGGTACTCATTACAAAAGAATGTATATCTAAAACAAAAAAAAAAAAAGAAGACATATTAAAAATGAAAAATAGTTTCGTTAAGACCGCTTTTAAACTATATTAACAACACTTGTTCAGCGACGAATGAAAAAAAAGTATTCGTGTAATAAAATAAAATACGAGACCTAAATAAGAAGGCTCGTATACTATAAGATCTAAAATTTCGTTTGGGTCGGAGCCTGACACAAAGTGCTGAAAGACATCTGAAAAGTTATTCAGGTGTTCAAAAAACGCGAACAAAGTAGCGAAAAAGATTGTCGGCACAATTTTTGGGGGATCGAATTCAAGTATGACTATACGTGGGTTTGCAATAGTTAAGGCGTATCTCGAATTGCGATCGATCTTGAAGCTCGAAGAGTCTGGTCCTGCCGTTTGACTCGGTAAGATATACGGCAAAGATACAGGTTTTGCAACCTCGCGGGGCTATGGGCCTGCCGGCGAATCCTAATTCGCCTAATGCTGCGTGTGGGTGCGAGCGAGAACGACGTAGGAGGAGCATAAGCAAGGTGTGGCCGTAGGTACCTGTCAGAAACCGGCAACGGGATATAGTACAATGAGCCGCTCCTCGTGTGTGCCTCAAGAGTTTGGTCGCGACGCAGCAGGATCGCAAACTTTGCCACTTCTCCTCTCTCGTTCGAATCAAAACGCGCATCGCAAACTATGACGCGACAAAACGCACGTACGGCACAGTAGGGACGGCGATATTTTCGTACATTGTTTTGAGGGGGGTACATACCAAATTTAACTCGCCATATCGTTTCTCGGTTTTCTCCAAAAACATCACTTCGCCAAGCTCCTTGTATCCCTCTCGCTCTCAGACATAAGACAGATTGAACCAGCTTTCTAAATTCATGAAAAATATAACCCCTCGGATCTACAATGTTTTCCCATTGCTTTTAGGAGCAAACATTATATTCGGGACGGATAAAAAATTGCGTCTTTTGGACCTCACCATTTGTCAGAAGAATTGTCTTAGAAAGCGATCGCATTGTAAGCACAAATTCCCGTGACCCGCGAAAGTCAGAAGTCGACCCTTTACGTCACACTATAAATCATCTGGCTAACTGACCTGCGCCTGTCATTCGGATATCTGTCCCCTCAGCGTGCCCCGATTTGTGCCATTTTTTGTTTTTTGCTTTCTAACCGGCCACGGTAAAACAATTTCGCCTAATCGGACACGAAGCGCAGCTGAAATGTGCGCTCATGCGTTGTCTGCGGTGTTCCCTTTGCACGCGGCGAGTCCACAATGCGAGCGATAATGTCCAGTTACAGATGAACCGCGGCTCGACGTCGACTTTTTGGGTGTTTTAGTGCTTTACAACGGCTATAATATCTTTTTGTTCGGGCCCCGACAGGTAGACGCCTCGCAGTTAACCATCAAGACGGCTTTTCAAGCTCTCGCAATTCTATGCGCACGATTATACGTGTGTATATATATATATATGTATATATATATATGATTGTGCTCTCTCGGCTTCATTCCAAATCATGTCTACTTATATTTACATATTTTCTTAGAACTATCAAACTCGTTTCACAATACTTTCTACTACTTTTCGAATAAATGTATCGGACAATGAGAATTTTGATGTATGTCGAAATATTCTATGAATATTTTATGTTTCGTCGAGTTTATCAGAGTACAGTTAAAACATTCATATGAAGATGATCTGAAAAAAAAAAAAAAAAAAATAATAATAAATAAAAGTCAAACATTCAGTAACAATTTTTAGGGGAAAGGAAACGGAGAAAACCGATTGGTCAGGTAGTTCGTATATCGTGTGCAATTGTTTATCGGTTCTATTCACACGTTGCCGTGCCCATTGGGTGGTCTTACATTTTAATCAACGATTCAGGTTCAAGATCCACCTTGGTACAACATGCGATCATAATATTCATCGGATAATGGACACCGCATTTAATTCTTCCGAAAATCTAGATGATTATCTAATGAAATAACTCCGACGAGATTACCGAGAACCATCATTTGTGTGATGCGGCGAGTTTGTCGAAAGGGGAAGGAAAAATCGAAAAACAAGTTGCAAGAGAAAGGTGTATAATGTTATACGTGACCTTGAATATTTTTAAATGAGCCATAGATCTTGTAACAGGTATAAGAGCAGAGTTACCGTATCCCCCTCTGCGGAGGATAATTTTTCAAACAGTCCCCCTGCTTTTTCATGCTAATCCAAAATTTAACCGAAGGAATAAATAATTATTATCTGACGAGTGCATTGAAAGAGCAAACAATATCTGCTGTCGATACTTTCGGGTTCCTATCCTTTTCAGTCTCAAACTTTAAACGATATTTTCATAGACTGATTAAGTTTCTCAGTTATCACGATTACAAACGAACGAAAATTAAAATTCAATCAACTTTTTCAGCTTGCTGCGCATCTTCATCTAAGATTTACCATCTTCCAATTCCAATTAGCAGCGACTATATACATGGAAAAGAAAATCCTATTTAGATGTCCATCGGAGCAAGCCGTCTTTCAATTAACTTCAAAGTCGTTGTGCGTTTATTTTCCCGAAGATAGGATCCGTCTCCGTTCTAAAATATTCGTCCATTATTTCAAAATTTCCGGCTTATCTCCGTTCCACGCGGGCGAAGTCGGTCCGATCGATTAGCAAGTGCGAGCTGCAATTCGCATCAGTATCCTTTATGACTGCGAATAAACTGGGGGCAAAAGTGGGCAGGCAGGGCGAATCAGTCCCGGGTGTTAGGTGGCACAGGAAGGGACAATGCCAAGAAAAAAAGAGCGATATGGAGGAGGACGGGGGAGGGGAAGAATGCCGGCAATTATAGTTTCTTGCAGTCGTGAAATGGCGGGTCTTGACGGTATGCCTATGGATACGTAGGCAGTTTTGCAACATTCGGGGCTCTAGTCTCATTGTGGGCTTGTCCCCACCCCGAGTCGTCTCTATTCATCCGTCTCAGTCCCTCACGTGGCCCGGTCTAAAACAAAACAAAGTGGCGCGGCAGCACGCGGCTCTCAAGGATAACGACTACGAGGACTAGAGGAGGCGAGCGCCATGTTGCGAACAATTGAAACCGTTGCCTCGTCTTCTGCTTTTGCAGCTGCAGCGCCAACCCGAGCTCTCTTTTTGTTTCTCCGGAATAATTATATTATTGGCGTGTTGCGTTTTTTTTTTCTTTTCTCGCGCGGTCCTTTTTGCACCGCTGACACTCGACCGGGCCGAAGACGACTTTATTATTCACAAAAACCGACAAATGACGGTCGCGGGCTCGTTAGTCCACTGCGACTTTTGCATCGCAGACCTCTCTTTGCAAGTTTCACTCGAAGCTCCCTGCATCACCGGTGACACCGGCGATTCTCGATTAAATCGTCTGGCTAAACTTATGCCTTCATCCTTACATCGTCGTATCGTCCCGCGGTACAAAGACTTATGAAGAGTTGGTCAAAAAAGCTTTCATCTTGCATTTTACTCTTACAGGTTCATCTTTGCGAGGCTCATTTGAATAACTCAAGCTGACAATGGCTGCACAATGTTGTACCGTCAAATCTTGCCTCGGACAATTGGTATGTGCAGTTTTTGTTAACAATGTTCTCAAATGAACTTCATCTTGATGGCGATTCATAACGATATCGAGCAGGGTGAGCGTAACCCGATGCCCATTGGCAGGAGCCGGACACTGGCTTTCGGAGCAATGGCAAGTAACCGGCTGCTTGTCCGCGCCCCCTCATGCTCCTTTTTTCTATTATGCTACTATACTCGGCAGCGGGAGTCGAAGCCTAAAAGTCGTCCTGCAACACGGACCAGCCATCCAATCTCATTTAGCACCATCACTCCCCCTCTCGCACCGACACTCATCCTCCATACCAAAAGATGACCGGCACTGAGAGGGAGAGAGAGCGAGACACATTCCGAAATTACCGATCGAGTATGACGCCATTAGCTCTGAGAAAACGGTCAGTCGGATCCGCTTGGATCTAGCGGGGTACCAGTCGTTTTGGATGGTCGTTTTATTTATAGAAGAAATACAGTTATCATAAGTGGATCTAGACTTGGCGTTAGGTTCGTTATAGCTTGAGTTAAAGGAAGGCTCGAGTTGGGCTCGGGTGTGGGTGCAGGTTGTAATTTTTAGCTGGCCTTTTCTAATTGGCAAGGGCTGTCCAAATAGGCAACGTTGGACATTTCGCTCTGCCGACCCAAACAAGACCAGGCTGATCCGGATCAAGTAACCTAGAGAAACTGGGTCAGATAGCTTGCCGGCATTGACTGGAGGGTTCCAAGTTCCTACTCGGACGGAATTGTTCTCGCAAATTATATGGCCAGGGGTATTTAATCGCGCAACCATCCACGGTCTTTCAGAAGACGCTCCGATCGAAAGGACATGCTCCAACCTTTTAAAATGTTTCGCCTTTTAATGAACACTCGCTATGCTTTTAAATATCTATCTAACACCGTACTATATTTAAACTAAAAACTCGTCAGCTGCAAGCGCGCATCTTACCATCGTTGGACAATCTTTCTAGAACCTTGAGCATTTTCATCTAATCAACCTTACATCTAAAGTGATGTGGAACCTTTCGCATGGCTGAACTCGAAAGGCAAGTACCAAGGCGACAAATGCCCGAAACCCACCCATTCGATTAACCTTTGCCGAAGAAGATGAAATAAAAAGAAGTAGTCAGTAAATCATCATACAACGTATAGACGCAAACGCATCCTTTCTAAATTCTCCGAAAGTTTACGCGGCGCCAACAATGATCAATTGTCTCGAACAATTTATGTGCGTATGACTGTACAGCGCACGGCGCATGATTGCGCAAACATGTGCGCATCCGGATTCTCGATGCTCCGTGGGTAAGCCCCGTGGGATTTCGGTGGCCTCTCGTAGGAGAGAGAATTTGAAGGTATGATACGATAATGCGCTGTGACTCGCGGGGTGGGGGTCGCACGACCTTGACTAGGCCCGAAGTTGAGGTGGCACACACTCACCGGAGCCCTATTGCCCCCCTTTTTTTCTTCACTTCTGAGGCCCTGTAGTTCTGCATTCGCAGACTCCACCATCAAGGACATCACAAAAAGTACATTAGACGAAAACACGTTGCCATTATATATACGTTGCGCATCGCGCGTCTGCAGCCTAGCACCAACACTCACGCACCTCTCTTGGGTACTAAAACCGATCTCTTAAACCAATCTACAAAACGCGCGCGGTCCTTGTCGCTGCGAATCAACCAAATTTTTTTACCCGGCATTCCATCCTTATTTATCCACGCCATTATGACTTTTATTTATCCAACGCGTTTGTAGTTTTATTTCCTTCTGACGAAAACACCTTTCGCTTTCGTTTAAAACATAATTCTAATTTTGGATACCCAAATTGAGATTTGGCTTTGTTGCAATTTACATTGAAATGTCGAATACGAAGAGGGGGCAGAATAAGAGAACACGTTTGAAAATAATTCAAGATCCGTTCTTCTTCTTTTTTTTTTTTTTTTTTTCTTCTTCTTTTTTACACTTTTTATATTTTTGAACGATACAATAAAAACCTATCATTGATACTATTTCAAGAAGAAAAAAAATTTTGTTCTTGAATTCAAATGTACCGCATGAATTATTCAAGATAGATTAGTGTACACGTTCCAATGGACATTTGGAAAATAATCTTTTGATATCATTTATTCGGAGAATGTATAATGGCGCGTTATTTTTTATTTTGGCTTGAATCGTGTTTTATGTCACATACGACGGGCGGCAATTGTTGCGATCGCAAAAAAAGTGAATCCAAAAATTATAATCTAACAATGAGTTAGATTTTAATTAAAGCCATAAATATATGAGACCGCTAGCATTCCCCAGCCGAATTTCATGTACCTTTTTTAAATAAATTATTTTTCAGAAACGAAAACAGGTTTTGACAAACGGACAAAAAAGTTAATTTATCGGTTACTTTCGGTCGTCTTTTTTCTTTTCACTTTTTTCCATTCAATGACTAATTTTGGTTTTTACTTGCTCGATTACTCAAAACACTTTTCATAGAATTGACTATAAACTAATTCCAATCGGTGTTTTTATACTTGAGATTGTAGGACATTAAAGATTAAAATTGTACTACATTTTATTTTGAAATAGTTGAAAATGTTGTTCGTTGAAAAATATAATTTGAAATTGTACAAAAGAATGGACGTTTTTCAACTGAATATTCGCATTTTAATCAGTGACGACAGTGGTCAGTTGGCAAAACGCGCCTCAAGACCCGTCTAATTTTCGGGCTAAGCGATGCATCTTACCGCTCGCTCAAGATCAAGGCCACGTATCTCGAGATGACTGGACTCTTTGAGGTACCTTTTCTTCGTTATGCGACCTGTATGCCTGTATTGTTGTTACCTGCCTTTTCATTCTGCCTATGAACGCAAAAGTGTACCGTCAGCTTCACTTTCAATCTAACCATCGGCAAAAAAAAGTTGTTTTTGAAAGCGCCAGCGTTCAACTTAAATGAAAGGAACAACTTTGTTTTACACAATGAAACGAATCGATTTTTATACTGCGAGCCGACGATATCATCGTACCAATAAATCGCTCTAATTTCTTGTTTGTTTTGCATCTTTCATATTTTTTTCCTCTTCTTCGTTTTCATTAACTGGATAAATATAAAAATAAAATATTTGTTACAAATAAAATTTTATTCAAACAAAAAAAAAACATCTTTCAAAACAAAGTGAAATATTGATTTTTTTTAAAAATAAAATTCAAACGATTTTAGACGTTGTATAATATTGTCGATCAACTTTTTTTCAATTTATTAATATCCACAGCGCAAAATCATGAGGATAAACAGTCGCGTTGGGCTGTGTGACGTAATAAAATATAATTAAAGCTGACTCGTTTAAGTTGGGCGGTACAATTAAATTTTACTATTCAAATATTGCCGAATGGAAATAAAAACGTTCGCATTATTTCATTAGCCGCTTGTAAAAATGCGCGTTTTTCTCGCTCTTGCTTTTATAAATACGCCATTAAAATTCTTCAGATTAATATCGTCTTATCATAAAAATTTAATTGTATTCGGTTGAAGAAACATTTGAAATATTCTCATGTGTCTTTCGGACAAAAATTATAACTAAACGTGCAGATGAAAAACGAAAACAAAAAGTTTGATTCGCAATGTTTCGCAAAAATAATATGATTGTTTCGATGGGGTGAATATATGCAAAGACACACACACATCTTTGTTGGCAAGAACAATATATAATAAAATTATATGCAGTTGAATGTGCAAAAAATTTCAATGCTATCTCGTGATTTTCAGTTAGCGAAAAAATGTTTGTTCAATCGCATCCTCTGTATACTATGAAAGCCATTTTCAATACCTCTGCCTCTCTCTTGGTATATCGAATGCGAAAAAATCTTAAACGAATTATCCTATCGTAGTAACGATTCCAGCACATAAATCATATCTAAACTGCAGTGCTCGTCTAATCCATCATCCACAATCGACAATAGAATTTGTCATCCCAATCTTGGCAACGTCAAACAATCGCTTTCGCATGTGCTCACATTTATGACTTTCCCTATGTCCAATTTCCTGATTATTTAGGATTTTACCTCAAAACTAACACTTTGACAATTGATTGCAATGCGACAACATCGACAAAATAAAGTTTTCATCAAGTCTTTGTTATTAACAATAAATACTTTTTGTATTTATTGTTTCGCAATTCGTAAACATGTTTAATTTTTGAAAATGTGATAATCGTCGGGGGAACATGATAATAATACTATAATCGTACGTGTAAAATTGACTAAACTGCTGCCATCGTAATTTTAAATTGACGAAAACACGCCTAAGACCATCCTCGAAGATTGCGTGGGCGGTAATGACATCACGCACCGTTCCCCGAAAGAGCTTTACAAGTTCGGTTTCGCTCGGCAGTGACAAGCCGCGTAATAATGCTTGCCACAACATACAAGAAATTGATTTCTTATTTTATTGAATGTTAAACTTCATTTACAACTTACCAGTTTTATGCATTAAAATTAATTTAAAAAAAATTTCACTTTCTAAAGATTCGCACTTTTTATTAGGATGGGAAAATTAACGACAAAATTCCGCTCATAAAAATAACTTTGTTTTTTATTTATTCCGTTTTTTTCCAAGCTTTAAATAATGTCTATTCTTTTTAAAGCGATGAAACACCTCGGACGCTTCCAACGTTAGAATGCCGTTAGTATAGAATCAATATCTCTATTCATCGAGCGGACCAAGTTGTGTGCACGAGAGAATTACAAATGATTTTTTTTTTCCACGTCCTACTGCCGATGAGACTCAAACAGATTACGTTCCAGAGAAATAAAGGAATGTAATAAGATGAAAGGAAGCAGTCAGGAGAAGAAAATTGGCGTGGAAATATTAATCACTGCGAGAGTCTCTTGAATGTTTTGCTTCAAGATTTTTGAGTTAATGCTATCATCAAAATTGGAATTTAAAAATAAAAAAAAAAAAAAGAAAAAGAAATGCTATAGCAAAATAACTTGGCGAAAACGCGCAGTTTGAACGAATTTGAGATAAACCATGTCACAATGGGAGAAAAAGGGGAGGCATTGCTCGGATGCGCACGTAACTCGGCGACGTCAATTAGTTTTTGCACGCCCAAATATTTCGGACATAAAACTGGCGGTATTGCGTAGAAGACATTAAACCACGAGGATCCTCTTTTTTTTATATATTCTCACTCCTGTTGTTTCGCATAAACTCTCAAACGTTACATATTTCATGGATTCATTAATTTGCTCAACTTCCGTCGATTCTACTCGTTTCGACTAACACACACTATGCTACGCGACAGTGTGGTTGTTAATCTCATTTAATTGTATTATCTGGCTTAAACGAAGTAGTTTATGCTGGGAGCGAGAGCACCAAACTGGCGGGTTTCCTTATACGGCACAGCGCAGCACACCTCTGCGTCGCGTGAAAGTCACATACGAGCAAGTACTGCGTGAATCTTGGCGCCCACGCACCACAGTGCATAATGCAGTTTACAAATGCATCGTTTCGAAATGAAAGAAATTCGTCAAACAGTGAGATCTCTGCTCAACAAATAATTCACAATTCAATGAAAAACAAAAAAAAAATCATTAACATTTACAACGCGTATCTGTAAAAAATATATTGATATATGGTATAGAAATATTGTGTACAGTTTAAAATATGTGCAAACTAGTTTCATGATTTATTTGCAATGAAATTAGAATGGATGAAAATTAAATAAACAATTTCAATTAGACCGACCGTTTTTCTGTTTTTTTTTTTTTTTTTTTTTTCAGTACACAGTTAGGTCAGCGAATAGAAATTAATTAATTCGACCGCACGCAATGCCGCATATTTAGTCATGAAACGGTGTACTTTAAGGTTATGTAAATATATATTGTAAGCAATCTTTGTGTATGAGCAGCAATTGAACTTGCGGTAAGGCGAAATTAAAGTGCCAGACGAAGAAAACCGACGAATGACAAGTAATCAAGTTTTGACTCGTGCATATACACTCTTCGGGAAAGGCATTATATATACCTGGACGTTTTTTTTCGAGAGTCGAATTATTATGTATAAGCAAAGAACTAGTCTCGATACTTTTTGTTCGAAAAACATTAACGCAAGCCAAACAAAGAGCCTTAAGAAACGACCTGTCTGGTGCTCTTCTGTGTGAGAGATGCCTGTATGTATTTTCAATTCTCAACATACAAAAATAAGTTTCTCACAGTGCGATTCAACGTAATAAAAAATCTTGCGGTCAAATTCTTAATCATGGTTGCTGGAAACATCTATAAATTAAAATATCTCTTGTTTGGTGGGAGATTTTCTTTGAATTGAAATTGAATGAAACTTCATTTGACGTGGATTATAGTTGAAAAAAAAAAGTATTCATCATCTGAGATGTGTTTGTTTTTTGTGCTGTGTCTAAACCACGCGTACTTACAATTTGGTTAGAATAATTAAAATGAATGCGAGTTGTTTGATTACCGAAAAAAGCCAGGGTCAAAAATTACGAGTTCCCGAATCGAGATTCAAATTAGTACCTGCTTCATGCGTGGCTTTTGAATTCTAAACGTCGAAAAAATTGAAAGATTAATCACAATAATGTCTCGGAATTAAATCATAATTTTATTCATGAGAGCCGACGCAAAATTGTGTTAACATCATTTTCCTTTTATCATGACGAATTCACATTATCCAAAAGTCATTACGAATCAGCTTGGGAAAAAAAAATTTAATGTGAACTGACGGGTTAATGTACTCTAATTATTCGGACAATCAAAAAAATATTAACGTGCAATCATAATCAAACTTTTTTTCCGTTGCCTAATCAATCAAAAACGAGTAAGCAGACTAACGACTTGACGCATAATTTTGTACTCTGTTTTTTTGTTGTCAATTTTTGTTTAGCGACATGAAGGACAAAAAGTGCGACGCTCACTATTTTATGTTTGGTCTGCAAAAAAAAAGTCTTACAGTAACATCGGCATAATTATTGCAAAAGACGCATCATCCGGCTGGGATGTTCGCAAGCTTTTTTGCGTGTGAACTTCTTTCCGTCTCGGAACAGACGTTGTAAATAATTCCACTCGGCGCTCTTGTGTATCGCGATTCATTTGCAAGACCTTGACATTAAATATGTTAATACGGACGTCCGTCTGGACCAGTGTGCCTCTCTCTAGCGGCGATCGCGCGGTAACCGTCCAAATTTATTAATTAACTTTTCGTGTTTACGCGGATTGTCTCGGGATAATTGTGGGATCGGTTTTCGTTGCGTCAGTTTTTGCTCTTGTTCTTTTCTCTTTCGCATCTTGTTTTTTGGCGCGTTTTCGTAATATTTAAATAGAGTTGCGAATGCAGACTTGTCTCTCAACCTCTAAAATTATTTTAATTTATTCCAATCTTTTTTAATTAGTCGGTATAACTTTCGTTTATAGATTTCAGTTCGTTTGCTGAAACTAAATACGGAATAAAATAAATTTAAAGTAAAAAAAAACAGGATGATTACATGTTAAATGAAAAATATGTAAATAATTTTTGGTACGCAGGATCAATAATGTTAAAAAAAAACAAGTTGTAATTAACTGTACAAGAGTGATTGGGAATGTAAAAACAAAAACCGGATCCGCAATCACGCGCAATACATGACCCGCACGATAAAATTGGCAATTTCTAATATTGCTTAATAATATATCAGCCATTAACATATATTTTGTATCAATTATTTTTGCCGCTTGCGAGAGAGAAACGCGCGTGAAACTATCGAGCAAAAGTCTTGTTTGTATAAAAATAGACGGAAATTAAAAGGCGCCATTGACGTGTAAACGCAAATTTACATTCGCTTTTATGTGCCAGCACATGAATGGGAAGAGCTCTGAGGTCATTACGGTCAAATTTCGTGTTTTGCGCAACATTGAATTAATTTTACCATCCTCGTCCTGAAATTGTCATCTTGGAACAAATTCAACTCCGAATTTACGAAAAAAAAAATAAATAAAACAAAAACAACGCCAAAATTACTCGAACTGAAAGATATATTTCATGTCCAGCTTTTTCGTCAATTGTAAATTCCAAAATTTTGTTCCTTATCAAATAATATACTTGATTGTAAAAAATAATGGACATGCATATATGAATGCAATTGCGATGAATCAATGTTATATGGCGTTTCGAATTCGAATCCTACGTACGTTTCATTGTGAGAGGAAAGTATTTCTAAATGCGTCACTGTAAAAGTGAATTGCGCGGCACGTGGTTGCATAAACTTTCCAGTGATACGTATTAATTGATACACGCGCAAGTCTCGTATCATTCGTTGAAACAAAAGTGATGCTTGTTAGCGCGAGTCGCTGTGCAACAACTTTCGAATTAAACAAAATTGTAACGTGCTTATAAAACGTGTCCTGATAAAACTACTCAATTTGTTTTCTAAAAGCCATTTAGTTTAATCAACTGTATACTATTAATTAATTCAAAAAGCATACACTATGTTTGATGATATAACAAACAAATTGCAAAATAATGATATTTTGTAAAATCAATTTTTTAATTTTAACTAATATTACATAATTTCGAATATATTTCTGCTTCGAAAAACAATACAATCGATCGTCAAGATGTCATTATCCAGACATTTCTAACGAAGATAAATAACAAGGCAAAATAAATCGAGGATACAAGATTTTTTCGTTTCCTGTGTGTACTATCACACTGAAAGAGCGATACGAAAAAAGAACACAGAGACAAAGTGACATTACCCCCGTGACATTGAAATTTTAAATTAATTTTTTTTGTCATATTTTAAACGTGAAACACGGTCGGTATAATTCGACTTTATGACACGTGTGTCTTCAAAAACACCGTCGGCCATTTTTAAATAAATTATGTTTTGGTTATACCTAATTTTAGGCGCTATTATTATAATCGAGGAAGATTCGCATAATGGACGTCTATTCCAAAATACATAAGCATAATTTAACTGTACAATATTCTCGTCAACTAAAATTTTCATAATGAAAAACATTTTTAACGAGATGTTTCACCTGATCGTTTGATAAACTGTTTTTTTTTTTCGTTCAAAATTTTGATTCCACATTAAACTTGGATTTAAAGTTTAATATTGGACTCGGAGATGGATTGCAGCATCCCTCGCGAGAGCGACGTCGATATGATACATGCTGTTGGCATTTTGCCCGACGTCGACCATTAATTATTTATTATTCACCTGCGAGGCCGGGAAAATGCTTTCGTCTTGGTCTTAACGTAGTTATTATTGCGGCGATCGTGTGCACGACTTACTGCCACCTTTCGTCCAACGTTCCTCAAATTGCGTCACACGCCGGAACACCCACGTAGTCGCATAACAGGCACTAAATACGTTTGCAGAAACGCAATGCGGAGGCGACCAATATGTCCTAAAGGAACGTGTGCTTAGAAAATTAGAATTCTCATTTATACAAAAATCATATTTCAAATCGCACATTAATTTGTTCGTCTTTTTTGAAAAATCAACAATTAATCGATTGCAAAAGTTACATTTTGGAGTGTAAATTTTCTGTTGACGACAAAAAGTAAAAAGGGTGTCACAATAGAGTCAGACCATCCTTTTTTTGGTCGATCTCGTTTTATTTTGAAGGGTTTAAAAAATGAAATAAAAAAATTGGGCAAGTGGCTAGTTTTAGAGATCTTAGCATTTTACAGCAGTGAGCACTCACGCGATGGACAATTATGCGACGCGGAGTGCTGCAGTTGTTGCTCAACAGCCGGTATATGTGGTGTGCCGAGAGCAACGGCCATCGTAATTATTGATTTAACAATAAGTCTTATTTCTGACAAACGTTCAGGGCAATGAAGCTATAAGGGATGTCCATTGGGATCGGAAATTTTTTTATAGACATAACACTTATTGGGATTTGATATGAAATCAAGGAGAACGTGGCCTAGTTACTATTTTCCACCCATTACGTGCTTTTTTTTTATTTTAAGGTTACCACATAGGGTGGCGATCGATTATTTATTGAAATGTTCTGTAAACATTTCACTAAATTACCTCACCGCGATTAAACACACTTTCTTCTTGATTAACTTTTCGTTGTACGCATGACGAGTTTCGTGCATTAGAAAACGCTAGAAAAAACAATTGTTTACTTTGCGAATCAATTTTGTTTAGTTTCATTTGATTTTTGTTTTATTTTTATCAAATTTTAATTAGTTGATAACAAAAAATAACGTTTTATGATTAATTGGTAATCA
Organism: Trissolcus brochymenae; assembly: GCA_030523145.1. Classification (NCBI taxonomy): domain Eukaryota; kingdom Metazoa; phylum Arthropoda; class Insecta; order Hymenoptera; family Scelionidae; genus Trissolcus; species Trissolcus brochymenae. The sequence goes on from JAQQRF010000006.1 coordinate 137,033, forward strand.
TTATAACCATTACCAATTAATCATTCTTTGTCGAACGGACACCAGTTGTACATAACTGTTCTTCAATAATTGCTTTATAAATTGGTACAAAATTAGCATTGATGATCCAACGCTCGAAGAGTACGCAATTAAAGTTCCCACTCTGTACACAATCATCTTCGCATTACCATATTTCTAAATATTTGTAAAAATAGCTCATAGACAAAACGGTCCCGAGCGAGCAATTTTCAAATTTAAACTCTTCCTTCTTTTTTGACGTTCACTACACTTATATAAAATAGAAGCGGTTTAAAATATAACGTCACTTGAGAATATTTATATGCTTATTTCTTTTATACAAATCATATAACAGCAAATACAGAGACGCCTCGAAAATGTGGACTAAAATTATTTCGAATGCAAGTGCCTCACAATTTTCGGGCTAATCAGAAGTGTTTCGGTGTTTACAGGGATTTAGGCGCTCCTTACTTTACAAGAAGTGTCAAGTAACATGCATTCACTTTACGCTAGATCTCAATATGCTTATAAATAATTTCCCACGGAAATAGAAATAGCTTTGATCTATGAAAAATATAGTTAGAGTAAATTTAACGCGTTTCCAGGTATAAATGGTTCACATAAATATGACAGTGATGATAAATTTAGAAAAAAAACAACAATTTTGTTATTCAATTAACATCTCTTTTCAAAGATATCGTGTACAGTTTTCGTGATGGAAAAGTGATTGATGTTTTTTTACACTGGGAATCGCATTATTAATATACAGGTATAATAATAATCAGGCTCGAAAATCAAAATTAGCACGAAATGCTCGGCTACGTGACGCAAAAGATGGATCATTTATTATGACAGCGAGATGCCCGTACATCCAGGATCGAACTCGATTCTCTGTTACGTTTATGGTAATTGATGGTTGATTGACTGGAAGAAATCAATGAGACACCCGCCGAAGCACAAGATTAAGTGCGAAACATAGGTACCTCTCGTTTTGAAATACCGTCTTGTTCTTGAATTTTTTGCTCATTAACTTTTATTTCGCTTCGATATTTCAGCTGGCTCCGGGAGCTTACGCTCTCCAAAGATCGTCGAATTATTTCAACATTCAAATAGGAACAATTTTTTTTTTAATCTTAACATCTCAACGACATTTTAATGAATTCATCTGGGTTTAATTTCACTTTTGTTAGAGGGAGAGGGGGGATTCAATGAGATTTCTTTGTTATTTAAATTTTTCATCGTTGAATTAAATTAAATTCGATCATTTGACTTAACTTTCTAAATAATGACAAAAAGTATGAAACTTGGTTCGCCTTTCACGCATTATGAAAATAGTTTGAAACATTATTCGAGTTATGCATCAACCAATTTCTCCGAATTAATTATCACGATTCGCCAGCAACCTTGGACAAGTTTTATGATTAACTGTTTCGCGCCGAGAGAAAAAAAATGTCAGAGTTCAGAAATTGAGAGCCAAATAATTGATATATTAATGTATCTGAGACTAGGGTCTTATAGGGCCGCAGGCATATGGGCAAGTTACTTGCTGGCCCGAAATTCGATCTAGTCGAAACGCAACGTCTGTTTTCAAAGATTTTGCCGATCGTAGGCCATTCGGGGAACGTGCTCAAGACTTTAAGTGCTTGCCATCTGTCTGTTTAAGACTTCAAGTGACGCTGTAAACACGAATAAAGGAATTACATTAACGAATCAAAGAATTGCTTTCAATATGAGAGACGAACTTTTCATAAAATTTTGTTTAATTCTTCTCGTTGAACATCTGTCTTTTTTTTTAATATCTTACCGTGACTAATCTATTTATGAGAATTTGTTACTTCATTCAAGAACAAAACAGCTTTGATTTTTCTCATGACAAGTCATTTAGTTTTTATCTTGTTGCCAATATGAAAAGTTTCATCTATTTATTTTTAATTTTTATACAATTTAACAAAATGAAATTTTTATTTCTTATAATTTTGAATTTCTACTGTGAAAATGAAGAGAATTAAGTTTGGCCGATTTTAGAAGACGTTTTGAAATATTGGCTCGTGTCATTAAGTTTTGTAAAAGAAGTGAAAATTAAATTTAAGACAGGAAACGTGGTAACTCTGAGACATCTAGTTTTTGGTGGATGAAAAAAGGTTGGAGGATAAGTAATTGTGAAAGCAACCGATGCATACGCGCTCTACTTTACCAGCTTTTATGTTGTGAGAAACCAGCTTTACCGAGCTTTAACCGCAAAAAATTAAAAGACATGAAAGATATTTTACCTACATGAATCATTTTACAAAGAATCATTCATCAATTTCTTTCATCTGTTAACGTTTTTTAACATATGAAATATTACAACAATTTTGATATAAACAGAAGTAGTCTATATTTTGTTTAAACAGATAATAACAAATATGGATTTATTTTTCAAGAAAATTTGTTAGTTAATTAAGAATCGATTTCATAATTTAATTCATACGTCAGCAGCAGAAAAAGCAGATCAAACTGGGTCACATGATAAAGTTTTCCGCGTCGAAAAATAAAGTTCTACAAAAAAAAACTGGTTACGAATAAGCAAATTCCATCAGGATCGCCCTGAATGGAATAAGTTAATTGAAATGCAAATCATGTTTTTCACAAAACATTTGTTTCTTTAAATGTATCACAAGATGTGATTTCAATTGAAAACATCCTTTCACCCGCTTCGGTACGTAATGAACTATAAAATAAAGCAGAAATGAAATTTCATTTACAAAAACAAATGACACCTAAACATAAGTTGTCGAATTGGAAAAATTGATCGTGAATAAAAAGGAATCAAAGAAGAAACTGCAACGAAAAACGGAAATAAAGAAAGAAAGAAAGATTAAAGCTTGCTAAATTGCAGCGTTAGAGGAAAGAAAACATGTGCAACGAGATTGTGAGGGCTATTGTGGGTCGAGTCTGAATGCAAAGCAGCCTCTTTATCCTCCGTTGAAAGCGCGAATCCGTGCGCGCGACCGCTCTGACCAAATTGCAAGCAGCACTTTCTCTCCCACCCGGGCTCTGTTTTTGTCGTTCACTCTCATTCTCGACGCGGCCGCGTCCTCCTTAATGAACAATACGAAGAGCGCGTAATTATGACGAATCGAGCCAACTGAAGCGCATGGTTAGCTAGCAGACTAGCGGCCGTATTTATTTATAGCGGAGGAGGTCGTGTTGCGTTCCAAAACCTCGCTGCCAGACAGTGCTGGTCCGCGTTGCACGAGCAGCGGTCTTGTCGAAAAGAAACATCGTCGAGGAGGAAACGGCAAAAACGGGCCCGAATAAAATCGAAAACGGTGTACCGATGAGCGCGCCGCTGGACCGCGAGCCCCGCCACGAACGCGAAAAGTGACACAAGCTGAGTGAGTGGGTTGGCCCAATGCGCCACATGGGACGGACTTTGCGAGGTTCGCAGGACCTGCCCAGCTGACGACAGCTTGTCATCCGGGAGCTCCAGCCACCGTGGCTCGCCACCTTCTTCGGCCTCTTCTGCGTCGCGCTCGATCGCCCGCTCTTAGAGCCCACCTCGGAGAACCCGACGCCGACGATGGCACACCTCCGTCGGCCCATCAAGCGGGACCACTACAAGCCCTTCGGCAGACGAAAGGTGACCATCTGACATTGACAGTCTCGCAGCCTAACTAAAAATGCGCCCGAAATAGCGCGCCCGACGACCTTCGCGCGGTGCTGCCAGAATTCTGATCAGACCCCACTCTATCCGGCCGACTCACACTTCACCCCTGATTGATCATACTTCATTTCAGGATGAATGAATTTGTCACCATCCATACCATAGCGCCCACTTGTCATAATCCACAACACTAGGGCGCCACCTGGCTCAAACATTACAATCACTCTTCACTCAATGTGGACATTAAAATCGTGTCAATTTCCCTTTTCGAGCTAATTAGAACCATCTTTCAAATTATCATTCAACCAATTAATTGATGATTCAGTTTTTGCGAATACAACATTTTCAAAGAATGTATAATCTTGTTAAAAATACATGAGATTTCATTTTTGATGTCAACGTGACTTTCAGTTTTTTTTTCTTTTGTGACAATAGATGTATTGTTCGAAAAATGTTACATGGGGTTGAAATACCAATCGTTGAACCAAAAAACAAAGGCAAGGAATTTCATTTGTTTTACATCTTCTCATTGTAAAAGTGATTAAAGGTTGTTTGAGAACAGCAAATGCGGAATGTCCGTGTTTATTCTACACGAGTGTCCAAAAATAAAACACTAGACACTCGACTGTTAGCGCCTGACGGCTGCTGCGATGCTACTCAACGCGACCGATTGTGATGGAAAGAAAGGGGGTGTCTTTTAGAGTTCGACCTACTTTCAATTTTTGATAGGCATTTCTAAATCAAAGTATTACATGGCTAATAAAAACTTGTCCTGAAAAAATTCATGCGACCTGACTGTTGCAGCCTGAAATTTCGTTTGCAATGCAAAAAGTTATTTCGGAAGTGAGATTTGTATTTTCAATTTTCTGCTGCTGGAAAATTTAGAGCGTACGTGTTACACTGGCGATTAGAAAATTGAAAATTGTGACCTAGTATAAACTTAAAAATACGCTCAATCAATTATAGATTGAAATATGGGATATTTGAATCGTCGTTGGTCGATACACTCGACTCTCGCCACTTTTAAACTCTTGACACTTGCACACGCCACTTCCAGATATGATTCCAACAAAAAAAAATGACATAAAACTGATACACTTGATAGAGAGGCCATTTTCAGCGACGAAAGATCGTGACAACATTTGTTATGAGAAGTAGATTCGAGGGCAGTCCCTTCGTTTTGGATATCGTGATCCAAATGCGTTATACCACGACCTAAACTAGCCGTGTTTAGACTTTGAATTAATATTTATGATGATGCATTTGGATCATCTCCTCTAAGAAATTAGGTTAAGTATAAAATGTTTTGAATACACACCTAAAAATAAGTTACAAGCATCTAATATATAGTAATGCAATCTAATTACAAACACTTTACACTTGCATGTATAAATTCAAACTTTATGGTACAACCGTTGACATCTTGATCTGAATTTAAATTTTGAGAGAAATTAGACAAAAATTGGAAACAATTTTTATGAACCCAACTGTTTTATTGTTTCGAATAAATAAACAATAAAATTCATGGAATGTCAAACAAAAATATCCTTTGTAGTAATGGTTTGTCAGAAAACGTTATTTCATTTGATCAAGCTTTTGTGGTTGTGATATTACACCACCAATATAAATTTGACAACAGGAAATTTCCTCTATATATGGCCCAAATCTGTCATTCTCGTAGTCGTTACTCAGTAACTCAGGATTATACTCACTCGCAAAGCCTTCTGACCGCTTGAACGTAAAATACTTTATAAAATACTGACATGAATTTGGACCAAGTTTTGAAATATAAATATACCAAAAATGAATAGATTACTGGCTTTTCAAAGCCCATGAGCTAACTCATTCAAAATAATTTGAATTATCCGAATTATAAAAAATGTCTCTTACATTATTAAATTACAACTTATAAACTAATTTTAAAAAATCCGAGATTAAGACAAACTAACAAGTTTATATTAAAAAAGAGGTTTTATTCAAAAAACATCTCATCAAATGTTGTTCACAAAGTGAAAAGCAGATAGCCCGTCATAATCATTCCAAGTTTTTCAAAATTTGCTGAAATGATACAAAAATGTCTCGTGAGATAATGAAGTTGTGAAGTCTTTTGTCCAGTCGCTGACTAAGTGTGCAACCCCGGCCGTCGAGCTTTACCAAATGTGACTAGACCGACAAAAATGGGGTTTATAATTTGGACAAATTTCGATTTTTCAAGTTGTCCAGTGGTCCAAAAAAGTTACGGACCACGAGGAAGGAGAGGTAAGACATGAGGGGATTGGTAGAAACACACGGGTATCTCGGAGTGCAGTGGCCTAGCGTCCGAGTGTACACGAGGGGAGTAGGGCGCGTGGATCGATATGATATGGGGGTGTCGTCCGCGTTCCGCGCCTGGCGCCACCTCGCGCGGAGTCGCTTCGAAGCAATAGTACGCGAGAGCGAGTATGAAGAGGTCGGTGTGCGTTTGTGTGTTCGCTGCGTGATGGCCTGACCCCCTCGTATGACGCGAGCCGACCGGTGACCCCCATCGACGCACACGCCAACGTGCACCAGGAGCCCCAGGTTCAGCATCAGTCGCGTCGCCGGAAACATGTCGGCTCCAGACCCGACAGCCCAGATTGCAGATCAACGAGCACGACACATGACCATCGACTCGATATGGATTTATTGATCCCATTTACTGGTTCGTGTTTTTTAGCTGACTCGCTCAAACGCTTCACCTCTGAAGGTTCATCCCAGGTTCTCGGTCGCGGGTGTTGACTCTTCGTTACTAGCTCACTGGCTCGAGCAAATTGTGTTGGGTGCTGTGCACTGTTTCGTGCTTAAGTGATCAACACTTCCTACACCCCCCCCCCCTGCGCAGTCTATGCATATACTTTTGTGCAAATCGGAAGGAGCCACCTGGGTTGTTTGTTTTTCTTTCCGATTGATCTCACCTGACCAACTTATCGCCGACGAATAGATCCCTTGAGCTGATCTCATTCAGCAGTGAAGTAACCGAAGACCTCTCAGGATCAAACACTATCTTCATTACCATCTTATGAACGCCGTGGGACGGAGTTCAGCAGCCCATCGTTTCAAGTGTTTATTGCAAAGTTGAAAGTTCGGCTGATCCACCGTTTTGGTGTCCTTTCATATTCAATTTTGATGATTGAGGGTTCGTTCTCTGAGAACACTCTCGTTCCTTCTTCCTTTATATGAGGGAAAAAAAGTGATTACCCATACTTTGTTGAAATCTTATTTTCAATCTACAAAGAACTTGGGAGTTCTGTGTTTCTCAGCCTTATCTTATTTCCTTCCGTTACCCCATGCCCTCGTCCCAGTTACAATTCGAAGGGTAAACTTTGGCCAATCTTCAAAAAATAAGTTCAATCAACAAAAACATGCAACATTGTTCATCATAAAACATGATCTTATCTTGGGTTGATGTGTCCCTTCTTTGAATAAGAACAACATGGTTGATCGATAAAGGCTACGACTGAGGACTTGGGACGTAAACATTCGCCCATTATACGAATTGGCGTGCACGTTCCTAAGCAAATTTCAATGATGCTCAGTGCGCAGGACCCGGATCTTGTATATGTGTGTGTGCAAACGTGTATCCAAATTGATTAACAAATGAAAAAAAAAAGTAAATAATAGGTCGCAAAGATCGACATTATCATCGTATCAGTGATAGATGAATAAAATAATAGACGAAAAATCAATTATCCCGGAAAGACGTTGAATTGGGATCGTCAATTATTCACAATCATCAACTTGATATACAACGAGAGATATACTAACGGGTCACGAAACAACTATGTCGCTTAAATAATTAAGTCCAATTAATTAATCGATCCTTTAGAGCATTAAAATTGGAATGGAAGTTTTTTATGTATAATTAAAAAAAAAAAAAAAGAAGAAAAAAGACACAGCACACTTTGAATCTCGGATCGTTTGTTATATTCTGTAACAAACAACAGTGTGTATGTCAAGTGAACTGAAATAGCAGTAATAACATATACCTGTGATGCACTGCTAAAAAGACACTCATATGTCAACTTGTGTTAAACTTCCCGGATGAATCCCAACCCAAATTGGACATTGATCAAAAACGTATCTCAATGTTGATCTGATAAATATTGTTGCTTTAATTAACATCCAGGTTTCAATTCTCATTGAAATCTGTGCTCTTGGCCAACTTGTTACACTTTACATCAGATTTATAGCCAAATAAATCGCTTACAAACGGTTATGAGAACTTACATAACCTTAAATAAAGGTTATCTGTCAAATTGTTTGAGCTTGGAGCTTAACTTTTCATTTGCCTTCGGGGTGAACGTTTTCCTATACTTGATATGATTTTCATGTTGAAATCAAATTTTCAATTTGAAACATATATAATCTAAACAAGAATGTTTTTTTCCCGTTTATTTCATGGATGATAGGCCAAGGGGATAGTAAAATGCGGACAAAAGATCGGAAATCAGAGGAAGTGCGGTTGTAGGACGTAATCGTGGTTTGGATGGCTTGCAAACGAAAGCGCAAAAAGCTATCGCGATGGACTTGAACCGGGTCCGCTCGCTACGAAAAAACGGCTGCACGCCACGGCGCTCTGGCTTTCGGACATTGATTAAAAGTGTTGTAAAATAAAGTAACGAAAAATCGGCTCTTCGTCGCCAGTGTAGATAAATAAGACAAGACGAAGACGGTTGCGACGGAGGCGACCCTTGGCGATGATTGGTTACAACCAACACAATTCTGGCTACAATAAGCTATTTACACAGGTGATTTTTCACATAACTTTAATTTTGACAAATGTTTTATTCAAGTCACATGTGACTTGCTTTTACACATTTTTTGATTATTCATTATGATGGATGTTAAAACAACAACATTTATTTCACTTTTTTAATGGGTAATTTTTTTAGTCAACGTTTTTTTTAGGGTGATTATATATTCGAGTTGATAGGATGAGCTGGTAGTTAGAGATTTATTTTAATGAGATTCAAATAATACCGGAAGTTAAAGCATCGTCACCCGATTCATTTACGCATTGGCTAGAAGTATCACTATAAAGATAATGGATGTAACTTATTTATAACCCCCTCCTTACGACAAAAATATAATTTTATACTTCATTCAACTAAAAATAGTAATTGCCTACTGTCCGTATCAGTCTGCAATACGAATATTGCAAAAAACTTTCATCGTTCTTACGTCTTTCTATAAAGTCTTACATGAACAATTCATCAACTCTCTCGTGCTTCTATTTTTGTCAATTGAAACGTTAACCTAGTTATATGTGATGAAAGCTTCCCTTTATCATTTTTTTTTTTCATACAATTACAATTATTTGAAATTGATTGTTCTATTTTTTTTTTTTTTTTTTTTTTTGGATATAGTTTTGCTTGTTTCGTGCTTGTTGGTTGTTTCTGCACTTCATTGAAATGAATTTGCAATGAAAAAAAAACACGAGGACATAAAAACATTCAAAATTGTCAAGGTTTTTTTTCTGAAGGACGACAGTTCTATGCGTTCGCAACGTCAATTCTGTAATAAAGAACTTTTGACGCAATGTGCAATTTACATTTTTCTCGCTTCTTTGACGCCGCTTTTATTAAAACCCGAATCATTCCTTGGTGAATGCTCGCGTGACTCCAAATGACAATGGTTCACAATTATGCGTCGACACAATTTCAACGAATTGATTATCTTTTTATCGTGCCACTTTGTTTCATCAAGAAAATGAGAAAAGAAAACATTCTAATATTCTTTAGATCAATAATGATCAATTATCAGAAAAATATATGTTTGCAAATATTTCAAATGAATCAATTGACTCTTTTATGTGAAGCAATTTGTTTGAGTTTATTTATTCAATTTTTTCTTATGATTTGTTGTTGTATTTGCCAAATTTGTGTAGAGGAATCATCTAATTAACTTATTTTCTTAGATTGGCAGTTAATCGATTCGCATTGCCATACAAAGTAAGAAGTTAATAACCGACCTTGATTTGAAAAGGAGGAAAAAAATATTGATTGCCTAGTATCCCACATTATATTATGAATCAGATGTCTAACAAGACTTCCCTGTTAAAGAAAGTCTTGATCAATTTTATTGTCATCGAATATATAACTTCATTTAGAACAGTTCGTTTCTACAGTCCGATTGCGTTTGTTGAAAGCAAAATTTCGATTACCAATTTGATTTCGTTTGTTCAATTCATGAAATTGCCAAATGTTTCAAATATTTGGGCAAACATTGTTTTCAGCATTCACGACTATTAAAAACATTTGATTTCATGAAACAGACTGAGGTATTTCAATGAACAAAAGATTTCGTTTTAACAAATAATCAAAGTTAAGAAAATATTCAGTCGATACATTCTTGCCTTATTTAATTGATAAATGAGAACTAACAATTTGACCAATTTGAAATTATTTTACTGTTTTATCTGTTTCTTAACTTGACAGAAGACAATGAAAAATGAAAAGTTTTTAGATTGAAAATATGTAAACGTACAAGTCAGCTTTAGAAATGATTATGTATAAGAAATTCTTTTTTTTTCATACTCACAGCGTACGCGAATGTTTTTAAATTCGACATGAAATTGTGAAATTGTATAGAGCAATTTAGCCGTATAGCTTGACTTGGTTGCTAACTGGCGCTTATTCATAAATATTGTTAATTTTGCGTTGCAGGGCTCGGCAGACTCAAACTTTTCTCAGCCGAGTTCGGATCTCTCACTAGACGAGGAAAAAGAGAGTTTACGTCGGGAAAAAGAGAAACAAGCCCTCCTCCAACTCGAAAAGGCGAGGGTAGGTGAACGTTCCCGTTCTACTTTTTGTGACAGTTTTTCAAATGGAATATAAAGTTTCCCCGGCTCACTATTGATTCACATAAAATAAATGTGTCTTTATATTCCGTTCTGTGAATTATACCAATAATTCTTCTCTCTTCCTCTATTTTCTGTTGTTATTTCACTTTTAAAGCAATACATCCCTTGTACAAATACTTGTAACTATAAATCAAATTTTCAATTTTAAAATAAAACCATGGATAGTTCAACATTTATTTAACCAAATAATGAAATAAAAACAAATAAAATGAATTAAGTTATTGAAATATTATCCATAAATTGATCTCTCTGATATTTTTTAATGAGTAATTTTTTTTCCCTAGACGAAACCGGTGGCTTTTGCAGTGCGAACCAATGTCAGCTACGATGGAACTGTGGATGATGACTCGCCGGTTCACGGTTCTGCAGTCAGCTTCCACGTTCGCGATTTTCTTCACATCAAAGTATCGTATTTTATAAACCGCTTATCTGAACACAATTAATCTGACTATTAAAGTATATTTTAATACTTGTTGTATTGTTAGTATAACTTTGAAACAAAGTATCACAATAAAAATGAAAATCAAATAATATTAATTTAAAATAACATATGAAATTTGAATGCAGGAAAAGTATGACAACAACTGGTGGATTGGAAGGCTGGTAAAGGAGGGCCACGACGTGGGATTTATCCCCTCACCGGTGAAGTTGGAGGCCCTGAGGGCGCAAGCGAGCGCAGCACGCGGTACCAAGGGCCTCTATTCTACGCGCGGAGGGTCTTCGGGGAACCTTCGTGAGAGCGGTATGCCCTCACGGGGTTCCACACCGCCCACACCAGGTACCGTGGTGCGACCCAGACTGTCGCTGTATTGTCGTTGTGTAATCCACGTACCCTCGAAGACCCTCGTAATTGTCTGATGGTCGATCAGTCGCAAGGTTGACCGACCCAGGCAATTGTCTATGTTTAATGTTATAATAGTCTTAGACAGTAGAGTGAGCAAAAACTGTTGCGTTATTCCTAGGTGATGACAACGACAGCGTCAACATCCGTCCTGGAAAAACAACGCTCACCACGCCACCTGCCAAAGAAAAGCGAAAAAACTTTTTCAAAAAGCCCGTGAGTATTAACATCGCTACGGTTCGTCGTCGTTGTTTCTTTTATTTTGATTATTTTTGAAATGGTTTCAATGTTTTTTATATGAACGTTTAGAGAAAAGCTTGATCAGTCAAACATATTAAGATTTCATTGTTTTGTTCTTCTGTTCGGTAGAATAGAAGAAGAAGAAATTAAATGAAGAATGAACAATTAACTGAGAGGGAATTTTGAACTTAAAAACTTGTTTGACAAATGAATAAGTAATGAATGGAAAGAGTTTATCTCATTGTTCAAAAGAACTTATCTCTCTAAACGTTGACTGTTAATCAAGAAGTTGTTTTTTATGTGTAACTGCGATTTATGTTTCATTTAACTTCTCCCTTAGCGTATGCAATTTCCTTAGTACCTATGTACTCCTTTGTTCTATTGATGTCATTGTGGGAATATGTATTAGAATTCAAATCAACATTTGTATTGTAAGCGTGTGCAAGGGGAAGTTAAATGGTGTATTTTTATTTATGAATATTGTTATCAGTGTAATGTAATGATACTTTCACTAGGATACAATTTTTTGAATTAAAACATTGTGACACGCAATTTTACACACAAAGTTTTAGATATATATTTGTTGGTCATTTTACATAACATATGTGCAAACCATGTTTATTTTTCATTATTTTATTAAATGATAGTAATTTTATTTATTTTATACATTTACACATTTGAATTATTGAATGAACAAATATACTTTTGTAGTTTGAAATATTCAGTGAAAGTATCAATTTTTTATTTTGGCTTTGTGATTTCTAAATTAAAATATCTGGTAGAAAATTGTAAATGTTATGTATCAGTGTATTTTTGTACTCTTTACATGTCATTTATTCAACTGTATTTAAATAATTCGTATATTGATAATCACATGTTCTTAATCTACATGTTCCATGTTCAGTAATGACATTACTTTTTCTTTCATTTAGCAAAATGTTTTTATACTCTCTACAGCACATGTTCACATTTACATTTTCTACTGATTGTTTTTGATTAGAATTATGTGATTATTCATCATTATATACTTTTGCTTATGTTCACTTTTCTGTCGGCGTACATTAAAACTATTCATTTCTTTAAATAAGATGTGTTCATTAAATCTTAATGAAATAACGCGTGACAGAAATGTGAACCCCAGACAGAAAAGTCATGCTGAATAGAAAGCACCACTGCTATTTCAGTATGATTTTTCTCTCAATGTATCGCAATAACTGCATAGCATCTGGACCATGTTATTAATTGTTTTGGTTTTTTAATAATGCCTTCTCACCCACGAAGTCCTATGTAAGTACTATTTCCATTAACTTTTTAAAATTGTTCACATCATTGTTAAAACAAAATTATTCTAATGCAATTGATGTTTGCAGGAAACTACAACGCCATACGATGTGGTACCTTCCATGAGGCCTGTTGTTTTGGTGGGACCTTCTCTGAAAGGATATGAGGTGACGGACATGATGCAGAAGGCGCTTTTTGATTTTTTGAAACATAGATTTGAAGGCCGGTAGGTTATGAAGATTGTTACAAATGCCAAGTTTATAATATAACTGTGACGTTTGAAACAAATGTTTACAATTTTTTATCATTTCAGAATTATTATAACAAGGGTAATGGCAGATATTTCGTTAGCCAAGAGGTCTTTGCTGAACAATCCGACAAAGAGAGCGATAATGATGGAACGGTCAACAAGTCGGAGTAACTGTTTGGCTGAAGTTCAAACGGAAATTGAAAGGATTTTTGAACTCGCTAGAACTCTTCAGGTTAATAATCTAACATTTATCCAGCGTCACTTATCTAACTTAAAAAATTTATAATTCACTGAGCATTTATCAATAACGTTCTCAGATGTTACACAGACATGAAGGTCTAATTGGGATTTCAAACTCAAAAGTTTTTCTCTCGAGTTGCTTTTAATCTCCACTATCGATTATTCATTAAAAACTTGAGAACTGTAGAGAATGGGATGAACTTCAATGGGAAGTTTGAAAGTTTAATGATTTGCTTTATTGCAGCTGGTGGTTTTGGACTGCGACACGATAAACCATCCTTCGCAGTTGGCGAAAACAAGTCTAGCGCCAACGATTGTTTATTTGAAGATATCATCGTCCAAAGTTTTGCAGAGGCTAATAAAGTCGCGCGGCAAGTCGCAAACGCGTCATCTGAACGTGCAAATGGTGGCGGCTGAGAAACTGGCGCAGTGTCCACCGGAGATGTTTGACGTCATCCTGGACGAGAACCAATTGGATGATGCGTGCGAGCATGTTGCAGAATACCTCGAGGCTTACTGGAAAGCCACACATCCGCCGGTAGTAACTCCAATTCCTCGCGTGATGCCCGCTTCGGATGCTGCTTCAGGTAATTTCAATCGGTCCACCGCAATATTTAAAAAACCATTTAGAAAGATCACATTTAAATTGGATAATCAAGTAATTTATTTCAGGCAACTTCAAATTCAGTATCACGAATTGATACCCAATCACGTATCATCAATTAAAATTAATATAGTAACTGAAGTTAGAATTTTAGTAGTTTCACCTCTTCATATTGTCTTTCTTTTCAGTGGAAGTTTATGGAACGCCGTACGCTTATCCGGTTCAGTGAGAGCAAGAACACATAGTACTTCTGCTTTCCCTGTTAGTTTCATACATTCGTTTATAAACTACCTAAATCTAACATGTTTACTGTATAACTTCCAAATCAATCTTCTCAATAACTCCATCCCACGCACGTTCGCTAAAACCGTCGACTCAACTGTGTGGATATTTCCCATCTCGTGAAGTTAAATCTTTTTGCTATAAAATAAAATCCCTCTCAAAAATCTAGGATGCTTCTAATATTCTAAATTTGAGGAATCTTAAGTATCCACACAATAGTATAGTTCATACTAACAGTTCGGTCGACATAAATGTTCAACAGGCTTCCTTCAGACAATCAGTTCTAAGATCAAAGGATAAGCGAATCCAATCTGCGGCCTAGCTAGTGCGTAGTTATCATTATCAACAGTCAGTGCTGGGTGTTCCCTTGATTAATTTTATGGACAACTTTATTTCAAAGGGTACCTTTCTCTATAAATTGGTTCGATTGCCAATTCGAAGGCTATGTGTAAAAAAAACCAAGAAAGCAACTTCAAAAGATAATTGCTCTTATGTGGTGTGTTCTTCTGTCTGTGCAAAAGCCATGACGGAGGCGGTGGCTGCCACGGGGATCATCCGAAAAGAAGTCACCTTAAGTCCGGATTCCAAGTCTAAGGAGTCGAGTTAACTGTCCCGGCTCGTCGGCAGTCGAGAGACCCGTTTAGCAACGGGGCCGCGTCCCCGCTCACATTTGTAAGAGACTGAGAGACTGTAAGGGTTCCTTTAAAGGTCCGCGTTGTAAGTACGCTGAGTATAGTGATGCATGGACCCGGATGAGATACCAACCGTTTGATACTTTTCGATCATTCAACCATTGATGACGCCGTTAGTCGCCCTTTAATCTTTTGGGCTAGGTCATACCTTACCAATCATTTGCTAATGACGAACATCTAGGGTTCACTGTCAGTTTTGTCTTTCTGTTACCTACGACCCCGTATCAGGAAACAAGAAAGGACAGATTTGGCGGTTACTCTGCAAAGTCGCCGCCTGTACCATCTAGTGAAGCTAAAATCTTTGCATCTTCATTGATCATTAGGTAACCTGGAACACATTTAACTCATCTGTAACTCAACTTTTCAGTTCACTTCAGAACAGATTTATAGATTTTATTTCATCTGCTTTGTTTGTTCTCTTCACTGATCATCTTTACGTCATCCAAGTGCCTTGATTATTTTATATTATCCAAGCTTTGTCAGCTAAGAACGTTATCCTGTTATCCCTTCAGATATTATTTAATTAAACTAGGTCTTTAAGATTCGTCTAGTGATAGAGATGATCTAACATCACATAGAAAATTTTGTCAGTGAAGTCTCTCATCCGTGTGCCATTTTTTACAGTCTGTACCTCCTCATGGCATCCTCCTATTTGTCAAATATTCAGCACATCAATCCCCCCCACCCCTTCATGTCTGATTTTTGCCACTAGAATAGCGTAACACCACAACCGGCAGAGCGAACTGAGAACGCAAAAGTCCTTGGATCGGAGTTCGAAGGTCGCGGTGAAACTGATAACGGGGCGTTCGAAGATTTTTGAAGATGACTTTTGACTTTTCTTTTTGTTACCTTTTTGTAACACCCAGGAGACTGCTCTAAAATATTAGACTTTATTGTTTCAAAATTAACTGAAAATATTTTCAATGAGAATATTTTTGACAGTCTCATACCCAGCCAAAACTCATTGAGTGATGTAACTGAAATATTTTGATCCTTTTTTTCTACAGATAAAACATTTGTAGAATGAAAACAAAAAAATGGAAATATTTTTTATAATTTTTATCAAAACGTACAATTCAAACAGTTACATCACTTTTTCTAATTTGTCTAAAATTCAATCTACGTGTAACAATTTGTGACAAATATTAGCCCGCAGGATGGATTTTAACAGCATATTTTGTGTCTTACACCATGTTCATATCCTGATTAAAAACTGGTCATTTTTCAGTAATGGTTTGAAGTGGACGTCATCAAAACTGCGTTACTCTGGGTTTCGTGTTTCGCGTGTGAATTAAAATGTTACAACTAATCCCAGACCTTTGAGACTTTTCGAATCATTTTGTAATATACCCAGCTTGAACTAATCTGATAACTGACTATATAATCCGAACTAGACTAGTCGCGCTGCTGCAGTGCGTTTGGTTTGATCTAGTGTTTTTGAATTTGGCAGTGAGGAAACGCAATTCAACTTGATTCGTTGACCTGGTTTCTCCAGTTTTAGAATAGTTTTTACATAGAACGAACAACCCAATTCGACAGAGTAGAGCAAACATGCATAGGAAAACAAAATTTAGCTTCGTTCAATGTATCTTTAGCAACCGAGTGAATCAATTCAGAAATTTAATAAATTAGGAATTAGGAAAAAAAGGAGATATCAATTTTAGTGACTACATCAAGTTTGCTTTGAGTTTAATACAAATTTCTTTGTACTAGGGGAGTTGATACTAATTTATATGGTTTTTTTGCAGGTACCAGTACGTTTCCACATCGACACGGAACGCGAAGATCGCGAGCGGACCGGATCGAACAAAACTACAACGCGGAACAGCAGCAGCAGGATTCACGATTAAACGTCATTTAGGAGCTGGGGCCCCGGGGCGTATCTACACAGCGCTGTCCCAAACTGCGCACCACCGCCCTCTGAACGGTACGCGACACCACCTGATTACGAACAATTGCTAAGCAAAGAGCTCGAAAAGCACAAAATTTACACTTACTTCGAGCAAATTTAATTACGCCCCTGCCCTATTACTTGCCAAAACCTTTTTTGTGATCTTGATTTAACTGTAACTTTTGTGTTTTCTGAGGGGTTCCTCGCTCGCTCCGATCAAATTCGATCCCTGCGATTTTACGTGACTCAACTGATAATTTACAGTGATGTGAATCAACGATTCGTATGCCTTAATGAGGAATCTCAATTTTAAATAAGATACGTAATGCTAATTGACTGATGTTTCATCACTCTAACCAAGTGATAGACAAAAATTAAAAAAAAAAGAAAACAAGAGAGTGTGAGAGAGAGAGAGAGAGTGAAAGAGAAAAAGAGAGACGTGAAAAAAAAAATACAAATAGGAGCGAGCGAGCGAAGCGACAGATTTTCTACTTCTATTCCATCGTTTGAATATAAAAAAAAAAAACAAACTCCTTTTGTGCAACGGTGCACATTCGGATAAGAAGTGCGTGATAGAATGTAAAATCAAAAAGAGCCCTGGGGCCATTATTTTCGAACCACTTAGTCCATTAAGGCCCCATCCTACATCGTTATTCAGATTGAGCGCGGTACTTATTGTCAACTATGATTAGCGAGTTAAGTATCTCATTGCTACATTAGTAGACACATTTCTCGAATTTATTTTGTATTTTATTTTTTGTCGGGGAAACGGAATTAACAAGACATCAAGCTCGCATCGTGGCCATTTGATTGTACGCAATTTTCGTGTCACCCTTATGAGCACGTTTTACCATTAGTTAGCGACTAGACGACGGGAGAATGAACACGATTACGCATTCACCTACATTTACGATAAAGATGAAAACTTTTTTACAGATATACGTGGAATAAGTGAACGACGAGAATACTAACATTTGTATTTGAAAGTTTGCGAGAATTTACGACTTGTCATCGACACCACATTACACACACGACACATGGGAAAATAATTACACATTAACTTTCGTGTACATAGTATACATAAATATGAATGAATATACCTATAAATATGTGTACGAACTATTCGTCGTACGATTCTCATAGTACTGTTCATTGAAACTTTTCGGCACGAACAAGCAACACGTCTATAGAGGACATAAGATTTAGTAGTTGGGTATTTGTAAATATTGTAAGAAATCTCGGTCCGCTGACCCAATTAATGAAGAGTAACGATTGCAGTTGATCTGCGATCTCGATTCCGAAGGTAAAACTTGCGAGGAGTCTGGTTTGGGCAAGTTCAAATCTCTATCCCGTTTGGACAAACTTTTTTTAAAGAATAGAAGAGGATAGAATTGGAACTTGAACAGTAAGCAGCTTCTGGAAAAGTTGGACTCTATGCAGGTTTTACAAGGTATCCAAATTGAGCTGTTGTATCAATTTTCGTTCATTAGGGCTATGATTCAATTCAATTTCGTCGACTTACATTTCGGTTTTTATTGCCTTGCTATCTTTGCTTTCCTGTCAGTCAGTTCACAGATTGTCAAGAGTTGATGTTGTCAAAGACTTTATACAGAAATATTAATGTTACAGCCAATAAGTTGATAATATATTGCTGTTTGCGACTCACTTGCCGGAGTTAATGAGCCGACGATTGTGGACTAACTGAAATTCATCAATAAAGAATTTAGTTCTCGACATTCCAGATTTGTTTGATACTTTTGAAGCGGCTGATTATCGCCGCAAATTAAGACGTAACATTAAAAAAAAACGTACGGAAAACCCTGTAGCATAATGATGCTTTGCGCCAAACTTAGAGTTAAGATGTTCATGAAAAAATGATGATTTCAAAACGAAATGTAAGTTTGCTTGAAAACGTTATTTGAATGTCATCTGAGTATAATTTTGAAAACCACTCTTTTGGAGCCAAAGAAACATTTGTACGAGATTTGTACTATGGAATCACTTGTATATAATTTAATATTATATACTCCACGACGACAAAGAAACATAAAGTTTTACCGCTCTAATGGATTTTTCTCAAAAGTGTATTTTGTATTACAAAATCAAACTATAATCATCATAGTACATATAGCCTGAAAACGGAAAAAAGACAAAAAAAGGAATTTCCTCAGATCAAATTAATAAATTCGATAAGGAAACGGATAAAACATTTTCCTCTCACGCTCTTTAAATTGTATTGATCGTCATATCAATCGACGTGAAAATTGATCCAATTTGTTTCTTCGAAAGGTCAATCTGCAGTTTGTTCGTTATTTTAACAACAATATAGTGAACAAAAGTTGACGCGTAATGTCGAGCATGACGACTCGAGATAATAGTTCAATAATTTGAAGAGCTGCTGTAGAATCATCCGATTCATCGCAATCATATCAAATGAAGTCGTGAAGTTGAACGGTTACTTGGGGAAAATCTTGGATGTATCTATTGTACTTTTGTATATAATTAAGATTGTATTTAAGAAGGTCGTTGCATCAAATGGTACTCATGTGTTTCAAGATTAAAAAAAAGGGTCTAAATAATCCTTTTCTATGATATTTGTTGCAACTTTGGATCACGGGGTCGACTGCAAACATTGTCTTCTTTGAATTGTAAGTCTTCCAATCAATTTCTTCCAGTTAGAAATTTTCTAATTTCTAAATAGTTAGAAGACTTCTGAACAGAAAAATTCATTGGAACATTTAATGGAAAGGTTCATCGCAAGTTCATAATTTGTACGCTTTGCAGATTTCCGTAATTGGAATTCAAACAATGGGAAAACTTTTAATTATGCATTCACAAGTTAAGAATTTTTCAATGACAAATTCCAGAGCTGGATACCGGAAGCATTATTCATGAGAAGGATCTATTTGATTTCTTTCGCGGCGACCTGACAGTAGGTCAGCCAGCGTTTAAATAGTGAAATTTCTTTTGTCGGGTTGAAATTTGACTACTGCAAGAGACACTCAACTCGGCTGGTTAAGTCTATGAATTTTGTTGCAAAATTCATGAATAACGGGAAACATGCAGCCTTTATTTTTAATCGCGAGAAAATTGTGACTGAAGTCGGGTGCGAAAGAGATGCACGTCGACCCCGTGGCGAACGCGAAACGGGGAAACGGAAGAGAAACGGCAAAGTTGAATCGAAACTTTCACGTTGGCCAATTAAGATATTTAATAAACGTTACCACTAACATTTGAAACTGAGCGAGAATGTTTTCTAAGATTTTTGTAAAGCCTTGTTTGATCGACAAGACGGCTACCATAATTTAAGAAGTAATTACAGAATAAAGATAATTTATTAAAAAATAAATACAAGGGTTAACGCAAGGAAAAAGAAACAAATCGCTCGAAGAATTAAAAAAAAAAAAAAAAAGAAAACGAAACAAATATCTGGAGTTTATGAGATTATCGAATTCTAGATAGATCTTTAGATGTAACAATTCGACTTTTTCTTCCGAATAATCAGTGAAAGTATCTCAATCGAGTATTAGACGCATAGACAGAGAACAAAACACCTCTAGCTCATGCAAACTTCAAGGTGTAGCTGATACCTTTGAACCGAGTTCGCCTTTTTATGTTAGTTTTATAGTTATTATTGGGTATAAGCAGCGCCACTAGTCGAACCATTTGCAATTCTTCAATGAATAACAATTATTGTGGATGAACGATTGCAATTTAAAAAACCTTCCAATATTCGGTAACTCCAAACAAAAAAAAAAACAAAAAAAAACAAAAAAAAACATGCGATTACTATACTAGTGACGGTTGTTTTTCGTAAAGAAAAATAACTGCGCTAGTACATAAAGAGCCAAAAAGAGAAATAAAAGTTTCGCCCAGTGTACCTAAAATGAATGATTAATTAGTAATTTTGAGTTAGTTTTTTTTTGGTAAGCAAATGGGCTTTTTTTATTTCCTATTTTTGGCGAATTGTAACTCTATTTGTAATTGATTAAATTAAATGAAACGACAACAAAAAAAAAACACAATATAAAAAAAAACTAATAAAATAGAAAGTGGACTTTTGAACCTTCGCATTGAACCATTGTCGTCGCGATTATTTTTTTTACCGAAGCGCGACATTTGTAAGAAATGAAGAAAGTTTTACTCCGTTGACTGTGGCTCGATTCAAAATCGAACCCCATTTTTATTGTGATCGAGTTTTTTCAAAACTTGTACACGTGTTGACTGACGGAGATCCGCCACAATTTTTGCGTTTCGGCGCTTTTGTGCTGCGCACATTTTTTCGGCCGATAAAATATTGTAAGAAATGATTGGAAAGTTATTGAGAGTTTGCGTAATGTCCTCTTAAGTCTCAAAATTGAAACAAAGGATTGCACCGCAATCCAAGTGTTTTTGTTTGTAAGTGCAACAAAGTTTTTTTTTTTATTTTATACAAAATAAATTTACACTTAATAAAAATTTAATCTAAACAATAATTAACATTAAAAGTTTGTTATTTCATGGTCTACAAGAATGAATTGAAAATTAACATAATTTATATATATTTGATAGTGTCACTTTTTTGAACATATTATGAAATAATTTACTTTGTTGCACTATGTTGGAAAAAAGCATAAGTCATAATGACAGACAAGGTGAAAGGGTTGAAAATACGAGAAAAAGTCTTTGTTACAGGATTACTACCGTTTTTCTATACGTATAAAAATTATAATTACAAGACGAAAAAAAATTATTACAGCATGCGCGAGATTGATTGTGAATGAGCACGGAATTGAAGTGATCCGTATATTAATCTACGCAATTAAAAGAACCGTCACAGTGCCATTTCAAGGTATGATGCAAAACCAATGAAAAGACTGTGCGGTATCTTAGAAAATAAAAACAGAATAAAATTTAAAAAAAACTTGAATATCATGATGTCTGGCGTCGTTTCGTTATTGATATGTCAATGCTGTGATGTTTTTCTCTGATAAATTATACCTCATGTCGAAGTACCCCTTTTTCCCTCCCCCTTGCCCATTGCTCCGCGAGACCCGAATCTCCTCACCGGCACTGAAAGAAGTCTCACCTTCTTCGGTAAATACACATATATTATTGTAATCCGCGTAAATATTTCAATAGTTAGGCTGTAATTATATTTAATGTAAAAATTATTATGATTATGACTATGATTGTTGTTAAATCTCGGTAATTTTCTCCTACGCTTGAACCTATTTCGAGAGATGGACCTCGAAAGAATCGAACGACAATGATTTAAGTAGGAAATTATTACATGGGGGTGGGAAAACACTGAGATCAGATGCAATCGAGATTAATGGTGTGTGAGGCCGGTTTCTCTCCGAGTAGTATCGAGATACGAATTCCTACACTTGTCGCATTTGTAAATAAAAATTTGTATCATCACATTACTTGACTTTTCCTCTCCAATCTTTTTAATTTCAATTTAACTGATTGAAGTTACGAAGTTATTTGAGGCATTTATGTTTACTTTTATTGCACTGTTTACGATTTAAGAACAACGTTTTATACACATGTAAGACAATATTTTTTCAATTTTATTTTTTTGTGTCTTAAACTAGGATATCAAACTGTTTCATAGACGTCGTTCGTGAAATGAAGAAAACAGTGCTGCAAATTCAATCAACGGAGTTTCATCATTTATGTGCCTTTTTCTTCTTTTTCTGTTGAAATTTCCTCTGTTGTTGCCTCGGTCCGGAGGTTTCCGCAGCAGGGCTCTGCCGAGGATTCGGCGATGGTTTGGTATTTGCCATTTTTGTAATATCACTGAAAATGCGTATAATAAAACTGTCAGTTTTTGTTTCAAAGTGTCATAAATTTTTTTTGAATTTTTTACAGATTATTATTTATTACTAACAATTGGTCGCTAGCTCCAGTGGCCGCCCCTTGAGTTCCCTTCATGGCTGCATCCCGGTTTCTCCTGTCTCTCTTTTTCCTGAACCCACTTCGTTCGTGTCTTGGCAGCCACCTCTCCGGATCAGGAAGAACAGCCGGGTCATAATATTTCGGTAACTTGCCCTTGCGTTTTCTCTTTTTCTTTTGTTTTTCCGTACGTCCTGTACTTGGTTTCCTGAAATATCAAAGCGTGTTTTAAAATTATTTATTCATTTTTTAAAATTCAATGTCATTTTTCACTTCGTTTCAAATTGTAGATTAATAAATTACCCGGGCGAAGGTTCGACTTTACGCTTGACGACTTTGGTTCCAATAACCCAGTTGCTGCTTTCGAGAGCATCAACGTCAACAGTTTCGGAAAGACTATGCAGCGATGGTAACCGCTTGGACAATTCTTGTGCTTTGATCGGGTCGAACTGCGCGTATGCAATCACCAGCTGTGCTAAAGTCTTAGTATCGGACGGGGATGCAGCTAATAGTTCTTCTAAACTTGCGGCTGCAACTTTGACCTCGCCAGCACGCAAATGGAAATCGGCTGCTTGGCGCCATAAGGTTCCCAAGTTTCCAGTGTTCTCCTGTGAACGGAAGTGTCGTTTTGAAAATCAATTATTCAAGTTTCGAGAACAGTATTTGTCCAAAAGTAAATGCAAATTTCAAATTATATACATTCTAAAAATATCTACTTCGAACTCGATTATAAACTATCCATATTTTTACTTTGTTTTTCTTGTAGTAGCTAACAGCATCCTTAAGAATTGACGAAGCTTTTTCTCGATTATTATTGGCCATGTGCAAAGTGACAAGAGCGCTGACTATTCCAGGCAAGTATCTATCTTTATCGTTGAGACTGTCTAGAACTTGAATAGCATCGTTTCTTTCACCCTGACTCAGTAGAATTTGCACACAAGCCAACTTGACGAACATCTCGTTCTCGCCAGTCGCATGTTTGTTGAGCAATTCAGCAGCTTCCTTTGCCTTGTTCTCTCGACTCAACTGATAAGCTTTGACAAGTACTGCCACCGGTGCATAGTCCGAATGATCCTTCATCAATTTATCACAAAGCTGACGACAATATTCGCCCTGTAAAAATAACCTCCATTATATTCAGTCCATATACAAAAATTAGTTTGGAATAATTTCATATAGACTATTCAAATTTATCTGTACGAACTTGATTCGTGAAGCAGGCTAAAAGACATTGATTTAAAGCAATGCTCTTTCTCTGTCTCGAGGTTAGTTTGACTTCCAATCCTTCGTGTGTAGCGTTCTTCATTCTCTTCTTGCTGTCAAAAACGTTTTGATCGTAGTTTAGACTGACGATGTTGTTGCTTGCCACCGCGACCAGTGCGATGTCATCAGGTTTGATTTTCAGAGCTGCCACATAGAGACTTTGAGCTTCTTTGTTTCGTCCTTGCAACTGCAAACAATAACCCAACTGGACTTTGATGATGCCCAGTTCTTCCTCAATTTCTTCCTCAGTCATCCCGTCTTCTTCTAAACTTTCTCTGCACATTTTTTCTGCTTGCTTCAATTTCTTTTCAGCCTCGGCCAAGAGAACCCGGTCGGTGCCAGCTTTTGCTATGATGGCACAGGCAGCGTTATAGGTAAGCTCGTATGTATGCTCACGAATGGAAGGAATATCCATCGTCTGAAATGAAATTTTAAATTAAAAATAAACGATAAGTTTATTTGTTTTCATTTTTGATTTGATTGTAATTGTTTAAACAAGGTTTTTAATTTAATTTTTAAATTAGAATAAGAAATGTTCTTTACATCTTTTTGTATGGCCAGATTGATGGACACAGCAGATAAATTAGCTTCTCTTTCATCCTCATAATCATCGCTACAATTCTTGATAATGTCTCGGTATACGGTAAAACAATCTTCATACTTTTCCAGACGGTACAAAATTTGTGCTTTGAGTTCTTTGACTTTTAGTGAAGGGTTTGAAACACCTTCAATGATTTGCAAAGCTTCGTTTACTTGTTTCAGTCGGTAGAGACAGTAGGCCCTTTCGAATTCAAGTTTGCTAAAAAAAATATTCAAATTTAAGCGTTACATTCAAATAATCATGTTTCGTTTATCAATTTGTTTTACGGAATTTATCAAGGTAAAAACACTTTTTTGCTTGGAAAAAGAATTTTCTGTCTCTGCAAAGATTAATATCAAACTTACTTTGTCAATTTGGGTTGTTTGACAATTAGGTTGAGGGCATCATTGAACTTGGAAAGTTGAATGAAGCAGATGACTTTGCAGTGAAGTGCAGCTTCATCATCTTGAACTATTCCTAAAACTGATTTTTTCTAATTAATAAGAGTCAACCTAAAAATCAATAACATCTTCTAAAATTAGAAAATCTAATTCATTAGAATAATTTAAGAATTAGAAATAATCTTCTAATGAAAACAAAGATAAAATTCTGTTACTAGTTATTTATCGTGAATCAAGTATCATTAACTTTTTTTTTATTAAATTTTGTATCAACAAATTCGAAACGACAATGTTTCACAGCTGTTGATGAAAAATTGTAGGTTAGATTGTCCTACGTTAGTCTTTCTGTCCGACTAAAGAATGAACTAGAAAATAAATGTTATAACGTACTCCTGTTTGCAGTTTTGAGAGCTCTCTCATATTCGCCATTTTGACCGAGCTTATTAAGTTCGGCAAATAAAGCATACAAATTGGTTTCTTTAGAAGCCATGACAATTGACAACAATCAGCACCACAACACACTACACGTCATCCGCTGGCCTCCGGTTTTTAATTTTTACGTTCACCATCTTAACGATGTGAATATAGTCGTAAGTCAAAGCGAGGTATCGATTTTCTACAAGAGAGAGAGAGGTTATCGATGATAGGGTTCTCTTTGTTACCGGATGAAGGAAATGTTCACTATGGATTTAAAATAATTGATTAGCAATTTTGTTATATGGAATTTGTACTCGTTTTAAATTTTTCACTTAATGCTATTACATCTATAATTTCAAATTAAACAATGAAACGTTTTATTCAAACTCGTCACTTCTGATCCATATGAACATAAAAAAAAGGTTATATTTTTTATTTTAAAAAGAGTCCTCTATCACATATATGATAAAATCTGTTTGAACTTATTAGACTGCATGCTACAGCAAGGATTTTTTTCAATTCTACTATTTGAAGGTTTGCGATGAAGCGCATTCAATCATGTGATTCTTCTCCTTTGGTAACCGGATGCTGGCTGTGTCTACTATCCTTGTAGCTGAGCGGCACTTGGCTATTGCACTTGATGACCATTCATTTTCACTTCCCTTTAAAATCGAAGTACTGTGATGCACCCAAAAACACCGGCATACAATCAAAAAGGTTTGTTTGAAAGTTGTTAAACTTTTTAATCATACTGAATTACATTCAATAATGTATTTATTATCGATTTGTTATATTTTATTTATTATCCAAATATTGGTGCAAGCGCAATACAAATTTATGTGAAGAGCGATAAAACTTTGTCTGCTGAAAAACTTCCTTATGGATATAACGGTAACATTTGACACAATGAAATAACATTGACCGAAATTATATGATCCTAATAAATTCCATCATATTCGTGTACCAGGTTTTCACATTTTTAATTTGTGCCGTGTTATTCATACCAGTTTGGAACTGTTAATATGGAATTCCCGCGTAGGTGCGTATGCATAGTAGTTCTAACAGTACTTTTTTTCTGAAAGGACAATGTACTTTGACGTTGTTTTGACATCCGCCGATATATGTTCTGAGAGTTCAAGACCGTTTGCATACAACTTGTGCCCGTATGCATTTTATGGCCGTATTTTTTTAAAGATAATAAAAGGTGATTTTTCATGCGTCATATTATTTTATAATTATAGTGTTTTTAACGGTATTTCACAAGAACTGTTAAATAGATAAATTGTTTGTTGTAATTTTGACTTTGTAATGAAAATTACATTTGTTAAAATGTTTCTAAACAATTAAGTTTACACTGACAGTCATAAAATTGTGTTAAAATTATCGGCAAAAAACATATCTTTACTCGAGTCTTTAACTTTTTATACCGGAACCTCAAAAGAGTTATCGTTTAGGGCAGATGTTGGTGTTCTCTGATACTTAATCATAACTTTTTAAAAAAGAGAAAGAGTGTAACATTAAGTTAGAAAAAATTGAAAAATCGTTTGTAATGCATTTTTTATTCAAAATTTCCGTAATTAATAATTAATCTTATTTAAGTAAAAGATGTATGAATTAATTTCATTTTTTTTATAATAATAATGATTAAAATAACAATCGAAACACCACAGAAACATATACAAGGAGCATTAGATAATGCAAGACATCCCCTGAGAACCTAGGGTTATGTAAAGCATTTGTATATAACATGTATGCAAATCTAACTCCCCAATGTCCTGCATATTTTACACAAATCGTTTACAAGAAATACTTTCAAAAATAGTGATTGTTTGAATCTTTGAACGAATAGAAATAATTTGTATTATATCAAAACTGTGAAAATTTACAACAATTCAAATGTTTGATTTGCATACATTTTTTTTGTTATTAATGTCAAATTATATTTTTAAAAATTAAAAACTTTAGAATGTACAAATGAAGATGAAATAAGAGGTTAATATAAATAAATAAATTTTCTAATATTGTTGTTTCAGACGAGTAAAATCAATGATGTAAAACATAAAGATGATCAGCACAAACTGACGTGCCATTAACGATATTCTTAAAAGCAAGTGTAATCTAATTATTACGTTGTATCTGATACAACGAATGTCACGCTTTCATATCGGCATAATCACGTTATGACAAACTTGGCACAGTTGACATGTAGACTGATGCAATATTATTTTGCTGGAATATGAAATATTCCACAGCAGCGAACGTAATTTCAAAAAAGAATAATGATATCACGCCGAAACAACAAGTATCGTTAAGCAAAAGTGTATCCTCTTATCTTCTGTCAAATGGTAAGACATCTTATATTAAATTCACAAAAGAGTAAAAGCTTAATTTTTCAATACCATTATAGTCAAATTATGATTTTATTTTTCTCCATTTTACTATTTTCGTTTCAGGATTATTTTCAAATATATATGACCATGCTTTGAAGCTCGAATATCGCAGATAATTTTTTTTATGCTTACGACAATTTGAAGAACTTTTGTCACTACAAACGGCCGATCCAACAGAATCCCTCGGCGAATTATGAGATTTTATGTGGTTGGATGTCTACATATAGAAGAATAAAGGGTCAGAAATATGGGGAGTGATCATCTCGACGAGGGTCTTCCCTTTCAAGTAAGTGGAGTCAAATATACTTTAGGAGTTCATTTACGCTTATTAACTTCTTGTACATAGTGATACTGTCATTTATATTCAAATTTTAATAGAATGTTTTCTTTTTGTTTTAGGGTAAGTCTACAGGTATCTTATTTATATGATCAGAGAAATTGAATTTGTGTCTACGTGTTTTGAAGTTTTTTATTGGGAAATAAGCAGAGGAAGAAATTCTTTTTGAGGAATGATTCAAATATTTCATGTGCTTAGAACAAAATAAACGTAGAATGAAGGTAAAGATTTTTTTTAATATATAGAAGCATAAGAGATATATTATTCATAACGAAAGTTAGCTTCATATATTGAAATTAAAGAATCCAATTGGTAGAAGTGCAATTAAATCGCACCTGACAGAATACAGGTGCATGTCAAAAGGAGTCTCTGTTAGAATTAATAGAGCTTGATATCCATTCATAATAGAGTATCGAAATAGTTGTCATGCATTTCCAAGCGGAATTCATACATTTCTATGTCTGTATAAATTAACAAATAGATTGATTTGGGATTTTTCTTGAACAAATAGTTTCATCAAAGAAACTTGACGAAACATGTCGGAAACTCTTAATTTGTACAAAGAATTTATCTTCATATAACAATCCATATTGTTGACATCATTTTCAATTGAGAAAGTGTACGTGTTAAGTCATAGCACTTATTTCCTTCGCGCAATCTAGACATGAGAGTTCACATTGACATAGAAAATGTGCAAAATAATTCAGAAGCATATTTTGTAATACTATACACCCAGGTCATAAAGTTGATTCTCAAGCTAGATCGTCAAGATCGTTGAAGTCGGAAAAACGAATGTGAACTAGATCTTGAAAAACACAATGTAATTATCATTTTCAAGCTGAAAATGAAACCATTGAATGCAAAAAATGCGAAGAATACACCGAGTACACAATATGTGACATAAAATGTGATTTTGTAACAGCTGCATCTCGTTGTTTAATTAATAGCGTTACAGTTTAAGTATTGAAAAAACAAACAAGAGATGTAAAATTTAAATCTACAACTAAAAAAACTGTTGACCCGACAATTAAATGTAAATATGAAAATTATTTTAATTATTGATAAATGATAACGTCTGTTTTGTACGAGCTTGCGCAAAACATTTAATTATTTGATATCTTGCAGTGATCGTTATTTTTTTTTAGTCATAACCTCCGTTTCCATTGTAAGATTTCATTACACGTATCTTTTAAATCAAGACTTTATGATTAATCCGACATTCTTCACGGCTCACGATTTTTTCATGAGAGAAAATACGAAAATGTAAAAAATGTGCAGTTCAGGTGATGCTGTAAGTTGACTAACATGAAAACAAATTACTCGACTCCATGATGCCGTAAAAATTAATTAAAAGTGGTCACTGGCCTTGCCGAACGACTCAGCCTATGACTAATCGTATGACGAAAAAAGCGGTGACTTCCAAAACGAACAGTTCTTTGTTCGATGATTCGATGGGTCATACAGTTTTTTTTTCAAAAAGATTGTGAAAAAAAAAAAACTAGTCATTGAAACAAAATGCTGCTACTCTATTCCCTGCGGTAATGAAAGTTCGTATGAGAGCAAAGTTTTATAATTTGCCAATTTTTCGAGTTGCAACATTCGGCCTTTAATTATCCGTTGATTTTTTCACCGTTGCTCTGTGCATTTCGTGACTCACGTCACTTTCATTTGCAGCAGTATTCAAATAGGAAAAAATTAATTATCCTTCTATGTTAGCCTACTTGTTACATTAACCTAGTCTAACACGGTCTAGTGCACCATCAATTTATTACTGCACATTGACTCCGTATTAGGGTTTTTACGCTTTGAGTAACTTCAGGCAGGATGCAAAAGTCTTTGAGAATTTAACGTTCGTGATGCTCTTTCAATTGAATTTGTAAAGATTAATTATTATTAAGGTGCAATTAAAAAAATTGCAACACACATTAGAAGCTTCCAAAAAATGAAAAAGAAAAAGATGAAAAAGTTCTTTTTATGATGAAATTTTTATATTCAATTTTGCACTTAAAAGTTTTTTCTAGAATTGTGTAATTGATAATAAAGATCAATGTATCAGTTTTCATCTGCATTGACAAATTGAATTAGAATGGAAATTGCAAAGCTATATACACTGACTGGATTATAACTTTTTTCTGCTATCTTAAATATGAAAACTGGATTTACATAACGAGAATTACCTCTGATTTTCTACTTACCTATAACATAATAAATCTTTTAGAAAGCACAATGATGGTACATTCAACTCTATCATAATTTTTTGAATAAAAAAATGAATAAAAAATAACATTGCATAGATGATCAAATTTTTTAGAAGTTTTATTGTATTTTCTACTTGTTAAAGTACAATAAAAAAAGCAGTAATCTACAAACGAGCACATCTTATCTTGTAGCCCCTTAGAACTCTGGTAACTCGACTTTAATATAAATATAAAAGTAACTTTTTTCTTTGAACAATCGTTGAGCTCGTGACTTTATCGGCAAAATCAAATTAGAGTGGCTTGACGATGACCACAATCATTTGCTGGGTCCAAATTAAGGATCGTTGTTTCTTTACCGTGAAAATTGTCCAGTACAGTCAGGCGACTTCGATGCTTTGGGTCATTATCCTCTTGGAGCATCCAATCTTCGTGACTAAATTATTTGGGAATAAACTTGAACAAACTTCTTTGATGGACTTCAATCATCCTCTGCACAGGATCGTACGGTTTTAAGCATATTTGTAACAGGGATAATTGCGTTAAGCTTCTTTCATCGGATAAGGCGAGTAATTTTTATACAAGTCCAGATACAAAATCGTATCTCAATTGTTGAGACGTTCTATGTTCATGCACGGAACCGTTAACATCAGGTCGCTTAATATTAACGTAACATTTCTAAAGCATCATGTACCTATAACAATTCGAATTTTAGTTATGCTTGTAATCCGAAATATCCTTCATATATTCCATCGAAAAGCAAAACTGCTTCCCAACTTGGCAAATTCAGCCAATTTGATATATCATATCTCTTGTGCAGATGTTCGGCATGTGTTTCAGAATCAGTTGGTCGCAAATAAGTATAACGTACAATTTAAAGCCACATTATTTAGTTAATGCAAGTTCTTGCAATATAAAAATGAGCTTCTGAATTTATGTTAAGATGAGATATGAATTTTAGAGCAGTCTGGAAGGATAGCCATAAAAAAAGCAACCAGGACGGTAGATAAATTTGCAAAAATTGTTTCATTGGATTGGATCCATGCACGAAATATGGCATATTTTTGGGATGCAATCGATTGGAATGGCACGATGTTTTATCTGAAGCAGAAAAAGTTTATTTCATTTTCGAAACGTTCGAATCTTTCTTCATAAATCTTTCATAAGCAGAAGCATCTGTTTCAGAAGCAAAGGCTGCTTGCCGAATTACATTAACATTTAAAAATATTCACATCACAAATAGGAAACTTCTTAGCCTCAGTTTTTCCAATTAAGTGCACCGAACTTTGGGCAGAGAGAGAGAGAGAGAGAGAGAGAGAAAGAGGGAGAGAGAGAGAGAGGGAAGGGGAACAACTTTGTCTGGAAACTGAACCTAAATGGACACGAAGCTAAGTTGTTCCGTTGCAGGCGATGTTTAAGTTCAGTAGTCAGTAAAATTCACACAACAATGTCAAATTCATCGAAAGTGAGAATTAAAGTTTTAAAAGCCTGGAAGTGACGTTTCTAAATGGACTTAACGTTCTGGGGTCGCAACGGAAGGAATTCAATGCATATACATTGGAAAATATCTCGACTGGAAATATATATAAGTAAATAAAATAGTCTCTCAAGACGCGCCTTTAATACGTTTGAATAAAGATATAGCGAGTACGAATCTTGATTTTAATTCGAATGCATAATTACTTGATTAAATAAAAATTATAATAATAACATTAACTCTGCTGTTATATTGGATGCATTTTATTCTGAAAGTTTCAATTCCATTTTCGAACGACAACGCTCACTTACGCAATCATGGATATCAAAACCCAATAAAAAAGAAGAGAAATTTGAATTACGATTGGATATTCAGATATCGTTGTTCTGAATACAATGATGGAAATGACGCGGTTGTTATAACAAGCTGTAGCTCTTTTTATTTTGTCTCTCGTGTATATCTTTGTCTTGCAAATTTTAATGTCACAAAATTTGGATAGTCCGCTCGTTTTACTTGAGACAAAACTTGTACATAGAATGATGAAACGAAAGTGATGATATGAATCAGAAAGTTGTGTATCATTATTATTATACTATGAAAATTTAACGAAAACTGATATGAATGGGGATACTCTTGTTGTGCCAAATTTGAAACAAACTGAATAACTTTTGTAACCAGTGAAGAATTCACATCCGTTGTGTGTCAAGTTTTGAAGCAAAAACATTAGCATTCAGCATTACTATAATGAGTCAACAATTTTGCATTCAAGACAGGGAAACTTGAGATAATTATACATTTTTTTGCACCAAGATTCGCACTTTCGCATGCTTTCAAGTTCAAGTTCAGATTGGCCTTGAGGCGGAGCAAATTTTCGGTCGGCAAAAGAAAAGAAAAGGAGAATATAAATGCGCGCAATTATCTCTGAGATGTGTACGATCGAGGAATGTCAGTGTTCTGCAATTACATAACAATCTGGTCAAAAGTCATCGGAAAGAATGCCGCGTGGATGACCGCGAACGTTAGCGTCGCGAGGTCAAGAGGCCGTGCGGGGTATCTGATGTGGTGTGTGTTTTTCTAGCATAGCGCGAGAACAGGACGAGGTGCGAGCTCCAAGAAATCGCGTTCTCCGGTCGGTTTCAACACAGGGGGATAGGTGTGCACGTGCACATGCACTTTTCACCCACACGTGCGCGCTTGCACTCACCGACGCACAACCACGCGGCTGATCGGCGCCGAGCGAAACGGCATGAAGGTTCGAGCGAGAGGCCGAGAAGCCTTTCGGCGTTGATCCGACGGAGAGGTCGGCGTCGAGTTGAAAAGGGACGGAGGACGCTATCGGCCGTGGGTAGGGGGAGTCGTTGTCCTCGGGTTCTCGTCGGCGAGACCGGTTCGCGTACAGTCAGTACGACGCGAAGCGCGTTTCTGTTCGCGTCAGGCTGCGTTTTCGCCCGTCCGCATTTCGCGCGTGCCCGATTCTGGCCCACCCGGCAATTCGCGCCAGCTGTTGGACCAACGGTCAGCGTATCCAGCCTGGCGTCATCTACCTCCTCCTAGAGCGCGTTTCCGCCAGGAGAATGTAAGTCCCAAGGCGCCGACAGTGGTGCCAGACTGCGGGCCTCAACAGGTAACGATGATGGCAACGCGTCCCTACGGTGAATCAACCAAGGGCCCAACTCACGAACCAGTTTTGTGCTTCTGATCACATCCAGGAAGGTGCCGAACGGTCATGCATCCAGTTGTGCTCTACGCACGCCGATTATCGGTTGGGCCTAAGTGAACGTACTCTCTGGTGGCTGCCGATTGTGAAGGTAAACAACGTGGGCACACTCATCGGTTGCTATTTTATTTCTCAACTTGTCTCTCGCAAAGTTCAAAGTTCAATCTTCGCTTCAATCCCAAATTTGGATTAGCTGACCTTCAAAAATTGGCCAATTCTATTTTCAAAAGTAACAACAACTTGTTGGATATTCATTCGCTAATTCTGTTGGTTGTCGTTTTTTTTGTTTGTATTGTCGTCTTTTTGAACCTAAGGATAATGACCTTGAAAATAGCACCCTGCGAAATTCTTCACCGGCGAACCTCCGTGAAGATATTTGTTCGGCCGCTACCAACTGCAGTTTACTGACAGACAGGATACCTGTGATTAGTAACTAGGGTTCACAAACGTGTCCGCTCATCCTTTATTCTTGCATGTTCAAGTGAAGGACGTCTCGGATTGATGCGTGGCTTGTGACTTAGTGTCCGGTGTTGATTTCCTCTGAAGGATAAAACGTCAGACAACCGTCACTGGTTTGAAAAAAAAAGAGTCTTTTAATACCAAACGGTGAGGAGAATGACATTCGGAAAAGGTCTCTCCGCTTCTTCTTCTTCTTGTACATTCGCGCGACATCCGATTTATACTACTGCGACGACAAAACATTCGAACTATTTACAACTGACTTGAAACTTTCTGGAAAAACGTTTATCAGAGTTGAATTGACGGAAACGAATAGATTTTTGTTGTTGTTGTTGTTGTCGTAGTTTCGACAGGACG
Organism: Trissolcus brochymenae; assembly: GCA_030523145.1. Classification (NCBI taxonomy): domain Eukaryota; kingdom Metazoa; phylum Arthropoda; class Insecta; order Hymenoptera; family Scelionidae; genus Trissolcus; species Trissolcus brochymenae. Next base: position 171,350 of record JAQQRF010000006.1, read on the forward strand.
GTTGTTTCGAGTTCAAATCGATTAAATCACAGCATGGAATTCTGCTTTCGTTCTGTTCTCACGTGAGTAGAAAAACAAAGAGCCACAAACGAACAATTACGATAACGTTTTTAAGAGTGACCTTGAACAAGTTTTTTTGTCGGGTTGCGGTGTCAGTTTTTTGAGTATCCAAATTTTCGAACGCTCTTGGTGGAAATTTGATCGAAAGGATGTTCGTTGTCGAATCGCGTTACATTAATCGGCCGAGCGAACAACAGCACCGTACGATGACTCCTGGAGGTCGCGCGTAAACAAAGCAAAAAACGAACGAGAGAATGGAGGAGCGGGTTTTGCGGAAGATTGCGTGGACTTCTTTCGTTTGAGCGAAGCAAGTCAACTGGTTTCTCGAGCATTGTTATCCCGCTTTCGTTGCGACACGTGCTCGTCTTGACTGTACCTATATCGTGTACGAAGACCGAGGTGATTTGTATGAGAAATGGGGACTGCACGTGCGCGAAACCTCATTTTTGTTTCGACACTCGCTCTATTAAAAATTTCACAATAAAGAATGTAGATTTGATAACTCAATTGTTTTGCTTTGAGTGTTTGTCATGACATTCAAAAGATAGTTTTGTTCACTGTATCGGAAATTCAATTTTAAACTTCAGTAAAGATATGTATATGAATTAAGAAGAAATATCTGTCACTGTAATTTTGTTTCAATTCATACGCGATTATTATTATGTTATGGTGGTTCTGAGTCAATTATTAAGATGCGTATGCATTTTTGCTTGGTGACAGGTTTATTTAAATGAAATTGGCTGAAATTGGAGATGAATATGACTGGCTTTCAGGTATTCATTGTCCATTTGGAATTCTGTGTGATTTATTTGAATATGAAATTTTATATAAAAAGTTGTATATTTTTTATTTTCAATAAAATATAGAGACTGAGGAAACTGATTTGCATTACCTGCATTTCAATGTTTAACATGTGAATTGTACAAATTCAATCAATCAAATATTGTAAAATTTCATGTTTTACAATTTGAAATGGTTATTTTATGCGCGCCCATCATTTTCTAATTATATCACATGACTGTACAATTTACATCGTAACATTTTTAACATTACAATTTAATTTATTTTAAATTTTTAAATCATTTTCTGGCATTAACTATTATAATCGTTATTGATATATTTCATTAACAGTTTCTTTTGAGAATATTTTTGTATTTTTCAAAAACATCTAAAAACTGCAATGCAACAAATAGTTTTGATTGAAAAGTTTTTTTTTTTTAATAAAGTACATTTGCAATCACTAATAATTTCAGTCGTACGTTAGCTTTAGACTTTCGATCGGTTTGCGGAGACATTTCGTTTGAAATTCTGATATCATTTTAAACGGATAAAGCAAGGTGCGGCGGTTATTGTTTCAATTTTAATTTAAGAAATGGATGGCATACAAGAGGATAAGAATAGATTTTTTACTTCTCGCCATCACCACGAATTACCATCAGTGCTTCTACTTCTATTTTGCTTTTACCCAACTGGAAAGTATAACTTCGTAACCAATAAAAATAAGTTGATCATCGTTTCCTTCGCATCACTTATAATTTACCACGGAGAGGAAGAAGCAGGATTTTTTTATTCCCCTAAGAAATTGTCTGGAAATACGCTTCTTTATCGTGGTATCAATCTTTTCATGAAGTTTCTTTTCTTAAACGACGATCGAATGCAGACGTAATAGTTCGAACAAAAACAAAGGCGGCGTTATGAATCAACGCGGTGGAGCATTTGTGTATAAAAGTTGATTTTTATTACGCTTGTCGTTGTTTCGATTTGTTTCTTGGAGCGATTCTTTGTTGCCACGTCGCTCAGCGGCGTTTATGAGTTGAATTTTTAGTGCGGAAGTCACTGTGGCAACTTTTTTTTTTTTCATTGATATTATTCAATCTACTATTAAAATGATAATTTCTCAGTGAAATTATGTCTGATTCCGCAGTTTGCCGTAAGTTTCGTACCGTTAGAAATGATGATGCACGATGAAAAGAATTGAAAAAAGTGGAAGAACGAAGTATATAATTGATGTATTTTGCCGCAGAAATTTTTCGCAGTTTAATAGGATCAGAAATATTCGACGAAAATAATTCATGCAATTATGTTTCCTCGTGGCTTAAATAACGCGAAAACTCGATTATAAACAATTTATGGTTAATTATGTGCAATTGTTCCGTGAGACATAAATAATTTGGCTGGCAAAATTTATGTAACGTTCCGTGAGTATTAAATGATATTTATAAGCGATTGAATCAAATACGATAGAAAATTCAAATATCTGAAAAAGCTATTAATATTGTTAATTGCTACTGGAAATATATAAACAGGGTAGATCAATCATACCCTCTGCTGAATCGCAAATGGGATTCTACTGTATGCAATTTTTGATCATATTTTATTTACGAACTTTATAAAGAGCAGTTTTCATTTACCCATGTTCATTTTTGAATCAAACAAAGATACAAAAAGCCACGTAATTCAAGAACAAAAAAAGAAATTTCCTTTTTTGACATCGTTTTGACTATCACAGTCGGAGAAAATAGTAATAGCAATTCTGTGTCAAATATTTTTCATTTCAAACATACCTTTGAACAAACAATTTACATTTATATAAATGAATGTGTCAAAGGGATGATAAAGCGAACTAAATTGAAATGCTGCACAATGCATCATTCTCGGCCCATCCGGCAATCAATCAACTCTTATTTACCAAATTCGGCTCCTTTTTTCTTCATGATCTGACGTTTTTAACAGTCGCCAAACGAGTTGATCATTTGTTCAAAAATATTTTAATACTGATCCAACTTGAATGAACTTTTGGAAAATGAGTTTTGTATTCACTTCTGCAATATCAAATCTCGTATCGGATTTACTATAAAATACAACTTAACAGGCAATATAATGGCTAAGCAGATTTTGTGATTGTTTGGATGCATAAAACGACCGAGTGTTTATTACAACTTTCACCTCAGATAAATTTTCCCGTATAATTTCAAATGATAGGTTATTAATAGGCAACAGTTTGATACTATATTCAAAGCAACTGCTTCCGCTAGGCAGCTCAATCAGACTGTAGAAAAAAAATATGACATGACTGACTTTTTCGTAGACTAAAAATGAATACGCCACAAAAATTATTGAAAAAGTTTTTTTTTTGTTCAATTATTTTCATCACATTTGCAACCTGATAAAAAATTGACGGAATTAGATTCGAAAAGAATGATCCGATCTGTGACGAAAATTATTCGCATTAGAAGCCGCGGTGTACCGTTAATTCATCAAGGTCCCGGTGAGCCGCGGGATTACGTAGCGTCGTCGGCGTTTTACGCAACGCCGACGTTTTTTCTGCTGTCACTTTTCACTCGAATCGCAGCAAATTACAATTTATATAGCGCCTCGAAAATTCATTTGTTACCGTTCGCTCATTCGACGAGACAGCTTGAGTAAAATCCAAGGTAAATGCATTATTTTACTCCGTTATTTGTTATGAAATGTTTCGAGTTTTAAAAATTCCTTTCGTTTGATCTCCTTACAAAAGAAAACTTGCAATAGATGTCGAATGTTCTTTATTGATTTTTTTTACATTCGACTGTGAGATGTGACGGAAAAAATAATGTTAGACTTTTCGCATTCAATAAGCAAAAGGTGATATTTGAAAAACATATTAAATGGAAAGTGTCGGAGTGAAGATATGGCTTTGGAAAGAGTTTATACAGAAAGATACACCAAAATATCGGGTTTTAAAAATAAAGTTTCCTTGAGATGTTGACATTAAGGCTGATAGAAAATCGGCCTTTATGAGGTGTGTCACATTACTAGTCAAGTTTTTGCTAAACATTCAGCAGAATCCACCGTTATACAATAAATTTATGACAAGAACAAACTTACACTGTCACAGCAAAAGAGATTAAAAAATGTTTTTGTATTCATTTTCTTGAACATTTCGGAATGTTTTTATTTTTAGTATTATTTTTTTTTATACGGACAATATTTTAGAATTCAAAAAGTGACTAAAAAGTTAGTTTTCTTATACATTACCTTTTGCAGTGGTTTAAGATAAAATCTAAAATAGATATCCTGTTTATTGTTCATTTTTTATTTAAATTTCAAATTTTAATGTTATCAAATCTTAGATTTTAATTTAAATAATTAATTATTCCATTCGTTTTAACGTGAACTTTTCATTGTTTTGTTGAATATTCTTTTATATGTAGCAGAACGAGAAATATGTATACAAAAGCAATGTGATTTTTGTTCTAAATTAGAAGCAAACGTTATAATGTGTCTTTAATTATTTCAGAAAAGTGTTATTGCGAACGGTATTTTGCTGTTAACGGTAAACGTTTAACATTTGCGAATGGTCGTTTTTAGTGCGCAAAAAATATGAAATGCGCTTGACAAGTGAGAGAAAGTTGATTGCACCGTACATATAAGCGAGCTTTTCAAGCACAAAGGCTGTTCGTTTGAGCCCACAAAATTGCGTTTTACATTGCGTGGACCGTGTCGAAAACTTATTTTACAATCTCCTCGCTGTGACCGAACTCAAAATGCTCTTTCTTCTTTCTTATCCTCTTAATTTTTTCCCTCGTTGCGACTTCACGCTCTGCTCGCTGTAACAACTTTATTTCCAACCGTGCTATGCTATTGAAATATGACCCGATTGTTAAATGCAATTAATTAAACCCGCTGTTTCCGCGACGCATAACTTTCCAGTTAGCAACCGCGATATTTGTTTCAGCAGCTTTTTTTCAGACGTGCAAAATTTTTTCTTACCGCCTGCTGCCAGTGTGCGAAACTTATTTAAAAAAAAGGGTTACTGGTTTAAAAAGATGTGTACATTTGTTGGCTCGGTTAAATTTGTATCATAAATACTGCACACGTGTGAAATATCGAACTTGGTTTTCCGTTATATATATTAAGTCATCAATGGTAATTAATTAATGAATTTCTAAAATAAAGTGCAACGAATTGAGGATAAATAAAATTGGTCCAAATTTATGTTAAAAAAAAATGTTGAAAAAATGCTCTCTCCGACAAAATTCAATTAAATTTATTATATCTCACAGAGTCGAAAATATATATGTGGAAGAAAAGTGAATTATAAGTAAAGTAAATTATGATAATTTACTTTATTATTACGTGTCAAAAAAATCGATATGTTTTATTATTACGTATGTTTGGAATATATGAGATGTATTCCATATTTATTTGGAAATAATATATTTTTGTTCAAGGAATATCTTTTCTTGGGGAAATATTTTTTAAAACTTTTTTCATGACATTCTTATATCAGCGAACGTTCCACATTCACGTAATGGCTTTTTCTGCAAGGTCAGCGTGTAATAAATAATTGTTACACGCAAGGGTGCTTCTTCGTACGCAACGCCGCACTCCAATGCTGCAAAAAAGTGTTTGGTTATGTAAACAAATGCTTTTTTGCAATCAGGATTTTTTCATTATTGCTCATTTGTCGCCTATTGAGAACAAAAATTTACTGCTCTCTAATTTACGGCTGAAAATTTTGGTAATTTTAAGTAGAGTTGATTGATCGGTTACATAAACCAGTGTATACAACCTGAAACACAATCACCACATTTTAAAAGAGGGACGCGTGCATGAATACACGAGAACACAACGCCGCTCAGATCTTCGAATCTTCATTAGGTCATTGGCGCGTTAAATGAAACGATACGCGGGCTTCAAATGCGTTGCAATAATTTATATAATCTCACGCTTTATCGATTGCATGGTAATCAGTGTTTCGTAATAGCGGAAGCGTGTAATCGGAAAACAAAGTAATATGGTTTATTCATTTTTCGATGTTTCGTAACGCGTCGGTCATTAGTCTGACGGACATATTTAATTACACTGCGATGTTTATGAATATTCAAAATAGTCAATTATTCGAGTTCACGCCTACCTATCGATGGAAGGGTCGTCCAGGGAAATAAAACCTATATACGCTTTCAATTCTTCGTTTCATGAAAATGAGAAAAAAATCGTATTTTTTGACCATTTTTTTTATTTCTCTTTGAAACGGTGAGTTCTATAATTATATAAAATATATATATTTGATAAAAAATTTTTATACTTTGATCACAGTTTTATTAAATTAATTAGTTTGCTCATTCAACTCAATCTAATTTTTCATTCAGATTAATAAATGTTTGCGTAAAAAAAGGCAAACCAATATTTACAAAATTGTCCAATCAAAGTGTTCTATTGAAATAACGTTGGAAGCTATGGCTTTACAAGATATACTTTTCGTAGAGTCAATTTTCAAACTCTATATCGTTTTCCTTTAATTTGCTGCGATGGGTTGCCTTCCTAAATTGAAGATATGAAGTGTTTCCGATTCGTTGATTTTGTTTCAAGGAACTTATCGTTGCACCGAAGCTGGAGTTAACTCTGTAAATTTGGTAAACAAATAAGTGATTTCAAAGTATTTCAAACAAGATAGATCTATTCTATATGATAGTTTCTTTTGCTTTCTCCTCCAAAAAATCTGTTTTTTTTTAATTTATATTCAATTCCACTTTCACAAGGAAAAAAACGATCGAATTGTGATAACAATTTTATCAATAATAGTAAAGAGACGTCCAAAAAATTAATAGACCGGTTATAAATCTCATTATATAGTCGTATTTTCATATACTTTTGGTATATTTTATAAAGTATCGGATATGAATTTTTATATACCGGTTTATGAATTATTAGATTTGGAACTGAATTTTCATGTTTAATGAAAAGTTGCGCGAAAAATTCAAGAGATCAGGACCATACCGGGACTGAACTCGAGAACCAGTTCATAACCTTAATTTTTATGATACACCAGAATTGGAATTGAAACCCATATAAAAAAATTTTGAACCTCAATTCGAACCGGTACCTATGATAAAACTCAAATGCAAAATTAACCAGAATTTTATTGAAAAAAAAAAAAAAAATACAAAGTAATAAAACTTATAAAATAACCCATTTTTTAATTAAAATTAGAATAAAAAACCAAACGTACGACATTAAGTAAACTTTTTTTTGCCAATGAACAAAAAATCACTTAAGTGCGATCCTCTACGCGACTGCCTTTTAACTGCCCCTCTGAATGTACGGTTATAATTATTTTTTACTCTCTTATTAATTTTATAATATCATAAGATTTTTGTAAAAATTAATATACCGGTTTATTAAGTTTTTCTCTATACTTAACAAAATTAATAATAATCGTTATGTAGTTTTAATAAAAGAATTTATTTCAATGACTTTCGGCGAGGAAATAAAATCATTCTACCTGAATAAAAGATTTGAGATCTAAAACCACAGAATGTGCAGTCAGAGCAAATATAATTTAATCGCGTCGAAGGTACACTCAGTACTTGTAGAATCGTATTAAAAAATCCGAGCAAATTGCGTTGCGTAACCGAGAACAGTCAATTATAGTACAAAAGGGCCGCGACGTAGCTGAATGAAAAACTAATTACCCAAGCAAGAAAACGTATTAAACTGCACGTATATAACCTCATTGTCGCTAAACAGCTATAAAGTCCACATATAAAGAAATGTTACAAAAATGAACGATCCGTTTGGGCGCCACCGCTCTACTCAAACTAATTAGTGGTGGTTGTTTGAGTTTTGCAAAGTCAAGAGGTGGCGGGTTAATTAGCCAATATTCAATATTGCCTGCACCTTCCTGCATGACTTTCAAACGTTTTTTATACATCGAGTCTTTGTCAAGGAAATGTCGGGATAAAATAAATAATTGAAAAAACAAAATTGTTTTTGAAAATGCCTCAAATTAAAAGATAAAACACATAATTTATTGTTAATTGTAAATGTTGTTTTGTTGTAGGTGCGGTCAAAATTATTTGGACGTTACCGTCTGAAGAAAAAGTGTAGCAGTGAAATAATATAAAAGAAAAGATTTTGAGCCTTGGACGTAGTGATGCGCTCAAACGCGATAAATTTGAGCGCGTCGATTAGTGCGCTGGATGGTAGATAGCGCTGGTGATCGTGCGCGTTCACGTCAATGTATGCTGCGCCATTGGATGAGGCCCACGTGACCCGGGGGACCGCGATGTCCCCGAGCAGAAGGGACTGCTGGGCCCGAACGATGCACATCGTCCTTGCAACCGTTTGCATGGCAGCCGTCGTCAGCGCGCTGCCTCTGCAGCCCATCTCTCCACCGCACAGGGGTAAGTGCCTTGAAATCTCAACTACTATCTTTTCCTATATATTAGCGCCGTACCAGTCTACATATAATAACAAGGACAAAATCTTCTTGAAGATCTTCGTAGAGGTTGAAACTTAGGTATAGAACTTGGGCATAAACTTGAATAAAGTAACAGATCAGGCCACTTAGTGACCAAGTTACAATTTTACCTTGGCGAAAATTGTCAGCGGCAAAAAATTGCAAACTATCTTTGAAAAAGTACAATAACATTCTTATCCCCATTGCGAATGCTTGACTAAAACTTTTGCAGAACTACTTTGCACTTGAGCACAATTTGCGGAAACCAACTTGTTAAAATTTGCCAATCCTTTTGCTGCTAGGCGAAGCAAAAGTTCTGCGTTACATGTAAGTTTCAGCGATATTTTTAAATAAAACTTACAAGTTTGCTCGCCAGTATGCTACTTGTTGACACGCTCCGGGCTATTGACAACATATGACTTTTTAGGTACCAAGTCTTGAAGTATTAAGAGTTTATTAAACGTTTATGAAATGTTGTTATATCAGCTATAACTATACAACTCTTTAATAAAAGTATAAAGTTACCCGTTGCATTTTATTATTCGTAACTAAATTGTAATTTGAACTTTATTTTCACGCGCGAGAAGTTTCTAAAAGGAACGACTTTAGTCGATTCGATATCTGCGGAGTTGACTTTGATTACTGCAATATAGGTGAATAGACAACAATTGGTAAAGGGAGTAAAATCGTAAAACACTTGGAAGGCTATATTTAACGTGATTTGAGTTCATCAGAGTCGAAATCAGGTCAGACTGATTGAACTTGACTTGAATAAAATTGATTAGAATTAATTGTCTATTTAAAAACCACGCTGAAATGAATTTCAAATCTGAATAGTTCAAATTTTCTATTAAAAATAAAATGAATAAATCTGAATGAATGAAATAGACCGTAAAGGAACCCCGGTTCTCGCTATTTTTATTCATCTAGAGTTGAAATTATTTAATTGATTAAAAAGATTTAAAATTGATGAAGAAATTGTCGAAAATTCGAAACGTAATATACGTTTGAAATGAAAATACGCTGATTTTGCGAAACCTGAGACGTAATTGTCAATCGTGGGATGCTAGTATTTTTCGATTCATCGACGATGGAATGCAAACAAAGTCGTATAGATTATGACTTAATAACATGGAAAACACGGATGAAGGCTCTTGCTCGAAGGCTAGTTCATTGTCAACAAGACTTGTCGCAGTGTTGAAAACCTATACCGAGAGAAGACACGATTAATGACGGTAGTCCATCAAAATCTTGGCAATTTGTCAACTTCATTTGGTCTTGTTCACGCAAAAGCGGGACAACAGATGTCCCAAACTCATCCAGCAACCTTTTCTAAATTTTGTCCAGTTACCTAAATGCTTGGCACTTTTCGACTATCGGTCGAAAGTTTTTCAAATACTTCAGACGGTCTCGAACTGGTAATGGCCATTGAGAATTTTCGTCTCACCAAAGTTTTTACTTTAACAGCCCAGAAGCCAAAAGATTCGAACAACATTTTTTGAAAAAATGTTGATGAAATAACAACGAACTTTTGTGTAACAGGGTTGCAAAAACTAGAATTTGAAATTTAATTAGGTGAAGTTGAGTTGAAGCAGGAAGAGCAAACAATTGTTTCAACATTAAACTGATATCGCTGAGATTGGTGGATGAAAGACAAAAGACTTGAGTGTTGCGGGTGAAAAGTTTGTCAAAAGCTCGCTATAATTGGTGCTTAGGTCTACTCTATCGGCATCATCGCACGAACAGTATTATCGTTAGTTTTGTCTCCGTCTGTAAGCAAGGACGGCCGAAGAGTTACTCGATCAAAAGTTCTTCTTTCGAAGAAGCTTCGACCGTATCCTCTAAAAGTTCTCAAGAAAACTGGGAATAAATGGAATCAGGAAGTTGCGTACAGAGCGTACACAACGCTACACTTTTACAGGTCTATATGCCTTGTACAACATTTCTATATATATTATAGAGACATTTACGCGTATATACAACAATTTGAAAGGTGCTCAAAGTTTGTTTCTAGTTACAACTAACTAAATGGATGGAGAGGATGAAGACAATTTAATGAAGGCAGCTCTCTAACTTTGATTCGTTTTGCTTTTTGTTACAAGAAGTATAATATAGGCTTGCAAATCTTTAAGCTTGAATACCGATAGCGTTCTCTGATACTCTCTTAATTTGTATCGAGCCCTTTTCAGCGACTCAACGCAATGAAAAATTGGTCGACCGTTTGGGAGGGTGTAACAATCAATTCTTGCCTCAGGGAACGGCCTCGATTTCGCTGGGAGTTACGGGTAATTAGATTTGACCGTGATTAGAAGAAAAATGAGTTGTTTCTGTCAGTTCTGACGAGTAAATTAAGGCTATAACTTTGTAACGAAGTTAAACAGTCGATTTTGCTCTATCGGCGATCAATAAAGTAGGAATCGAATTACCGAGTTGCTTTAATGGGCTGTAATGAATGTTCTTGTTTTTTTTATTCATGATAAACAATTCTTTTGAGATTTGTGTTGGGAAGATAGTTTTATGAAAGAAGCTTTGTTTAGTTACGTTTTTCAAAGGGTGGTTATTCATTGTTTATAATATTTCGAACGATAAAACAGGGAACTGTTGTTCGAGTCGCCTTAATTTAAGACAGCAGAATTCAGCTCATAATCTACTCGGCAATCTTTACGCTTAACTAGAAAAGTATACTTTGTGCATTTTCGGATGAAGGAATAGAAACTTTTGCAAATGAAGAAATTGCTCGGGATTTCGCTTTAAGATTGTCGTTCACACTTAATTGGTATAGCGCGCGTTACCAACTACTTAAACTATTAAGGTACACATGTACCCGTCGGCGACGACCGACTTCGTTATCACGCCATCTATCCCGGTTGCAAAATTTTATTTTATCGCGTCATTTTATGACGGAAATTAATTTTCCGGCGGAATCAAATTTACGGACTTACGATAGCGACTTTACGGTCGACTCGGTTTTAAGATTTTGCCAGACTGAATGCTTGTTTTACGAACCACATGACTGGGTGTATATCTCGATTCTTAAACAATGGAGAAATGTTCGATAGTATAGAAGCGACCGACGGATTACGTTAAGAAATGACATTTGTTGAACGATATAATAAGAGAGGTTTCTTGGCATAACAAAAACGTAATCGGGTTGGCAAAATATATATACTTTTCCCTGCTGTGATTCAACAGGTCAAACTGTTTGTATTATTTTAACATTTTGTTCTCTCAAAAAGGAATTAAAAAAATGAAAAATTTCATGTCCATTGATCTGACAAACTATTTCAATTATTTTCAACATTTATATTTTTTGTTTTGGAAAATCTTTTTTTTTGTCGAAAAAAAAAAAAAAATGTTGCAATCGAAAATGGATTTTATATTCTCCCAGAATTACTTTTTCACAAAATAATGCAGCTTTTTTTTCAACGCGACATCTGAAACTGACGTTTTGATCGCATTGAATGCAACATAATGTCTCAGTGATACCAACGTAGTATTGTAGAAATGCGCACAAAAAGCAGAACACAGTGGCAGTGTCGATTGAAAAAAAAACGAGACAAATATTTAGCGAGCGTTTTGTTATTTCGTAGGTGTATGAAAGCCCGGGGACGTGAAAGAGCGACAGAAAATATCGGTTGCCTTTGAGTTAACTGAAGCGTCAGGTCAACGTCATCCGGGACACGTTCACGTAGACGCGGCACGGAAAAAAGCGCGCGATTGTAACGTACAGAATGTCGCGCGGCGCTCAGTCGAAAGCACAATCTTACGTGGGATACGTGGGTGTTCAGCGGCGAAATCTAAAACGATCGAGGCAAAAGCGTAAGCGGAAAGAGAAAGAGAAAGGCAAGGTTGCAGAGGAGTGCCGCTAGAGGTCGCGCGCCGTGCGTGCACCGCGGTCATTGCAGCCTAAGTGCAGATGCACCGACTTGTGGCTATTTCAACATTCCTATCCTCATCACGTCCTTTTCATTCTCTTGTCCTTTTCACTCGCCTTATATCTTATTTCATTTAAATTTCACTAATCTTTTCTCATTTGCACTATCACGCGCAAACGTTTCTCAGATAGTTGAATAACATTTGTTAAATCGTATTCTTATGATAAACACACTTTAGATTCAGATTACCAACAGAAAAATGGCTCCGTTTATCCTTTTTGTCGATTGTTTGTAGTCAATTTGACGTATCTCATTCGTTTTTATTGAGCAACTTTGTTCAAAAATTGTTGTTTGTATAATTGAGCCAGATCATTGTTTTATTTAATAAATTCATTGAATTATTTTTTGAATCGGTGTTTAAAACGGTCTTTAATGTACATCAAGAGTCAATTTCATTTATTTGCACTTGACTGCAATTGATTTGCATGAAAATCGTGGCGATCGAGTGAAATCAGCAAACAATTAATGTGTACTAATTGCGAACATGCTTCCATGAGACAAATACGAGATAGGCGAAAAAAAGACGGTCGCCCGTTTTTCCCCGGAGGGGTCGCTCGTCAATTAAATGTTGACTTGCTGCGCGTTTAACATCCCGACCTGAATGATTTATGCCTGAGATTATACAATACAAATTGTACCAATTTGTATTGTACAACCACGATTACTTGCAGAGTAAGAATACTAATTAGGATAATTGAATCGAAGGCGAGATAATTGCTATTAAACAAGTCCGTCGGAATCAGCTTATGGAAAAGACCTTAGAAGTTACAAAATAAATGCAAAAACGCACACGATGGTCGAAGAAAAGTTTTCTCAAGAATTCACTGTTTTGGGATTTGAAGGATTTGAATAATTGTTTAAACTTCTTAATTTTGCATGCAAAGACGGTCCTCTCAGTTTGAATGCGAGTTAATAATTGAAGCTTTTCTAGAAGCTACATAAAGCTCGATTTAAATTTGCCAACTGCCCAAGAGCTGAAGTCAACTTTCCCAGCTCAGGTATTTATTTCTACTCAAATTTCTAATTCCCTCTCAAAATTCATAGAGTTTAACAGCTTTTCGAAATTGCACATTATTTTCATAATTTTAAATTTATCGTAAATGTTCTCGAGCAAATTTTCACACCGGCGTGATGAAAAAAAAAAAAAATAATAAAAAATAAAAAATAAAGCGAGAGCAAAAAAGGTCAGACATATGAGCAGCTAGACATTTCTCAGACGAATTAATTCTTGTGCCACAGTTTCGTAATAAGTGGGCGTTCGCGCTCTGAGACATCGGGGAAAGAGATCGATCGCGTAATACAATTTGGTCGTTTTTGGTTTAGTAGGATGTTCGTTCGGCAGGAACTGAAAGTAATACGAGCGATACCAGGTGCGATGATCCGTGTAGAAAGGAGCGAAGACGAAAGTGCCAAAGCACTTTGCGCGCACCGAGAATGCTTTCAACGGGCAATAAAAAAAGGCTTATTGAAAAATTGCAATTCATACGGAAAAATCCTTTCCGCGTCGTTTCTCGGACAAACGCCGGCGCCATTCTTCCTTTCAAGATTATGCTTTCCCTTTTTTAAGGACCTTTGTTCTACATAAAGAAAACAAGTTTTCGTTGCAGGTCCAAAGAGCTCTTTGGACATCAGCCATGAAGCCATTTATTTTCACATTTTAAGATTTAGGATAGAAACATTTTTCATAGGGAATCATTTTGAAGAAAAAGCATCGGTAATGTAGGGATTCTCAAAGTTTTTGCATCGTGTTTATCTTTCGAAGCAAATATTATACGGTCCAATAACAATTTTACTTCCATCCGATCCTTAATGCCAGTGTTTCATTTTATTAAAATTTCCGAGCTACCAAGGTACATGACGTAATTTCATGAATCGGCCTTTACAACATGTGATGTTTATAAATAAATGTTTACGAATAAATGTGTTATATTTTATATAAAGAGAATAAGTTATGGATATCTTTTTACTTGTATTTGTCAAAAGTTTTGTAAGACAAAATGGTATAAAACTATTTCTCGCACAATTCAGTATGAAAACAGATTTCTGGAAAGTAGGTATATTGTTTCGTGTACGTTCCCATTATTCGCTTTACGAACTATGAATTTGAACTAGCCGGTAGCAGGCAGAGGTTCAATGACACAAAAGTGACGGAAATCAGCTTTGTTCTCAGTCACGTATTTTCTTAATTAAGACGTGTACCTGAAGCTTATTTCCGTCGTTTGATACACACGAAGTCGGTGACTTCATTTACGAAATGTGTAAAACATTCAGCACTGTAAACGTTTTGTACCATCGATCCTACGGCGAAAGTTCTTAGCTATCTAATTGGACCGTTTAGAGAAGTAGAATAATTAAAAGAGACGAAATGTCTAGACGAATCAGACCCCTTTCTTTCTCATTTCTTCAAGTCGTGATGGACATTTAATTGAAAATCTAGAGAGCGCTTTTGCAAATTAACGCCACGTTCTAACGTCATTATTTCTGCTCCTTTTATTAGACGAATTTTCTTGCCTTACAACTTTGTAATTTTGGCTTCAAATTGAACAAATTAATCAAACATTGGGCTTCATTCTATGCTGAAACGTTTTTATGTTTCGTTTCAAAAAACTTCTGGGTTTATTATTTTGGATGTTTGTTATTTGAATTTTGTTTCTATGTTGATACAATCATTAAATTTTATTTCAACATTAACATTATAAGATTATATACATCACGTGTGATCTGAATAACGTACATCACTTTAAACTTAGGGTATCATCAAAACTTAGATTATAGTGCCACTATAGAACTTGGTTTAAAGGAAAATCAATGACCCCGTGGTGACAATTTGCCCAATTTTATCAGGAGTAGTTAAGTAACTTTATGTAAGGATAAGCTTGGAAACCGTCACAGGTTCACGAAAATTTGTCCAAACAGGACCAGAAATTCGATTAAAGCTGGAATAAGAATTTAATTTTATTTATTTTGTGGATATGACGTATTCGCATTGGATTCGTTCTTAATCAATTGGCACGCGTATTTTTCCGAATAGCGTATGGTCGAGCAGACAAAAAGGTTAACTTTTTTTTTTTTGTTATTTTAACTTCTCTTGCCCGGAAAATCCTGCTTTGTATGCAATAATACCAACCCTATTACCTGTTTCATCGATTGTTTCGCTCGCGGAACAAAAATAATTCTCTTCCAACGAGTAAGTTTGGAAAAATATTACTGAAGCTTGGTACTTAAATTTTGTGGCGACCGACGCACCGATAAATTAAAAAAAATGGGATTTCAAATTTTTGTGTTTTCAGCATTTAATGAGTATTTATATTAATTCATGCATACCTATAGGAAAAAGTGCAATCTGGTGAAAAAGATTAACATTAACTTTAAATATTAGTTTAATCGCAAAATTTTATTTCTACATAAAAATTTAGCTTATTTCTGTCAGATTAAATCATTTTGCAATTTTCCGTAAGTCATCTGGTTATGACGTGTCGCTACAGAATTGAAATCAAGTTTTCAGTAAGTGAAAAATATTGCAGAAACATCCCCCATGCAGAAATTTCAGTTTTAAGCGAAAATGAACTGCCGATTTTATTTTAGATCAATGTTAGGCAGCCGATGTTGTACCAATGTTAACAAAACTGAATTGCTCAAGTTGCCAAAAAACGTCGTTGGTCAACACTGGGTTAATGTTGGTAAGCTCTGGCAAGCCAGCACTGACAGCTAACGTTTACTCAAAATTGGAATACACTGTTTAAAATCAATTTAGCAGACATCGGACATCGGACCAACGTTGCAAACATTGGTCCAATGTTGGGCCAGGCGTAAATTTCCAAATTTGTTCATATATGTGAGTTGCGAAAAACATAATAGTGAAAATAAATTATGATAAAGAAAACAGAGCAAACAAACAAACACGATGAAAAAATTTGAGGTTGGTCCCTGCTCTCGACAGAAGGCGAACTCTGTCTAGGGAAAGGGCAGCCGCACGTACAAACAAACAAATAAATGTCACGGCCAATATTATTCTATATTGATTTGTAATTTACTCGAATTATCAGATAACAATAATAATTAAATAGCCGTTGGCTATATTTGTAATTATTAAAGTCAACCATCAGTAACTTATACTGTTAGTAATTAAATTTTCAAAATAAATTTAAGAAACATCGACATTGTCGGTGTAATTCTGTGCAATTGAAATTAAAATAATAAACGTGACGCTGCTGTATCAGGTCACTATTATTAAATTCACTTACGGTTATAGATGCTTGCATCTGAAAGCTTATTTATTTTTATTTCCAAACAAATACGTAAACAAAAAAAAATTAGTTATAATTAAAAAAAGCCATCCAATGAAATGGCTGAAATTCAATCGACTCCACACAAACATTAATATATTTTTAATACGGATATGTTATCAACAGATCAATAACGAAAATGATTTTTATTTAAAAATACCTATATTTGTTTAAGTATTTTTAAAAAACTCCTGGTACTCGATTTTTCACCGTATTACGATTTAAATACTAGTAAAATGTATGACAATCATTAAAAAAATTAATCCGACTGATAGAATTCTGTTTAATAAATCAACAAACTCTGCTAATATATACATGAAAGTCAACATATTTTTCATACAGTTCATTTTAGGAGAATATTCACTGATGTGCGCTCGCTCCTCTAGTGTCAATAACAGAGGCGATCGTTTATTCGATTTTCATACTTTTCAATCAACTTTTATAATTGGCCCGAAGAAAAAATTGTACAACTTGTGTGTAGCAACGAAAATGGAATCACGGCTGGCTAACTAAATGAAACCAATTTTGCGCGAACAACATTTTAGAAACTCGTTGATTGAAACATAGAGGCACAAAAGATGATATGGACGTTTTGTCGTCGTTGACAAAACAAACAATATATCATTTCTTGACAAAACAAAACTGATACTTTCAAAACCTCCGCGTGATTTACGCCATCCGGGTGCATTAAAACGAGAATTCTAAATATTTAATGGCTTCTCAATTTTCCAAAGTGCATTCTTTGTAATGGACGTTTTTGTTCCTTCCGAAAATACGAGTAAATCATTATACCGAACGTTTCATACGCAGCATGGCTCGATAACTTATATTCCACTTTGAACATATATAACACGCATACACATTTGCTCGCAAATACTTTACAATTTCACCAGCTCATAAAGAATGAGTGCACCCTTTTTAAAAATTAATTTCATTCATTTATTTACAAATTCAATTGAAAGTACTGATTTAATTATAAATTTATTTTTTGTATATGACTACGTGACTTTTCTCATTCTTTTTCATTTTTTTTTTTTTTAATATAGGAAGATAATTTCGCTGCTTAGCAATTTGCAGATTTGTTTATTAGTTTCTAGAGTTTTATTGGGTAAACTTTTATAGGAAAAGCCCATAATGAAGCAAGTCAAAAGATAAACAGAGACTGAAAAATTTCGCTATACGACGTGGGACGCGATAAAACCCACACGAGGTCGTTAATCCAGACGAGAATATGTCGTTTGGCTGTACGCACTTGGCTAAATTCGATCATGATTCGATTTTTCACCATGCTGAGCGACAATTTTCAAATTTCTTTCATTGTGTTGAAATCAAATATTTCATGCATGTTTGCACATACGCACTTTAATATGCGTGATTAAAAATACATATGTTTAATGAAACGCGCGTTAAAATACATCCACTTCTTCATTTGTTTATAACACGTTGTTCATATTCTACAAGATAATAATGAAAACCACTCATCTGCATTCAAAGTGATTGAAAAAAATTTCAACAATTTCAAAAAAATATCAAAATCTTCGATTATATCGCCGGAAAACGTCGGAAATATATTGGCTCAGTAGTAGTTTTGATTCGCAAAATATAGTTTTATTGAATTTTTGACGGTTATGACATATTTGTGAAAAATTTTTTGCAAAACCAAGTTTTTCTAAACTAAAGTAAAAAGTGTAGATAATTTAATTTGATTTTTATTTTAAATGTTCGGATTCTGTGCAATAGATTACGTTAAATTAGTCAAGTTAAAAAGTTACCTGCGAAAATCTGACAGATTAGATCGCACGACGGTGCATTCACAGTATAAAATGATTATCAAAATCAGATAACAGCAAGAGGATTCCAGTTATATTAAACGGATTTCTCTTAAAAGAGATAACGATTCAGTTATTATAACAGGATTTAATTTTCCCCGGAGAAAATGTTTGGAAACTGCTGCTGAATGATAAAGTAAACTTATACAAAATGCAGAATCATCTATGAGTCAGTACTTTGCATGGTCAGAGATTCCAATTATTTCTAATTTAGTTTTCAAATTTCAGATCTAGATTGATTGTATAAAATTGTTGTTTATAAATAACGAAGTATAATTTAATTTAAAAGTTGACTTTATGGTTTTACCTGTGAAACTAGTATATTTATAATTAAATCTATAGGACTTGAATTAATGATTTTAACTTATAATATGTCTGCTAGTTAACATTTTACCCTTCGAATATAATTAATTAAAACTTTCAATAAAAAATTAAGTTTGTTTATTGTTTTGTAATGAAGAAATTTTACATGAATATTTCGTGTGCACTGGGGGCCATAATCAATTAATTTTAATTTAAACATTCAGTGCATTCATTATAGCGAATTTTCATAACAAACAATTTCGATTATGTGTCAATTATACTTTAGAACCACCATTATTTTCTGTGATCGATGTTCAAATCTCTTCAATAAGCAAACATCCGAAATCCATCGAGAAACATTATAATTGGCATTGCCATTAGTGATGTCTATTTTGTTGTTCGTTTCGTATATGGCGTGTAATAGTATATACAGTAATATATAAAACTTCTTGCAGGAAATGAACGGTTTATGCCTGATGCATCAAAACGTGTAAAACTACGACTACGTGATCGACGCCTACGTCACCTACTTTGTCGCATCCGAACGTCCGATTCGAATTTTTCATTAAGCCAACAACTTTCTCATCGTTGCAAGTCACGTTCCACTTTGAACGTTTTTATTCTCAAAATTAACCCTTTTTCCATTACTCTTCCGTTATTTTTCTACGTTTCTATATACATTGCAGAATCGTGATGTTTTTTTTGCTCTTAGATTTTTTTTTGTATTTTTCATACAAGGTAACACGCCAAAAGAAAACATTAATTGGAAAGAGCGATTGTGTGATTAAAAAGAAACCAAATTTTTAGTGATTAACTGACCTAAAACAGATGGTAATTATTCTAATGTTTTTTTTTCACTTCGTTCGACGTAATTTATTCGGTGTAAACTTAATCTGGAGTAGCGATTTGTTTAAAGGCTGATGCTCTCCACGTTGAAAGTGATTTTTAACTCTTTTACATTGTAAATAAAATATGTTATTACGCCGGTAATTTGGGGTTTGGAATAGTTGGCTGTACAGACCCGTATAAACCGAGAGTGTGCGCGTACATTTTCGACCGCTTCGTGTTCGCCTGTCTATCAATTTTGCCATAATCTAGCCCAACATCGACTAGTAGTACAAAACGCCGATAAACTGGCGGCAGCTTAAGAGCGATTTTTTTGCATTCACACGCGCGTTCACGCACGCGCGGCTTTATTCGCCTTGGCAGCTCTCAATTATAACGTCAATGCGTTTTACAACACTTTTTTCGCCATCCAATCTTTTTCACTTGTTATCAACGTTTTTTTGTTTCGTTTATTCAATCTACAATTTGAGAATCACCATTATGGAAAAAAGATGGATATTGAATATTAATTTGTATGCTAGTCCCGATCGATTTCTGATATAGTCAAAGTGAATTATAAAGAAATTCTAGGACAGTTTTCTAAACTCGATATCGGAAAATAATTTTACGTACTAACGAAATTCAATTTTAAATTATCCTTCTTATAAAAAATCCTGTAATTAAAAAATCCTTCAATCTTTCAATTTTCCTATCTGAGCGAAAGATTTTCTCGCTCTTTTTGTATATTCAATATACCACATGACAGACGGAAGGTCAAAGACAATTAAATTGTCCAATTTTTATACAAAATGAAAAAAAAATTCAATTATAAAATTATAAAAATAACAAATATAAAATAAAAGAATGAAAACAAAATTGGAAGGATTTTCATCTAGTGTATTTTTGGATGATTTTTTTTATTTTGCAAGTTCATGAAATGATTAGCTGAATGATTTGGTAATAAATTATCGTGGCTATAAAAGCTATGGCAAAAATTTGCATGGCGGGTTGCCGCTACCCTTCTCGCAATTTGTGGAGAATTTACGATCGTAAATAAATGGCGGCTTCGTAAATCAATTTTGACGATTGCTATTATACAAAAGGATTGAGAGATCCGCGCGAGAGAGAGAATCTCGCAGTTTTTGGTTTCGCGGTCGGGTAAAGAGTGTCCCGATTTCACGGCTCGTCGGGGAGGAAATCGATTTTACGATAGAGAACGTAAGTCGCCGTACGCGTACAAAAGCCGACTTTCAGCGGCGAAATCCATATGTTTGTGTTTGAATGTGAAAGTACAAGAAACAACTGCGTTGTTAAAACAAACAAATCGAGTTGCAAACTCGTGACGAATCGAAGCTTGTCAAAAATAATGATCAATCCTTATCGAATACTGCACCCTTACCATTCCAGTGTAATTTTACGTATTTATATGTTAAGTAAGGGAAAATTATAATAAGTTGTATGAATGAATTTATAAGTCAACCATAATTGATTAAACAATCAACTGAAATGACATTTTGATGATTAATTTGAGATAAATACAAATATTGGTTTCACTTTGAAGCATGAAATTCAAGTATATTCAAGTTATACATTAGAGATTTTTTCTGCTTATTACTATATCAAGTATTGAAAAGTGCTTTTTTGAATTAAAGAAAATTAAAGTTGCATTTTTAATAACAACCGAAAATTCTTTGTTTTTTTTTTTTCAATTTTACTCTCTAAAATCCAATAAATCAAAGGTCGGGCACTCATTGCAAAAAGTGAAAATTCAATTGTTATTTTTACTCAAAATTTTCACTTTTTTGCAATAAGTGAACAACTCTGAACTTATTTTACATGTATATTCACTTTTTGTGAGTGATTTTTCACTCATGTGAATTCACAGAGTAATCAAAATTTCGCTGTCTAATTTGGAAAAATCCTGCGTTGATAGTCAATAAACTAAATAATAAATCAACGCAGTTTATTGAAAGTAAATTGGTTTGATAGATTGCAAAAAATCTAAAAACATCATTTGGTGAAAAATGCTTTTGAAGTTGAAATTAAAAATGTATGCCAAACTATTAAAATAGCCTTTTAACGAGTAATTCCTCAAATTTAAAAATTGTTGCACATATTTTTTTTAAATTATTCAAAAACAAAAAGATTCAAATACATTTTTCTACAAATAATGTTTCCTACTGTGTAATTTAAGAAAAGAACTGGATTATTTTTTTAATCGAACAAAATGTAAAGATAATAAAGTTATTAAATTGCAAACGTAGTTTGAGATGAACGTAGAACAATTTGCAAATTTTAATTCGGAAAAGATGAATATGCATTACTATAATTTTATCACATGAAATGAATATGAGTTCCCAAAATTTGCATTAAGTTGTGTGAAACATTTTTTACATTTTTTTTAACTATCGGTTTACTTGAGATAACGCAAATATTATCTTACAACCGAAAATTTATTTTTTTTAATAAAATTTCATTATGCTTACCCAAGCATAAAATGACAGTCGTATGTTGGAACGACGTTAGCAATGTTGTATCAGTTATTTTACAACGTCGAGCCAACGTTAAGTACACGTTGGAAAGTGTATTACACTGATATATATTATATGTAATTATAATTCTAATAGAATAATACAATTATATAAATATATGCATATTATCAGTAAATAGAACACTGTGAATAAATACTTCTTCGTTTTGATTCAAACAGCGTAATCCGCTTACATGAAATTGAAAATCTATGAAACGAATCATTTCCAAAATACTTTTCAACCAAATCTCGGTAAGAGATATTTTCACTATCGCACACTAGAACTCTCGATAGATAAAATACTTCTGTATATTTTTACGAAAAAAAGGAAAAACAATTTAAGTGTATAGGATACACATATACGCACACTTTTTGCTGCAAATTTATGTGTAGGTTTGTAAAGAACCGACCAAAAAGAAGATATAAAAAGTTTAGTCTTCCAGATAATGCTTCTAGGATTCATTTAAAAAAATTATATCGTGATCACACGAAGTGATGCATATTATCTTTTGTCTCTACGTTAGACGCGAGTCACTTTCGATGAGTTAAATTAAGTTAATCAATAAAACGGGAAATTGTTGATTTTGTTTATTTTTAAATTGACTTTCATTTTAAATTTAATAAAAAAAAATCATTTTTATTTGAGCTGTCTACATTCGTTTCAAGAAAAGATACATAACAATACGATTCTTTAGATTTAAAATATTCAAGATTGCACTGAAAAAAATAATTGCTTAGAGCAAGAAAAATATTCTTGGATCAACTCCAGTTCCATTTTGAATAATAGCGAAGAATAAATATCTTCAAACACCTCAATTCATACGCCTTAAAATAAATATAAAAGAAATAATGAAAATATTCTTAGTTTAAGAAAATTAAAAAACGATTTCCAAGATTTTGCAAAATATAAAAAAGAACCAAATCAATTTACTTAAAAAAAAACACAAACAAACAAACAAAACAAAATTCAACTTGGAATATGAAAAACACGAGACTAACGAAAATCGCTCATAAGCACCATTATCGAAGTTTGTTATCAACAACAAAGCAGAAGCTTTCTATGAAGTTCTAGCTCGTATGACTGTGAAGGATGGCTTACCTTTTCATGTTCTTGCTTCGTCGAAAAAAAATTTTCTTCCATATTAATGGTATGGGAAATATTTCATGATGTTTTCTGTTATTTAAATATATCGTTATTTACTGATAAATGGATTCAACAATACTTTTCATATACATTTTACTAAAAAAAAACAAACAATACACGAAAAAGATGGGAAAATGAAACCGTCACAAATAACTATAAAATGTGTTTAATTGAAATTGGTATACATTTGAAAAACCCACCGTTCAGTCGGTAAACGAAAAATGTGAACATTTTTGACCTGCCAAATGAATTGTATTCACTTTTTGCGAAAGGGTGAAATGAAACAAAAAGTTGAAGATAAACGTGTCATATAAAATTATGGAATCACATCGGTTATGATATCGGCCGAATAACCATCGCGTCACGCGCGCGTTACAGTCACACGAGCAAGTAATTTATAACCACTATCAACATCGTGCAATCTGTTTAACAGTGGCTTGGCGTTTCAAATCCACGGGTTGTGAAATAAAACAGCGACCATTCATGACCAATGCGTCGTGATTTGCTGGAATTATTTCATTCGCTTCTACGTCAAAATTGAGTCGTTTCAGATTCACGCGAAATCACACCGAATGTATGGATCATAATTCAAACAAAAGTGTCATGATACACTAAAATGAAACAACATTTTATTTTTTATTTGTCAAAAAAATATGGCATGTTATAAAAAAAGATCTGAACTGAACGATGAAGTATCAATAATAATTGTGTCACGAGTGATTATATTTTATTCGCTCGTTTCTTACAGCCAGAACACTGGTGGTGTGTCTCTCGGTGCATTTATACGAATACTTTTTATTTAATGAAAAGATTCTCCCAATTAAGCTGTTATAATAAGCTTAACTTTCCACTGTCAAAAGCGTAATATTAATTTATTCGACGAGTTTGTCTTCGCGTAATATTTAGCTACAAAATTATAATACAAACTGTGCGCTTATTACCATTAAAATAAATTATGTTTTATGTTGTTGAATCTTTTATGCCACAGATAATCTGGAATGGGTGTTGACATATATTAAGAGAAAATTATGCAAATTTCAATTATACATTGCTCAATTAAATGCGCTTTACTACACATTCGAGTGTTGAATTTAATTTATGTTTTACATTTATTCAAAAAAGCGATTGAATAACCTTATTATTATTATTTAAGTTGGAATTATTTCTTTATTAAATAAAATTGATTAATATTCATTTCATAAATCTTGACATGAATTTGAAACATTATTTAAAACGTCAATAACAATCTCCTATGATGACGACTATAAGTTTGGAAGGAAAGATTTTGTACCTCATATAATGTACATAAAACGGTTTTATGAAATCAGTCCAAGCGTCTGTCATTTGTTACAGATCATGAGGGTTGTTTTATTGCAGGAAATTACTCACGCTGTTAATTCGCAGTCATTAAATTGCTATGTAAACTGTTTCGTTATTCGGTAATCCTTATAGTCTAGGCAAAAAGTTGAGAAAATTTATATAAATCTTTAGGGAAACTTAAAAGTAAAGCCAGCATCCAAGTAAATTTTTTTAATTTTATTAATGTTCTTTGTTTCAATGATTTTTATAGTAGGATAATTGATGAATTGTGGTTGGAAGGGGAAATATTTCACATCACGAGATTGATGGTAGTTAGCAAAAAACTTGAGATAAAAAAGTGCCACCATTTTTATTACCATTCTAAAAATAAAACATAAATTTGAGTTATACATGATTAGAATCCGCAATGTATAATGCAGACGATGATTTATAATGCGCATGATTATGCATGATCATGTATGAATTTTTTGCCATGGTCCTGGAAATCATAATAATTTATTTCGCGGCGGTTCCTCGGACTTATCCCGGTTTGTATGGAGCGTCCGCGCCCCCTCCAGCGTATGAGCACTTGAACGAAAAATACTGTGAAAATATTCCTCTCTGGCAACATATGCATGCCGAGTAATTTTTTCATCGTGTTTCCCTTCTTTTTGGTTGGGTCGTTTTCGTAACGCCGGAAAAAAAAGATATAAAAGTGACTTACGTACTCGGTAAATGTTGAAACGCTTTTCCACCTACTCATCGAACTTCAAAGGAAACGCGCTTTGTTCAAAAGGTTTACTTAATACACTTAATGCATCATTGCAAGAGAGCGACTTTAATAGATCATGTATCCGCGGGTCGCTTTATTATGAGATTTGCTATGAAAAACCCTGCGGACAGAGTTAGGAGGCATCACATTTCACGTTTTCATTTACATTTACTTTTTAATTATTTTTTAGCTCTTTCACATATGACAAAGGATTTCTTAATTATACATAAATTATCATATTTAACATTCGTTTTTTTTCAGTCCTTTGTTTCACAATTATTGAACTAATTTGCAACAATTTATTTCGTCAAAATGCTTGTAATGGTTTTAATTAAAAAAAAAAAAAAATTAAACAAAAACAACTATACGTTATTTTTTGAAAATAAAGCTTTCCCTTGCAGTTCGTTAAAAATCACCCTTTGAATAAACGTTATCAATAGATTAGTGTGCTCTCAATGAACACACACTTTAGTCCAACCGGTGTTGCTAGTGGAGTCAAATTCATAACAGTAAACAGAGCACTCCGATCGAACATTATCGCGTACACCAAACACCTAGCTTAGGACTATAATTCAAAGCTATAAATCGTCCAAACAAATTGACCAAAACTTGAAAATTGAATCACGGCTCCTTTAAAAGAGCAAACAAATAATGGCAAAATTGGAATCAGAAAAACCAATTCATTATTCTGTAAAAAACATCAACTTTTTTAAATAAATTAAAACTTAATTTTTGAAATAAATAAATGTAATAGATTATGGTATACCAGGAAGAAAAATGTAATTACGAGAAGTCAGAAGAGTTTTTGTTCAAAATGATTATTCCCCTGAGTTATTTCTTAAGGACGATCTTGAAGGACACGCAGGTTGCCTTTTGCTAGGGGCACAATCATCCTTCGAGTTATCGTTAAAGTAATAGCTGTTTTTAACGTATGTGTTTAGTTTGAATGTTACAATATAATTCCAAAATAATAAGTAGATTAAAAGACTAAACATTTTTTGCAAACCATGTTGGAACATTCAAAAAATAATTTCCGTAATAACCTTTTAAGTAGATTTAAATATTTGAATAAACTTTTAATTCAAACATGTGTACTATGCGTAAAAAAAAGAAGTTCAAAAAGTTGTAATGAAAAATATTTTTAAATAATAATAAGTTGTAAACTATACTTATCTGTAACAGAAATGAGCAGAAAGCAATATTAAAGGAGAAATACTTTAGGACTTGAAGATCGTTCTGACATACCACAATGGAAATTTTATAAATATAATGACTCCAACAAAAATGATTGTATAGTTTCCTTACATAAATTATATATATTAAAAATATATTATTCTGTCTAAAAATCTGTCTGTCTCTAAAATCATGTTTTAATGATAAAAATTTTTAATCTTATAATCTATTTTAATTTTTGTGCATTACTGCAAAATGAGTACACTCAACATGTTTTGATGCGTCTGGTGAAAACGCAGCGAAGCGCTAGTTATGCTTAGATTAATTCGTCTGCTTTACCCAAATTTTTTCGAGGTGTATACAAAATTCTCTCAGTTTTTTAGATGAAATTGATTTATTGAATGTAAATATCATATGTTTTTATGTTATGATGCTGCAAGATAAAGGTGAAAACCCATTACGGTCTTCGTTATTTTGAATTCGTATTTTGGCCGTCGCGCTTTTGGGTTAATGCATTCAAATTTAGATCCGCAAATCGGATTGTGCAATTTCGTCCTAACCTCAAAACGTAAACAATCAACTAGATCATCCTTATAATATTATGAAATGATAATAAGCTCGAATGATGAGCGGGTCGAGATTGCAGCTTGTTGTCGGACGTGGATCCTCAACAAGATGCAAGTACAAGACTAATACAAAGTTTAGTATTTTACATATTGATATTTTATTAGATCAATATAATAATCAACTTTATTACACTTAAATTTTGAATTTCAGTTATAATTTTATTCATATTTTTAAGATCTTATTCCAAAAAATATTCAAATATTTTATTTATTCATCTATTACATATTCTCTTGAAATTACAGAAATTGCAGACTTCCTGTTTTCTGAAGTTGCTTTGCATTTACCAGGCTATTATCTATTCGTTTCATTCACATCAAAGACAGATATTGATCGAAATTGTGCGCTTTGTTTGTTGCAGGGATCATACGTGGAACGTATATCAGGCATTATGAACCTGCCTGGTACGATGCGACAGCCTTGCGGCGGCATCGCGTGCGTACGCGTCGCGACGCTTCGGACCCCATCAAAAACCAGCCGCTGATTTTGCGTGTTCGTGCTCTTGATAGGTAAGTTTGATAAAATTACAAGTTATAATTCAATTCTTTACGTTTCTTTTTTCATTCTCCCCATCTTGAAAAACAATTATGTAAAAGCCATTCACAATTTTATTTTACATATATTGACATACAAACTTCATGCATACAATTTTTTTATCCAATTTATTAGAAAAATAACTTTTTAAGCTCATTTTTTGGTGTTTTGATTAGGAATTATCTTCGATATTCTGATTCCTCTTTGGTCGTTTGTTTGTATTTGAAAATAAAAATACAACATTTTGATTTGCAACGCTTTTAGCGCTTTTCGCAGTGCTTGCCAAATTTATAACGTCGTTAGCTGTAGTCCTTGTCTATTGTGTTGCATTATAAATTGTGTATAATTTGACGAGTGATGGATATTTTTCGCAAATGTTTAGCAGAATAACAGAGTTAAATTTTTGAATCCGATTATTTACAAAAATATTCACGTGGGTAGTTTCATACATTGTTCATTTGTTCAGTATGTATATATTCAACAACAATCTGGAAAAGTAGGCGATGAAAAAAACTAAATTGAATGACATTTGAATGTTAAAACTTTTGATTTAAAAAATTTTTCTTGCACTGTAGTGTGAGGTCTCATGGCCACCTTAGTAATCGTGATTTCTGTTCATAAATAGAGATAAGTGCCAATAATTCCCGGAATTTTGCCAAATTACCTTATCGGTATATAATTTAATCATTTAATTGATAAAATATTACTCACTGTCGAAAGTAATATTTGCTACTGAATAAATTATTTACAAAACCACATTAATATACAACGTTTTTCATATAAAAAAAATTATTAAGCAAAAATTGTTGAACGTCGATAAATTTAAAATTGATTAAGATTTTTTTTGCCAGTGGTAAGAACCAAATGATTGTATTTTTAGAATACAGTTACTGCAGGTTACTGAATTAGAGCACTAATCGGAAATACTGTAATTTCAATCTCTGCGCGTATTAATGGCATGGCGCAACGTAATATTGATATACCATTTCACGAAGGCGGGTTCCGAATAATTCAGCGCCTTTAATTCATTTCACTCGCCATATATTTTCCGAGTACGTTTCATTAAAAGTCACGATGGTCTCCCTATTTACACTTTGATATTCATCTTTCGACGTAGTACAAATACAGCCGCCGTGAACAATAAAATGAGAGATGAAGTAAGAAAAGAAACTTTGTAAACCAAACTATACACGTAGAAGGGTTTTTCATATAGGGAAACAATTTTCGCGCTATGTCAATTTAAATTTTCACGTTTTTTTATATAATCTATGAAATTGCTGAAATAATATTTTAACATTAAATGTTTGTCGTTATTACCAAAATTATGTTGATTCATAAATTTGGTACATATATTTTATACATACATTTTGTTCATAAAAGATTTATCTTTTATGAGGGATTGCTTGAGCCGGGTGATATCTCGTAAACTATTTCAGTTTGTAAGCTCTGTGATGTTGAAAGAATTTGCTGATGTGATTTTTGTTATTGGGTCAAAGCTAATTGTTTTCTCTGAAAATGAAATGCAATGTATTGCTCTGTAATACAGTGGAAACACAATTAATTTAATGATTTTCATACTGTCATACTGCATACTGTCACTACTCATTAGTTGGAATCTGAAAATTTGACGATGAAGCTTTGGAATTGAAATTTTTCCTAGATTGAAAATAATTTAATTATATCGACAATTTACCTTTCTATTTGATGTAATGAATTTTGTACAGTAGACCAAAGCAACTGCGAAAGCCATGTTACTCTTCGATTATTACGCGGCAGGATCGTTTGCGAACGTTGTTTCAATTAAAACTCATTTACTCTGCCATGTGATGTTACATTCGTGGGTTCATAATAACAATTGATTGTAACCCGTACTATGTTCTCTTCATGACAAAGTGAGTGAAGCCGCATGTTCCGCTTTGTGGCTCTATAGACCTTCTTTGCTTTCATAAAGAATCTTTTTCTTTGAAGTTATTTTATTTTTTTTTCTATTATGATTTTGATTGATTTTGCTAATGAACAAAAATTTAATAATTGATATTTAATCTGCACAGACATGGAAGTACGATTCCCTTTTCCAGTAATTTGATACGATTTTGATAAGTAAATACAAATAATTGATTTTAAATAAGTAGTGATTACTTTTAATTAAAGGAAATTGTCTTATATGTTGCTCGCAAAAACTACACGTAAAGGAAATGAAAACTGAATCAATCTTTCATCTTGATTCATTAGTCTTGGTAGTTCATAAATAAAAGAAAAACTTTTTTATTATTTTATCAACTGAACGAGCGATTGATACATATTTTCGTTTGATTGCAAACGAGCAAAATCATTCTCGTTCTTTCCGTCAAGTAAATACTGAAAACGATTTTTGTGACATGTAAATTTTATCATCTCATAATTTTATTACCGTTTTCATCACGAAAAATAATCAAACTGTCCAATATTTGAAACGTGATAACATCACCCGTTTCATATTTAACTAACACCTGCTTTAAGCAGTCTTTCTAATTAAATTTCACATTTCAATTATGTTTATCTAATTAAAATAATTTTCGCTCGAATTGTTTAAAAAAATGATAAAATTAATATCTTTATGTAAAAGATAGCTTGCAGAATAATTTTTTGATCAAGTTACAAGATTACACATTGAATAATTTCATAATAAATAAAATGTAAAAAAATTATTGAAGCTTGTACCATCGAAATTACATGCTATCTCAATGTTGTTCATTTACAATGAAATGATTAAAG
This sequence comes from Trissolcus brochymenae, assembly GCA_030523145.1. Classification (NCBI taxonomy): domain Eukaryota; kingdom Metazoa; phylum Arthropoda; class Insecta; order Hymenoptera; family Scelionidae; genus Trissolcus; species Trissolcus brochymenae. The sequence continues at coordinate 201,642 of JAQQRF010000006.1, forward strand.
TTTGGTTTAATAGTTGGATAAAAATTAAAACAACGAGGGCATGACTGAGATTTGAATATTAATATGAGCGCTATTTGTTAAAAGTATTCTCCGGATGCTTCACCATAAAATTACCATACATGTGCATAATTGGGCGACGTTTGTGATCACAAGTTGCATTCGCTATGCTAATTTAAACTTTTTTCCCTCGTTTGAATAATGAAAAATTTCTTCCGATAAATCATTTTCTGCTTCTCATATATGTTTCCAGTTCATGTTTTTATAGTTGCAAGTCGAATTTTATTATAAAAAATTCTCTCTCTTTTTTCAAATATTATTTTTTATACGAAATAATCAAGGTTTCAAAAAACATAGATAAATTTTTCTTCTTTTTAGAAAGGTTAAAACTTTTCGGTTGAGCGCATCTGCGATTTTTTTTGCTCGACGAAAAAAGTTGTTTTTAGAACTTTGAAAGCGATACTCAGTTTGCGTGGTTTGAATATTAAAAATTTGATTCGCTCAATTGACAACTTGCTCGTGACCAGAGCTCAAAAACGGGAGATAGGGACAAGCTGTAACGAGCGCTAGAAGTTTTACATATTTCACTCGGTTTCAGAAACCTGGATTGCATAAAATCTAAATGACATCAATTAAAGTCGTATGAACAATAATTGAAATAAACAGCTACTCACACCGAAATATCATAGCAGTTTTTATACCGAGGCATTTATAATAAACCATTCAAATTAAAATTTCTCTTCAAGTAAATTAAAAAAAAATTGTAATAAATTTTATATGATTGCTTAAATATACTCACTCACGTTATAAAAAACTGACATATATTTTCAAGCATATTGACAAGTCAGAAATTAAGAAATCTCGTGGTTACAAATTGCATTATTTACGACGGACATAAAATTTCGCACGTTTTATAAGCTTTTCTTAAAATTGTCTTTCTGTATAAAAAAGTTCAATTAAATCAACAGTAAAACAAATTTTACTTTAACTAAATATTATATTATTATAATATTATTTTATCTGTTTGTACTTGATTTTTTTTTCAATTAACACAATTATGGCAATTTTTTCCACAGACAGTAATATCGTGTTTCGTTTTTTTTACGTAGAAGATCAAGAAAAGTTTGATTCGCAAAAAGTATACTTTTATATCGTCAACTCTTGAAATATCTTTAAAACGACAATGCCTTACGTTATCCGAAACACTGACATCAGGCGATCTATTCTCTTTGAAACTTTTTCTTTGTCTGAGATAAAAAAATGGAAAAATAAATTTTATCGAATTCATCATTTTATTTTACTTTATTAAATATATTCCATATAATTTTTATTTTTATAAGAGATATTAAATATGTTCTAATTAATTGATCATAGTACATTTTTTTAACGCTGCAAAAGTTTGAATAATATTTCCACACTGATTATTCTTAAGTTAATTTATGGAAAAATTAGCTGAATTGATTTATTGTTTCATAACTTATCTAAATTTTAATCTTCGCTATGCATGGCTATTTAACGATTTCATCAACGTACTCAATTAATGATAATACCTAATATAATAAAAATATATTGTGATATTTCATTGATGTTTTAAATTATTTTCATGATTAAGATAAAACGAACCTGAAAATTTATACTGAATTTATTGATCAGTTACCGTTAGTCATATAACCGAAGCAGAAAAATACAGTCATAACTACTTCGTTACAAAGTTAGCAAAATAATATCGACGTTGCTTGATAACGTTGACTACCGATAATCATTTATTAAGTTTTATTTCAAATTTAAACTTATTAAATGATCTTTAAGATGTGTTATACAATTATGACAAATTAATAATTCACGAATTCTGTATCATATAGTCATTTTATTTTTATACGTTAGTCTTGCATTGTTTTCTGACGTTCATGAACAACGTTGAGTTAATGTTGACAGAACAACCAATCCAACGTTAATTCAACGTTGGCTCCATAAGCAGTCTGTCTAAGGTGGTTTGATGTTGGCTCATCATTGGCTGCCAACGTTAACTCGTCAACATTGATCTTACCTTGTTCACCGTAGCCTACAGACGTTGTCTGATAATGTTCACCTAACGTTAAAACGATTGTAAAGTCGAATCAGAAAATGTTATCTGATTCTGAATGGATATGCTTAGGTACCTTTCTGTGAGTAGAAATAATAAGAAATTAATCAAATTTAGTAAATAACTATTGATTTGATTTCACTAAATGTAGCTAACGGAAAATTTATCTAGGATAATATTAAAATGTCATTTATCTTTCAAAGGAAGATCTAGATGTCAACTGAGTTTTCATTAGAACTCTGTCGAATTAATAGTAAATCGAAGTGAATAAATTTGGGTATTAATGTCGCGGGATCGAGTGCAAACTGTACTTTAGCAGGTCTGTATCATCTTAGTCGAACGATTACACTAAGTTTCGGTTTAATCGATATTCCAAACTCGTGCGTATCTTTGGTGCAGTTGTGGCGAGAATGGCAGATAGTACAGTTATAACTACGCGACAGTTAAGTTTAACTACAAACCGTAATATAACATATCAGCGCCATTATATGAGCATTCGCGAAGTGCTCTTCAATGCAGCCGCACTCGGGTTTGTAATTCAAAATCGTTTATTCGTGTTTCCACCGATTGATTCACGGGGTACCTCGATTATGCATTAATGCTTTCATTGTCCACAAAATTGTGGTTCGCGTACGTTGAGGATTTCTGTAGTTTCTAATGTAGAATTTCAAAACTGTAACAAAATCTTTTCATATTTATTCATTCAGTCCTAATGAAATTCATTAGTAAACATATGATTTTACAGTTTTTCGGTTTTTATAAATTGAGTGTCATATTTCAAGTGTATTTAACTTCAAATTTGATTACATAATGTTAATAAAATTAGTTAATCGAAAACCTCATGAAAAAATAGTGTAATTTAATCAAATATTAGCTGAATACTTCATTCCCGTAGACAAATTTATCTTTTATTTTTCTTACATAAAACAACATTGGGAAATATTTTATCCACATCTTCACAGAATCTGATAAACGTTTGGCGAGCTGATTTACATTGCATCCAATTTAATATTCCTTATTAATTAACTTTGCTATTAATGCATAAATGAGATAAATATTAAAATCAATTGTTTTCATTCTTTAAAGGTATTAATTATAATATACTCAGCAAAATTTAATGGATGAGAAGTGATTAATCTGTACAATAACATTATGAATTGGTCTATTTGTATTATCATACGATCACGACTCTCTGAATTAATACAATCAAATATCTTTTGGTGATGTGATATGCATCACTAAAATATATATTTGTATACTTAAACCAAGCTTATCCTTTAAAAGTACTTATTCCAATTTTAAATTTTAAAGTAACTGAGTTTAAAATTGCAATTTTAAAAGTAATGTTAATACTCAAATGCAAGGAAAATATATTTGAAAATATATATTTAAAATTATCTGTGTAGATATTCAGTTGCATTTGACTTAACAATATCGAATTTTGAATTATTTATTGATTGAAGCTTTGCTCAAAGAAAATAGATTGCCTGTCAATGTTCTTCTTTCTTCAGATAATACCGTGTGGCATTATCGTTCGAAAGATGTCTCAAGAATTGACGACATAAAGGTGTTTTTTTTATTCGTAAAGCTTGTAAGATTTCTCAGAACCTGGCAAACGAATCGAGACTTTATTTCTCTTTGTGAAATGAAAAAAAGGCTTATACAAGTTTTAGCAAATCCAATGACAATAAATCTTTAAAAACAATTCTGTTCAGTTATTTTAAACAATTCCGGATTACTGGAATTCAATTAACTTATCAGTAAAAATTACATTTTATAATTCTATTAATTAAAAGTTTTTTTTAAATAGGGCAAAGTTCTATTCGCAAAATATAACTCGTGTCATGTAAGCCGCAAAAAAGGTGCCGAAAAAGCTGATTGGGGGCTTTCGTCGCTAATACGATTCATTTGTCGCGAAGTTCATCAGCGAAAACGGAACAAACTAGCCACACGTATGTTCGCGTCACTTTGTCAAATTTTGTCTTTTGCTATATCCCGGCTTTGTGTCCTTGCATTCGCGAGGTTGCTGTATATTGTTGGCGCAGAGAAATTCATCGCACAAAATAATGCGCGCAATCAAATTAAATTTGCATGAAAATATCTCTACAACGGAATTCCGCGTGTAAATTTTTTCCTACTTCCTTTTTTGTCCGTCTGTGTTGCACTAGTTTTTTTTATCGTTTGATCAATTAACATGTTTGTACCATACACGGTATGTGTACGTTCACAAAAATAAATGAAAATATACATGCCAGTAAAGAGTCTATGTGCGTCCTCGATCACTTGATATTTATGGGTGAGAATTTAGGCGATGGAAAGTCAAACAAAATTGCTATTGTGAGTTATAAATATAACGGGATGTTGAAAGATGACTAGAGGAGGGGTGTATTTTGTGATAATTAAATTAAATGTTATTATTTCTAATAGATTTTCCGGGTAATGATTTGCACGCATGGGTGTACTAGAGCAGAATTTTATTGATACCGCTGGGCCCGTGGAAAGTGAAAGGTCCGCTTATGTCGGACATTCTTTCGGTGTTCCAGCAGCAAGAGAATAAAGCACAGTGTTTCTCTCCCTAGAGAGGACGTGTATATCGAACATTTTGTCACTATTATAATCAAAAATACAATTAATTAATTTTCAAGGTACATTCAGAGATGTTACAAAGTTTTGAATGATATTTATATAATTTGGTAAAAATTACTTAAAAAAAATTACTTAAAACGCAATTTTCGAGATAATTGTGTAAAACATTGTTTTCATCGATTCAGTCAATTAAGTTAAGAAAATGTATCCTGTGCGAAATAAGGAATTAATCTGGACTTCTTTCCACTAAAAAATGAAACATCTGAACATGTAAATGAATTTTTAAATAAGCTTTTTCAACAACATTCAAACCTACCAATTGAAAATATTTAATACAGCACCTTCTCCTTAGTATAAAATATGGAACATTAGAAGGAGTAATACTTTTTCTTAGAATTATTTTATTGAAGTAATGAGCTCTACACGGACAATATAAATAGGTAAACAATTTTAAAACAGTTGTTTATTTTTAAAACAATTAATTCCCAGAAGAATTAGAATGGCTACTAATAAAGTGAATTTAACAAACGCTAAACAATTTCACTTTTGCCAAAAGTGAAAAAACACTTTTTACCAAAAGGATGATTTTATTTTAATGAAAATATGAATCAGCAAACGGGCTCAAGTATTACAATATAAGTAAGTTTTTGATTTATCTTATCATGATGATAATGATAATGATATTGTTGAAGATTTATTTCAATTTTAAAAACCTTTTAAACGTATGATTAATATAAAAAACACATTTATAATAAAATAATAATAATAGTAATAATAATAATAATAATAATAATAATAATAATAATAATAATAATAATAATAATAATTTCATTAAATTTCAAAAATTGCATTTACTATAGATTTAAGTGATTTCCATTAGACTGATGAATCCACCTATGATCCTACTTGCAGAGGGTTGTATTAAACTATTTGAATCGCTGAATGTTTAATCTAACATAAGGCTCATCCTAATTCACATGTAGAGAAATCCTCGACATACGTGAGAATCATACATTTCACTTTATTTTCAAACTATTCGTTGAGATTGCTTGTCCCACACAATCCACATTATATTTCTTCGAAAAATACTTTTCATCTCGCTTCTCATTATGTTCAAATGCTCCCGTTGAAGTTGTACTAACTTTAACACATTTAAAGTCCTTGATAGTATAATTTTTTATCAAAACTACTTTTATAAAATGAAAAGATTTCAGAAATAATGTAGTGTTACGCGTTAGACCAAAATTTATCTTTGGCACCAAAGGTTCATTATGTGAAGGCTCTGATGTTACTCGACGTAAACAGAAGTTACGTACAACATTGCGTATAACTAGATGCCGCGTAAATGTTTCTCCTAAGTTTGCTGTAATTACGTAACCAGATTACTGAAATATGCTTGTGTCAAAGATTCCTTCGTTATGTTTTCTTGTTGAGAAGGTCCCAAGTGAAAAGCCGACGATATACGTGTATGCGTCGACCCGTCTACACTACCATCGATCTTCTTCAATTGCTACTACTATCCTTTGGGAAATTGTTAGAAAATGACGCGGGGAGATGCTGCTCTAGTAACATTCGCCAATAGTTAGTGCGATATATAGTTGAGCTTTGATTAAAACAGATGTTTTTTTTTTCTGATCACGACATAAAAAGTTTGCGGATTTAATTATCTCTAAACAGATTAAAAAAGAAAAACATGAAAAAACATGAAAGAAGAGATCATTTCATATAAAACCTTGCAGTTTGCATTTTTTATTATAATTTATACGTATCTGTAATAAACATGAGTCACTAAATTATTGCACAAAATGCTAGTTCATTTTATTACTCAGCTATTCATCTTTGTGGAAGGCAAAATATTTTTTATTCAACTCATTCGCGTGCATTACGTGCATACGTTAGAAATTAGAAAATTCGAACTTCATTTAAGATTGTTTTAGGAGTTAAGTTAACAAGTAATGAACAATGAAAGTTAACAAGTTTCCAATTTTCGTTTCAATATAATAGTAAAAATTTGTTGGATATTTTCAATTATTAGGTGCACTGAAACGAAAAATTGTGTTGCAAAAGGAAAATTCAGTTAGTTTCAGAGTTTGTTTTGATTAGGTTTTTTCTTTCTGGCACGAACTGACTCGATTGTGATTGGTTGCCGCTTATGGCGGACGACAGTTTTTACCGTCAACAGCATTTTCAATCTTGAGTATTTGTCTTATCGGCCTGGATTGCCCATTATTATCTTTCACCGGCTTTTCATTTGTTTTAGTCTACATTGGTTTTATAAAGTTTTTGTTTAAAATCGCGGTACTTTAAAGCAGTGAATTTCATCTCTGAAAAAGACAATGTTAACAAATAAATTCATACTCCTCCAAAATTAGCCTGGATTCAGGAATCTTTTACAATGAAAGTCGATATAGCTGGTAATCCAAACAATAGTATTAAACAAAAATGTTCTCATTTTCTGACCATCACTATTTCTACGCAACATCATTTGCGAATTACTTGCTTCATTTTAAATAGAGTAGAACGTTGCTTACATGAAATGAAGTCATATTATATATAACATTCAAACCGTGAAATAGAGGGTGTTGTTATGACAGTGCAAACAGCTCGTATTGTATGTGATTTCTAAAAAGCTGAGAAGGTATAGTCGTAACGTGAAGGTCGAGATTTAGCAAATAATAATAAATGTTTAATTTGACAGTTTGTTGGTTTTCCTGCGTACTGATATTTTCTTTTGTAATGCAAATTGAAAAACTGGAACAAAGTAAGTCTTTTGAGAGAATGTGGTACGCCAAAAAAAAAAAAAAAAATACATATATATATATATATATATATATATGTATAACCTAGAGATGAATCCCGACAGATCGTATGATTTGGAAGATACTCACAATTCACATTTTTACAATACAATTTTTCACGAATCTAAAAGCAGGAAATTCAAATTACACCCCATAATGCCGATTTATCGCGGCGCAATAAATTTGCCTTGAACTGCCTATAAATTCAAATTTCCGCGCGCCACTTTATCCCCGAAATGAACTTCAAACATTTGAGTACGCGCATAGCGATAATTCATTTATCAAGAAAAATCCCATTTATCCCGGTTACACAGCGCCCCAGTTCCCGCGCCGTCCATTTCCTTCGCACTTTCAACAACTCGTTACATCTTGTCACACGCGCGCAATCTACATTTTTCAATCCCGCCATTGTGTCCAGTACCTTCGTCGCGACGTTGTTTGTTCCAGTGGAAACTAATTTGCAGCGAGCGTGATTCCGATCTATTCAATTTTCATTGCGCGACGTGCTTGACGATTCTTCCACGCCCATTCTCGCAATTCACTTTTTTCAAGCACCCAACTCACGCTGAGAATCAAATCTTATCTTCCAACGAAACTTTCAAATTTATAGAAAAAATTATTCATCATTTATATAGTTCTAATGTCCATTTATATCCAAAACAATGCAAAACATTTTTAAATTTAAATTTTACATTATCAAAATTTTAAATTGGTGTATTCACTTACCAACTTTATTAAATTACAGTAAACATTTTTTTTTATTCATATACAGATTTAAGAAAAGTTTTTATAATACAGAAGATTTTTACAAGAATATAATTTAATAAATTCAAGTGTTCATTAAGCAAAAGGAAACTGGTGTGGCGTGGATATGTACGACAACGTAATAACACGTGAATCGAAATAGTAACAGTGCCGTAAAGCCTGGGTCCGCGAATGCGTTTCCTTTAGCTGCATTCGGGCCGGCGCGCAGCTCTTAAGACAAATAAAGCTGTAATTTACGTTGCAGTGTTTTCCCGCGGGAGAATCCAGAGCGGTGCACAGGTCTCGGACAAAGGCATCGCTGTAACTGACATTGTACATGCCAGCTCAGACGCGCGTATCTACGAAATTGCATCGACTAAATGGGGTAACAATGCGCACCAACTTAGTATCCATTTCGTTAAGGCAAAAAAAATTTAAGTGGCAACCTCCAATACAATCTTCCATTGATCGAATCTTTTTTTTTATTTTTAGTAATCAGGGTATGATTAGGTTCTTTTCATGTAATCATGTTCTATCTCCCTTGTTTATACGTTGCACAAGATTATATATTTATACGAATCAGAATTTGAATTTCAGATTTTAATATCAATATTTTGTATTTAAAAATATTTTGGTTCGCAATTAAATTATTCAATCATGAATTTTAAATTAGAGCTTATTTGAAAAGAAAAATTTAAAGTTCAAAATAAATTATATCTACAGTTCGTTTCCGTTCAAAACTCAATAAAAAATATATTAGTGGACCCGTTAGAGGAAATCGATGTATCTGTATTCTGACAGCATAAAAAACGTGCTGCCTATTTATAATATCAATAAATCATCAAACGAACGTGTTATCAAGCTTTTCATTGATTAAAAACAATAAGGACTGACATGTTTATGATCACTCTTGAACATTTGATTTTTGTTCACGCTTCCGATAGCGGAAGATTAAATATTTTCTGGAATTTCGGACAGGTTTGGTTCAATTCTGGATGGATTACTGAGGATAGCCGTTAACACGAAGATATATCGTAGTTTCCTACTGGTTGACTGTAGCTTATCTAAAATGAAGTCCGCATCACAAGACAACAACACGAGATCATGAACGCTACCAAACAATGAAGTTAGAAAATCAATCCGAATTTTATTCAAGTGCGGACATCCGCATCCGTGCTTTTTAATCATAAACTTTTGTTTTGTTTTTTTTTTTTAAATTGGAAATATGTTTCAAATTTCGTTGGATACATTTAATAAACTGTTTGGAGCAAGAGTATTACTCCTAAAAGATAATACCTAGAGGTATTTGCGAACGTTGGAATTTTATTTATTTCATATGTGGCTTGGTGAAATGAAATTCGGAACTTCAAATATCTTTTTCGTTTATTTTCAACCCGGGTGTGAACTGTTGTGAAAGGTAATTTTTGCGGTTATTCAGACGTAATTTATCGTAACGATCATACACGTGTACAGTCGTTAACTGGGACTCGGGGCACCATTTGCGTCTATACTTAATGCGGAAACATACTGCTATATTTGCTTTTGACTTTTGCTGAGCCCAGCACGTCTAAACGTTTAATCTGCCAGAACAATTTCGCCCAGGACATAAAATATTAATGTTAACGTAATATTTGGCTGCGACTAATGTGCGAAAAGAAAAAGCAATGATATATTCGGATCGTACCATTACACAAACATTTCTCGAAATTATTATTCATCTGAAGGATTTCAGCGTCCTCTCGCGCTTGAGCAATTTTTTTCAACTCTTCACGAGATTCCGCCATGATACAAATGCTAATTTCCTAAAAGTAAAGGGCAAAGATAAAAATGTGTAAGTTGGTACGATGTTAGTTTTTCCAGGAGGCATTAGCGCGATTCAATTTTCATTTAAAAAGTACACCAAATCGCTTTAACGAAAATAACGATAAAAGTGCTCAACAAAAATGCAAATCTGAGCTAAGTAAAGAATAAATATTCAACAAAAGGATAAAGTCGCTTGCATTACAATATCAAATGAGAGTAACGTGTCGTTTATTGGCACCAACGTGGATCGTTTTAACGTTTTCATCAACGCACGAAGTTTGATCGATGGCGAGTTACGCTCTGTGACAACCGAGTGTCGACACAAAGCTCAATTTTTACATCAAACTTTCTAGCGTTTGAAGACTTATTCCATGGTTTAATTCACCCACGATATGTACCATTACAAAAAAAACTGTTTGTCAATCAAAAATGATAGCGCCTTAATACAATGCAATCACTTAGATATTTTGACTTTTTCAGAAGAAACGAAGAATTAATTTTTGGAATTACACATTACCAATGTTGTAATTGTTAGAATTAAAAAATATTTATTAACAAAAAATTACACCTTCTATAAGAAACCACTAATGGAATGAAAACAAAGAGAGTTAAAAAAGCAACAAAGAAATGAACAAAAATTGAAGTGTTATAATTTAATCTAATTAAAAAAAAATTCATTTCTAACTTTAAATAATCAAATGAAAAATGAATTACTGAAGAATAGAACGTCAGAAATGAAATCTCTTAAAAATAACAAAACCCGAACCGTAATCCTTCACTGAGAAAAAATGCAGCTAATGTAGCATAGAAATTCGTCGTTCTGATTTTGCACAGTACGTGTGTCTATGTTTTTCTCTGGGAAAAAAGCGGATTGTGCAGGAAGAGGGTCGTCAGTTGCACCGGAACATTACCGAAATGGCACAGAATTCGTGCAAATTTAGAACAAATCTATTAAATCGAATTTAACTTTTAACTTTCCAGCCAAAACCGCATCATTTTTTTTTCAATGTTACTCAAAAACATATAGAACTGGAAACTGGATCCCTTAATTGAAAAAATTGTAAAATCAAAACCTTTGTTAGTTAAGGAACAGACTTAGCATTTTATTAATTTATTCATCTGAAATTAAAAAAAGTACTTGATTACTGTTGAATTTTTGCTAAATTGTAGCTATGATACGTAATGATGGTTAAGTAAAAGCAAAGCTAAATTGAGTTTAAATCATATTGTCTTTCCGAGAGTTAGCCGCCCATTTGATTTAGAAGGAGCACCTTAACTTCTTAACTGACCACTCAGAGATACGAGGGCACGCAGGTTGATTTTCGTTTAACTAGACGACCGCACGTTAAAGTCCGAGACGCGAAGCCTATATGTCTGGTCACGGAACTTTAGGATTGCCTCCCTTTGTCAGCAAGAACTTTCTCTGGACTTGAACATGTTCTGTTTCCCAGTTCGTTTGCTCACTGAATTGCTCATGGGTGAATCTATATGCTTTTGGAGGATCTTTAAACAAACAAACTTCATTTAAATACATTGAATGCATATTAAAATGAATCATTTCAGAGCTTTAAGATGATGACATGAAATCGTAGAAAAAATATGGTTTTATCGATTGTTTTTTTTTCTGTTGTCAGTATGTATTTTCAAAAATATTAAACACGCGAGAATTGTCGCACAAAAACCACCGACTATATTTATGTTCATAGTGCGGGTAGCGAACCTTGTAAATTTATTGTGAAAGTTTTTTGACAAAAATCTGTACTGAAAATGACATTTCGTTGTCACCCAACAGATAATGGTAAAAAAGATTTTTGTGTTTTAAAATTTGAGTCAGTAAAATGTCATGTATTTTATCAATTATTAGGAACTATATGGATTTTAGCTATCAGATAGACAGTGTCAGTGACTAAATTTTTTGTGACGAAAACTTGAAAGCGATCAGCCGTGAAATTGAACCTTTCGAATACGAGCATGAAGAATTTGCGCTAAGACGGAGTTCCTCAATCCATTCATTGAAATATATTAAAAATCAATGAGCAAACAGTAAAATACATGGTAAAACTGTGACAAATATTTCCCACTCTTTTACCATTGGTGACAACGTAAAACAAAAAAGTTGTTCAATTATCCCGTCTGTTCCGGCGTCCCGATTCAAAGAATTGACGTGTAAGTAATTGCTTGGGGCCAATTTCGTGCAAAAAAGCCGTGCGTATTCACTTGTTGTCGCAATTCTGTCGACACTTTTACTAATTTTTGTTTCGAAAACAAGTGTGTTTTTTCGCTCTGTGCCGTAATTATGTTGATGTTAAGACCTTAAGGTGCTGACGAAGTACTTGCGCCAAGTTGTTAGTGCCGTTCGTGCCGCATGGCAAATTGGATTTTCGTGACGTTAATAATTCACTAAATAATTATCTTGTTTCTGTAATTATGTCATTCTTATATGCTTAAATGCATTGTGATAAGTTCATGTGCTATGAATATATTATTTCATATGTGACGATTAGTTTAGAAACTTGTTTGAGTTAATTTAGGGTCTATTCTGTTAACGATATAACTTATATATTAGTATAATTTTAAAAATAACAATTTCACTGAAGAGATCAAGTTTTATGGTTAGAAGAATAGAACACTTGCAAGAAAAATTGTTTGTTTTGATTTCTCACTTTTGGAAAAAGATTCATTTTGTCAGATTATAAGATTCAAAGATTATTATTTAAAACAAAAATGATTTTGTGAATTGAATGGATGAAGAAAATTCTACGTGAATAATAAAATAATAGAACTTAATGAAAATAGAATGAGTGCTGCCGTCTGTCTATGAAAATATGCGAGAAATTTGAATGCTTGATATAAGTAAATTGGCTATGAGCAAAGCTTTTATCATCAGAGTGTAAAATTATGCAGCTTTTAGATAATAATTTCAGAAATATTTACGACTAACTTCAACTCGCTAATTTCTCAATGCATGGACTACCGTAAATTATCCGCAACCGCCCATACGTAACATTAACCAACTTGAACTCGTAAAATACGCGATTTGAATGAATGAACGGTGCATTTTTTCCCCTGAGATGCTTTATCTTCAAAAAGACTTTATTATGTTGATATAAAAAGGTGGATACTTAGCATCTTTCCCAAGGTGTTCATGAATTTTCAAAACACTTTTTCAGATGACGGATATTGTTTTTTGTTATAATTTCTTGTATGATTGAAAAAAAGCGCCCTCGCATAAATTGAATGATTTCAACAGTTTGAGCGTTTATAACAAAACTGACAATTTATGAATTGGCTTGAAAAAAAAAAAAAAAAAAAAAAAAAATTGGGGAAAAATGGCTTGAAAGTAAATAAAGAAGGAAAATATTCAGTATATATGTTTGTATCCGTGTGAATACTACTCGTCAACAAGGCCCAGTTTTCACACTGACAAAAATATAAATCAAAATATATGTTTTGATTAACATCATAATTATACTAATTATATAAATTCAGAGTTATTATCGCTTTATGCCATGTACACGAGGCATATAATTATTTGTTTAATTTATATAAAATATGTTTGAAAATATATTTATGTACATGAAGGTGGTCCAGAATGGAGAATGATCCAAGCGAATCTCCAAAATGAAAAAATAAACAAAAAGAATGTTAACATTAAAAGATAAATAAATGAAAAGTTTCTCATTCATACAGGCTAGTTTTATGTAAACTAAAATTGGATTTGCATACATATATTTGCAAAATGCAAACAAATTTGGTTCAAATATTCATTTCGACAGTGTTTACTGTAAACTATACCTGTACGGACGATTGGTGTCTGCAATATTTAGTTTGAAAGGGTCAGTCTAGAGTGACAGTCTAGTGTAGACCAAATGAAAATACAAATATTAATTATTTCTTTTACCTTTACGATGAATATTTTCATACATAGATTTTATGAATGATTGAAAGACACTATTTCGTTTGCAAAATCGTTTTTTATGATTAACTTATGTTGTATTTAGTAAAGGTCTTGTTAAAAAGTCGCACAGAGGTATGATCGTGTATCGTTAGTATTTTGGGTCTTTTAATTGTGTTTGGTATTTTCTATATTTTCAATTCAAACTGAAGACAAAATTATGGCATTATTGACTTGAATGATGAAATATGATAAGAATTTCATAAACTTTAATAAATTCAAGTTTATGAAAAAAAAAAAACTTAAAAGTTAATTTATACAGATATCTTCATTTTTCAATTCTGAAAAATTCAAATCGTTAAATTCCAAACGGCCGAACATATTTTCTTTAACACTGAATTTTTTGTAGTTTTTCACAAGAACAGGACATTCACAAGACATAATAATACGTTTTTATAACTGCAGAAACAAAATTTGGATACAAAATCGATTTTAAATGAATTCATGGATTCAGTTTTTTTCTCTTTAAATTCATTTAGAATGCATGTTTGCATGAACTGCAACGATTCTGCAATATAACAAAAAAACGTGCAAAATTATTCTCAACTTGGCGCTACCATAGGACATATATTTATATTTCGTGTAAGAAACGGAGGTGAGACAAAGAACGTATGAAACGAAGCGACAGATCGAGTGACTGTACATACGTCGAGGTTCGATCTCGCTCAGAATATACGTTCCTGTGATTTTTCTTACCGGATATATATACGCCTGGTGGAAAAGACTGTGCAGTCAGTCGTTTCATTTTGTCACTTGGATTTGCAGCGCCCGTACAAGAATGGAGAGAAATGAAAAAACAAAAGAGAATCAGGCGAATGACTGTCTCGAAGGAAACATTGCGTACCAACACACGCGCTCGATACGCGGGGCGCTTTTAGACACAGAAGCGACGCTTTTTATTGGATATTGGATACGCTTGATTTATATCTGATCGCGTATGAATTTTCATATTATTGGAATTGCGATACAACGTCAAAAAGTGTTACAAGCCAAGAATATCGGTTTTCTAAATTGCAATATATTGCTGTATTTAAATTTTTTCGCATTTTTACTTTTTGCTGAGGATAAATGGCGTTTCGGGGACACTTATTTTCCGAGGTAAAACGAAATTTGAGAAGGAAATACAATTTCCTGCTTAAAGTCATCAGTCATCTTATTAACTGAACATTCTCAGTGCTGTATTGGATTATTCAAAAAGGCAGATAGCGCTAATATTGCCTGAAATTGACGATAATCAATCAGCGATTAAATTTTGGATAATTGAATTTTGAAGTCGACTGTGGGCCTTATACTGAGAAATATAGCATGATCGTGATTAAGTTATATCTATGACTGAATATAATTAGGCGGTAAGTGCGGTGAATCGCAGTTACGCGTGCGTGAAGACGTGCATTACGATAATTAGGTCATGCCTGATGTCAATAATTAAACTATGGATGATTGCACGTTCATATGACTGTTTCATATTAAACTAGAATCAAAATCAACGCAATCGAAAAATTTGTACATTTGCTTCAAAAATGAACTTTCTCAATTGTTACTAAAATCTAAACTAAAAGCAAATTTCGGGACTGTCAAACGATGTGAATTCCTTTTATGTAACAATTTTTTTTTTGTTATTGAACATTATATAGTCAGAAATTAAAAACAAGGAAGTTAAAAGGATTCACAATTTCATTAGTTTAGAAATTGTCACTGAAAAAAAATACTTTTACCAATTTTAACGCAACGCCAAATTTTTTGCTTATCTATTTGTCACGTAATGGCCATCCGATTGGAAACACTGGATTGGAAAATTAAAAACTTTGAATCTGCTGCTGCTGTGAGGATTTATTTTTGTTTGAATTTTGTTGAAAACGGTTTTGAATGCAGATTATAATAGAACTTTTGCGAAAGAAGTTGTTACGAGATAATTGTTCCAATACGAAACTCGGTTATTATTAATTATGCAGAACCAATCATTCTAAGACGGGGAAGTTTAAGTTGATAGCACCGAGCTAAGCATTAGACTTCGTCTAAGTTTAATCCCGAAGATTGGTAGCGCCATAAGTTACAGGTTTAATTTGACCGATAATTACTTAATCAGACAATTAAACACAATTGATTCTGCCCAACTTGAATCTTCAATACAATATTAAAAAAAATGAGTCCTTTTGTTTCGAAGTTATCTTCACAAAATTGATATAATTGGGGCTGTCGAAAACACTGTACCTTTTGTCATCGTCAAGCGACCTTTCAGAACCATAATTGACACCCGAAATTCAAATAACATAGGGGGCGCTGTTTTCGTAAGCTTCCTTCATATAAGCGACGGGGTCGTTAAGTTTTACGGAAAACTGCATATTCGACATTGGTTCGCAGCAGCGCATATAACGCCATTATGGAAACGGATTCCCCTATCGCCAGTCCGAAATAGGTACATCGGCATGAGATTGCAAATAGGACCAAATGGAAGCATTGTCAGTTCGAAAATCATGCGCCAAGTGTCAGCCATTTACTCAATTTTATCTCTAAGTGAAATCCATCGCCCTCTGAAGTCGTGATCACATCATTTAGAAATTTTTCAAGTTCAATTCAACCATTTCTGAAATCTATTTATTACCCACTAAAATAATCGTATGTATAATAATTTAAAAATTGTTTGAAATTTCAATATTTCTATTGAAGTATTTTTATGATATTGTATTAAAGATTGGTATTTTTTCAAATCTACACTGTCCAAATACTCTTTTTTAAATCAGACTAATGATATTATTATTATTATTATTATTATTATTATTATTATTATTATTATTTTAATGCATAATATTCTTATCATATATATACTGAATCATTTGATTTAGAATATTATCAAAGTATTTTATTTTATCTTGCGCCCTCTGCTTCTCAGCCGCGAGATTGACAGTGAAAAATTGCGCGTTGTTACGTTCAGGAGTCTGTGATCTCATTTCCACACCGCAGGTACATATTCGTTACGAGCTGTCGATTCGCGGTTATGTAATTTTCTCTGGGAAATGGAAAGGTATTTTCTTTCATGACAAAATATATGTCAGTTTTCGAATTATTCTTGCTAGTTGATGGCTGAAATTATGAATGGGAAAATGATCGTACCAAAAAATATTCCCCGCAATATAAACCGAATAAATGTCTCATATTCCATAATTTTAAGCATTTTTTATATAGAAAATGTCAAGTCATAAAATATTTAAAAATCAATACTGGTTTACGCGAAGTAGTAATATTATCTAATTTTATATTATTGTAAAACGTGGAATTAATTTGTTCATTTATTTACGTTAAACATCTTTTTTTAAGTGTCACCAACAGAAAATCATAATTGTATAAACATAATCCGTTGAAAATGCGTTGCTGGAATAATGCACCAACCGTCTCATGTAAATTGTGGAAAAAAAATTTAATACGAACAGAAAGAGAACATTGAACATTGTGAAATTCGGTTGCATGACTTTTATGAAATATGATTCAAATGCATATTCGAATGATCAAAAAATCGTTGTTTATTCGTCATTTGTTTCCTTTTTTAATTTAATGTAGATACATGAATTATAATTTATTTACTCATCATTGTTTCCTAGATATTTCGAAAGGTATTTCGAAAATGTAGACCAGTGCCATTCTAATCATAAGCACTAATCACCGGCACTGCGAACTGATTCGCATCGCAAAACTGCACGGTTTCGAGTAACGACTGCTGAAGCAAAAGGAAAACTTTGTGACAGAGTACGTTCATCCTTTTGTCTTCATCAAAGACGAAAGGATTTTTGCCTCTCCAAGTCATTCACGGAATAGCATGAGTAGGTGACGTTTTAAGTTGCAAGTAGATCGCAAGCGCTTTGTGTCAAAGTAACAGAAGACGACTAATTAAGGTCGTGTCGGATTTTGACTTCTTCATACTCTTCGGAATTTCGAACATTGTTGGCGAATGAAAACTTTTTGTTATCCGTACCATTTATTTTCAAAACGACGTTGATCCTTGAAACATCTCTAGAATTAAATTTTTAAACTTTCACTTCGAAATCGTTTGACAAACAATAATTTCGTATTGGATATTTACTGAATATGATTATTAACATTACTATAATAATCTGTACAAGGATAATTTGTATGCAATTTTTTGAAATAATCTCAAGTATTAGCCATTTTAAGCTGCTTATTATATAGTTTGCGCAGTTATTAGAAACAGGCGCAAATGAATATTTGCACTCAAAACATGACACAGTGATGTAGGAATATTTAGTGTTTGTGTTATAAATAATTTACTACTTTATAAGCTAATGCGTCGGACATTGTGTTATCATTTCGTATTCATTTGCGCGAAACATTACGCTTGCAGTGACTTAATTATGTTACATTAAATTACACGCCGTCGATATTTCATGTTTATTGTAGTGTTCAATTATTCCTAACGAAATTGAAAAAATAAAACATAAAATGCATGCAAACAAAATGTGAGGACAATAACATCAAATTGGAAATTTAAAATTTTGTTTATATTTTATTGTTGATTGAATATCAAATTATTTACAAGAAATTGCACGACAGATTTTTGCGGTTGAAAAATTAAATTCACGTTATCATTCTCGCGCATCAAAATTATTTGGATTTATACCGCAATCATTCCGAACTTCTTTCGTAGGAACGTCATTAGACATAAACATTACCGCAGTTTACCCAATTATCAGAATAATTGTTCTGTGTTCGGTTCGAAGCTTAGAACATAACAGGCACATATATTCTGATGCACGAAATTGGGGCTGATTGTTGAAGTAAACATCTTTGATTCGTGTCGGGAAATTCGCATCAATTTTGACTAGGTTTCAATTATTTGCCTCAAATTAGAATTCATTAGTTAAGAAATTCTATAAACATATGTCAATGATTAATTTTAACCAAACAAATAATTTGTTCTCGAAAAGTGACTATAAATTTGTTTTTTTTTTGAAAAAAAAGTTTTTTTTTAATAAAATTGTCATGAAATATTGTTTATTTTATGACCTTGTAAAAACAATATTTATATGATTACGATCTTTGATTTGATCCCTTTGGGGTGCATGAAGGGGCTCAGCTTTGTTAAAGCAAGTCCTTGCCTCATAAGCAACACGCAATCTATTCAACGTGAGAGAGTAGTTAAACACATACGCGGAACGGTATGTTCGTTGATAACGAAGCATCGTTAGGGCCAACACCGTGATTATAAAAAGAGCAAAATATTTGACGACGAAAAATAGTTGCCACTTCTCACTGGCTTAACTACTGCTTAATAACCCGGTCTTCATTCATTTTCCTCTTTTCATGTTACGTCTTATTACAAGGATTTCATGTCAAGTGAAATAGACGGAACTCAAAAAATTACTTTTTTTTGAAAAAAAAATTCACTTTTTTGTCAATGTCAAATTTTTATCAATGCCAAAAGGCCGAGAATAACTTATTCATACAAAAAACTATTTTGTAATTTAAAAGAGCGCTGTTTACTCGCGTGACACACTGTATTCTTTTCGTACCAGTTGAGCGGCCATTTCGGAATTTTTTTATTTATTTTATTTTTTTATTTATTTTTATTTTCTTACTGCCCTGAGGTCTATAGATGAATTTAAGTTGGAATTTCTCCAAATTTACAAATAATTTTAACTAATTAATTGAATCATTGTATGAAAGAAATACTAGAAACATAATGACAATTCTGACTTGTAATTGAAAAAAAGTTCACAGATTCTTCGGAAATTATTGTGTTGTGACAGAATAACAAGTTGTCGTAAAATATGTTGGCTATGCGCGTTAACAGAATTTTCGAGATGGAATTTCAATTTCGTATTATTGCTGTAATTGTGCTTGAGACTTAAAGACTATTTTCTTGAAGAGATTCAAACGCCGCTCTAATTAAACCGATCGTAACGACCATCATTTCTTGCACACTTTTAATTGATCTTTTGATTATACCTATTTACTCTCACGTTAGAACGTTTTGATTAAATAAAAACAGTTCAACATGTCACTCAGATTTAAATTTCTTTAATCGCAAATATTATTTATCGATTGAACGAAATATACCATGCACAAGAAAATCCATTCTACAAATAACCAGATATTTCTAAGCTAAACCTAATATGAATTAAGTCCAAAGTCTAAGTTATAGCAAGTCTTTTGATTTTTGCATTTATATATTTATTTTAAATCCTTAACATTTGTATGGTCGTTCTGTTCACGAGTTGATATTATCTTAGGGCCTGTCACGCAACGAAGTTGTTGCTTTCATATATCTAATAACATTGTCGATGATAACCGGATAAGTGTAACGGTAAAGTCTTCCATTCTCATGTTAGTCAGACTTTCGTCGCGCTTCATTTTCATTGCATTTGCACGCAGCTACTACACCATTCTGCGTCAGTTTACTTAGGACAAAACAAGAGCCACGGTTAATTGTCTTGTACATTGCGCGAGATTGTGCCGTTATAATATATTCTACTTACATAACGCAATGACACAACTTCAAGTACAGAACTACTCTAACCCTTTTGACACGTTCAATTACGTTAAGTTATGTTTGAATTATATATTTTTTAACATTGTTGCAAAAAAAAGTCAAAACTATTTTGACGTGCGTAGAAATTCAAAAGTAGGTTCCAAACAAAGTGTAATTTAATGTTTAATGAAATATTTGTATGAACTATTATATATTTGTAATGAACTTGTATGAACTGTTTGTATAAAAAGTTGTCAATTTATCTAACTTCGTATATTGTTGACAGAAACATGATAAAACAACTGGAAGTACGATCTCTGGTAGTTTCTAAGTACAGCCGTGTGTTGAAGTGAAATTAAAGTTAAAAAAGTTAGGGTTCCAAGGTCTTTAATGATCAAGGTCTTTTAATGAGCAAAAAAGGCTTTGTAAATCAGCGTAGTGTGGTAATTAATTGAATAAAGTGTCCATTACAATGAAAAAAAAACGACATCCAGTAGTGTGTGCTAACCAATTCCTCAACTATTTAATTGAAAAGAAAAATAGACTTTATTGTGTTTAGCAAAATCAATCAATACAAATAAGGTCAACGAGAAGTAAAAAGTATAACGGAACGTAATCAAGCTCATATAGATTTAAGTCCTATCGAAGGGATCGCGCTGTTTGTTAAGGCTGATTTATTTACAGAACTAACTTACCGGTATTTGTAATGAAAAAAAATCAAACATAATCAAAGTCAACATGTGAAACTATTATATTCATAACGATGTATTCCTTGTATTGATTTTGACGAACTAATTAAATTCAATTTTGTAGATAGATGAAAATAATTGAAATACGGTTTATACAAATATTTGCAATTATATTTCAACAGGTTATAGTTACCTGCAGCTTCAACACAAAGCGAAACTTTGAGATTTTGTTAAAATGAAAGAAAATTTTTCAAATCAGTTTCTTGTTAACGAAATTGCAGCCCCTCAAACTTTAAAGGCACGTTTTAGAAATATTCACGTGCAGAAAATACTGCAGAAAATTGATCGTAATATAATAAAACAAAAATTAAACAAAAAAAATTTCAAGATAATTGCTTCTAAAATTTTAAATTACACTAACATGACCTGATGAATATTACTGATTACACAGAATCATTGATTCCTGGACCGTACCAGACCCCTTCTACATCGATAACGTCTCCCTAAGCTTTGATTGTTTGTTGTCTTCGAAGCATTCGTGCCTCTGGCGTATTCTCCCACTGCCATTGCTCAGAGACGGCTATCCGGTTTTTATTATATTCAAATTTATTATAACTTCGTAAATTTTCATAGATCACCTTCGAACTTTTGACGAATATATATATTTTCTGATTGTCAATTGAAAAAATAATTGATTTTTTGAAACCTCATAGATAGGTATAACCCCTTAATGGATTATAAAATCATAGACATGTTCGCACGCAACACTTTTGTACGATTGTTTATCACGGATCTATTAATTAAACATGGAACATTTGAAATTAATTTATCATAGATGTTGAATTATTTCATTCAAAGTTCAGACAAACTTTGAACGGTAACTCTATAATTATCGAAATAGTTTGAAATCAAATTCATTTAGCTTATGTGTGTTTGAATTATGAATGTTCTATTTCAATCTTTGTATTGTAGAATAGGTCAACGCAATATCAAAAATTAAAAAAAATATTGCGCAAATCTTATTTTCGAAATTGTTTCAATTATAATTTGTTAATAATTTTTTTCAAGTAAAATATTAACTGATTTCTTGAATAAGAAAAAAGTGATGATTCGTTTTTTTTTAATTTGATAGGTGGATTTCATTTGAAAAATTCTACAGATAAAGGTGTATTCATTTCTTTGAAGTAGTACGAGTCACAGCTTAGTCAGACATTGAATACGCTATAAAGAATATTAATTACAATTACTTATTCGGTGTTATCTTTATGGTTTTTTGAGATAATCGCTATTAAAAACGAAGCTAATTGCCAGCATCGTCAGCACGTCGCAAAACGTGGTGCAGTTTACTTAACCTTATTCTTAAAACGATACAATTAAAAATGTAAAAAAAGTTTTACTAACAAATGGGTTCCAAGTATATAAGCAGATAATAAGATTTTAAAATTTTTTTAGCTTTTTGAGATGAATTAATGAATGTATATTTTAACAAACATAAAAGTATAAAAAAGTCCGTTTTTATGGAAAATACAGAATGTAATTACACGGCAGCAATTATTCAAGCTAACCAATTAGAATGCCATCGCCCGGTGAGACATTTGTAACAATAAATCGGTTTTCTGAAGAGGGTACTAGTGCTTTTTTGTGCAATCGGTCCTCCGAAAGCTCGAAAATTGCGTATATCGCGAGGGCTTAATGGCCTCCAGACAAGGACCGGGAAATTGTCGGAGACGCAGGGTCAAGTCGATAACCCTACAAGCCGGGTGCTTATATGTGGCGCATCGTCCATCTTGCTACCCAAGCAAATGTCCTAAAAATAATAGATAGGCACGTCGCCAACCGTGCATCACGCGCGACGAAACATTAAATTAGAATCGTGCCCAGGCAACTGACGCAAACGACTACGAAATTTACCGTTCATTAAGCATTGTTACTCTTGGCCGTATTAGCGCCACGCGAGCCATCATTTTTCATCCGCCATACCAGACGGCTCAACATTCGAACGAGCCAACTTTTAGCTTACATCTTTATTAAACAGCCAACTTGTGATTAATACACTGTAAACTACCCTATTTCATCAAGACATAACGAAAGATGGCGCTTCGCTCGTTAAGATCTCACGATCTGCAAAGTACTTTGCGCGATTTACGGCTGATGTTTACCATTACGACAAATTTATCGGCAAAAAATTTCTGCCACTTTAAATTATATCGCGACATTACGCTGCTAGATGGCGTGGCGAACTGTTGACTCATCACTTTTGGCAAGAATTTTTCATGGTGAAGTTTCAGTTTTTGCACTTTTTTATGGACGCTATTTGGGTTATATTGCTTTCTCAGAAGACGTGGTAGGAATCAAATTAAACTTATATCGAACTTTAATTTTTCATAAACGAAAAAAACTGAAACAGTTAAGAATTAGAAAAATATCAAAAATCATGTCCGTTTTCAGTAAAATACTCCATTTTTGGAATCATTGCATGATCTTCTCTTTTTGCTTTTTTTTGTTTGTTTTAAGCAGGAAATGAAAATTGTATTTGTATTTTTTGCGACTTTTATGAGCGTATTTATCTGTCATCAAAAATATTGCGACTAATTTTACAGCAGCACTTTTTCTTTTGCAAACGCTAAGAAGATCATTTCTCTTCTATTTGTTCTGTTTTATTGCTGGACCGAGAAATGCACACTCGGGCGTTTTCTTCTCGCGAGCACTCATCTCTCGAGTATTTCTTAACTAAACTTTCACCCATTGCAATACTGAGTGAAAAAGGCGAGACTACTTTCAATCTGATTTATCGTCCTTTCTGAAAAACTTGTTGGACAAATAAACACTGTATAACAAGCACTGGATATTGAATCTTTCTATTGATTTATAAATATTGAAAATCTTGTTTCACTCATACTAGAAAACTCATACTAGTTTATATTAGATTATCGTGGAGTTGCAAAATTTATTGAGTATAAACTTAAAAAATAAAAAATATTTTCTTATGAAAAGATTCTTCTTTAAATATAAATCAAACTTGTGATTATACGTAAATACATCAAAAAGGAAAAAGTGAGCAATTTATCCAATTTTTCTAAAGGCAATTTTTTTGGACGTTCACGAACGAAGAGTTTATTCCGAGAAATATATGTTGACTATTTTCAGTCGTTTAATTTTTTTTTCATTTCCTTTTTTTTCACCATTTCTCTAATTTTTGTTATTTTTCTTCCTTCGTTGCCTTACTCTTCTTCGTTTCCTTGCGCTTTTCCGAGTCGAATTTTAACACCTTTAGTATTATCAATTCATGTCGACATCCGAATTGGATTCTGACGTATGATTCAGTGCAGAAACGATTGGCCCAGCGACCATAGTCTGGCTTACATCGTTCTTTGTGGAAAAAAGGTTTCCGGACAATGTTGCCAAATGTTCTGTAAAATTCAAAGCTTAACATTTTTTAAACGTTTTATCATTTTAAACGTCAGTAAAACTAGTAATAGCCAAAACTTCGATCTAATTGATTACTATGTGAGTGAACAAAAATTATATGGCTCCTTTAAAAGTTACAACTGATACTTGTAGACGTTTCAAGTTAAGGTCGGAAATTTAAAACAAATTTAGTTAATTAAAATTTAACACGTTCCATGGCTATAAATTGTCATCAACACAAATTGGTAATTCGAATAGATAGTCCTGTGCGACCAATGGTGTCTGTAATTACAGAAAACCAACAAAAAAAGTTATATTACAAATTGATGTTCTCTGATGACCGTTTTACGTGTACTTAGTGTTAGATCACAGTAAGGAATTAACAAAGTTAAGAATTTAAGTCTAGGAGGGTTTTCCGGTGGAAGAAAGATCGCGCAAGAACGCTGTAGGTAGGTTAGGTCGAAAGTGATATAAGGCACGGTCGAAGGGGTTTGAATTACATCGCTAACGTTCCGTGGCGACTGTACAGCGCTCGCGTAATTTTTACTCCGGTCTTACTCAAATTTTAACGGCGAAATGCTGAGAAACTGTGCAGTTTCGTTTGACTCTCAGCACTACGGCTTATTTGAGGCCAATCGAAAAAGATGTCGGTGAAATTACGTACTTAATCATAAAAATGCACGGTGCAATATCGGGTTTAAAATTGTCTTGCTTTTTGCAGAATGAAACTATAGAAGTTCCATTTTCACTGTGGCAAAACGAAGTATTTTTCTGATACAACGAAAAAAGATGCTAATGCTTACAGATATAAAGAAACCATATAAACTTTGAACGTAAAATTTTTTTTATAGATTTTTAAATTTACGACTAAATAATTTTCCTTGTAGAATATTCTCGAGTTCTAATAATGAATAATTGGATGTCTACAGTTTGCATAGTAAAAAAGTCAAATAAAAAAGTTTGAACAGCTTTAAATTCTATAATTGCAAATTAAAATGTAATAAAACAAACATCATCAAGCGAATAGACATTTAGTTTTTTAATACGTTATTTTGGCTGACAAAATAACGTATTAGTTAAAAATTAATTTCCACAAAGATGGAAGTTTTCATCAAATTTATAATTAAGGCTGCGGCGTATTTGTCGCAACGTAAAATTGTTATTAGCATAAATTCATCTCAGGGTCAATTAAGCAGAGACATTAGCGAATTATGCGACGAAAAACGTCACGCACAGTTCCACGATTTTCATATTACGGAATTAAATTGCATAATTTGTTATAATGACAAAAGATAAGCACAAAGGAGAAGATCGATTGCCTGCTTATAAACGCGTACAAGCCGAACACCGCTGGCGTATTATGCAAAGCAGTCGGACGTCATAATAGTTTCCACAAGTCCTGAGAGGAAACAAAATAAAACATCCGCGAAGCTCTCTTTATCACAAGTTGCAGAAATAACAACCACAGAACAGGAAAGTCTTGTTTAAAAACAGAAGGAATGTATTTTTCACCCGCTCGGTTACATAATACCCAGATACAAAGATAATACACTGTAACGATTATCGTCGAGGTCTTTTTGATTACGCTCTATGCTTTATTGTAATAAAATGGATAAAACTTTTCATAGAAGTTGGATATAAAGTACAAAGAATATGCAGAATATCATGATGAAAATACTCCATGTCCTTTCATCTTCCATCTCTTATTACGACTTTATTATTTTTTGTTATTTTTGCTTCCCTTTAGTAACTATTTTTTTGACATTTTTATAATATTAGCATAAATATTTAAATCATTATATTATATTATAAATATGGTAAAAAATGTTCCATTCCAAGTTGTTCTTTTTTTTATTTCGTAATATTTCGATTCTCATGTTCCAAAGAAGAGAATTGTTAATTGCAAATTATTTACGCGTACGCTCGCGATTATTTCAGAAGATTGCGCTACAACGATGTTTACTCGCTCGAAATCTCACTAAGTGGACCATTTAAATACATTATTTAAAAAATGCAAACGAGAATCAAGTGGAGTCGCTTTCGTGATTTTTTTAATTTCACTTCCATAACAAGCTTTTCCGTGTTCCTTTTGATACTATCTTTTTCATTGCTCATAAAATGTCACAAAAAAAATGAAAACTCAAAATTACCAAATTAGTAAACAAAATCCTCTCTGACGAGATTGTTAACGTTTGGGAAAATGCATTCAAATCCAAAATATAAAAGAAAAATAAAATTTCTTATTAACAGGCATTTTTATCATGCAGCGTGTGAAGAGTATAAAAAGAAATATAAGATTTACCAGAATATTTATAATTATACATCTCAGAAATTAAATTCCAGGTCAGATTAGACCTATGAATTTATTTAATTAGGTTTAAATATTTCAAGTTATGTAAAATTAAATCTGTTTCGGGTCAGATATAATTCTAATATAATTCAATTGAATCAAGTAAAATTAGATCCGATTTAGAATTAATTTTATTTAAATTTGCATATCCATACATAACGAGGTAGAATGTCTGAACTATTTTCCCGGGATATATCTTTACAAATTTGTATTAAATGATATCTTAAATATAGACTTTTATTCAAGAAAACAAAATGTATCATTTTCGTGGATACTTTTTTCATTAATAAAATGAAGATGATTACGATTTAGCATAATGCCTTGGTCTTGAATCTTGAACATGATATTGTGGCCAAGAACGCCTCAGTGACATAGTCTGAATAAAAGTAAATCTAATATCAAGTAAATCGATAAATAGATTAAATAAATCTTTATTTAATTAAAACCACAAGTTTTGTTCACAAAGATCTTTGGATGACAATGTTATTTGTTATCCACAGTTCGTGCAAACATAAGTGGCATTAACAACGATAATCATGTTTTCGTTTCGAAGCAACTTAACGCTCAATTATATACCGGTTTTCCCTTCGACTAACCTAGATGTTGTGCGCTAGGTCGCAGCCATGAGACAAATGTAATCGCATTTCAAAGTTTAGGCTCGTGAAGATATATAGTTTCACCTTCAATCTCTTCCGCATGGATGAGGGATAAGACAGAATGAAGGGAGCATAGGTGTCATGGGTGCGAGTCGCTCCCAGCGCTCAAAAACAAGTCACAGCTTTGCATAAGCTTCAAGCTTACGAAAGCAAGAAATTCCGCCACGTGCCCAGGGCTGAAGCCATTTGCACCGCTCGTTTTTCTACGGCTTCGTCGTCTTAACCGAGAATGCATCGGAAGCAGCGCAGATTCAACGTACGATTTCGAAAAAAGTGCACTTATCCGACACATAAACACTTTCGACAAATGGTGAATCGTTCAAAAGAAATTGTCATGGTTTCATGTTAGAGAAATTGTCTTTAATTATCTGTTTTTCATTGCTTTGAAAGGTGGAAAGCTTCTTGTTATTTTATTATGTGTCGTAAAAATATGAAAAATGAATGTTGATTTTTAAATTAAAATTTATGATAGAACTGAATTATTTCAAGAGATTTACCCACAAAATAACTAAAAACAAGTTACTAACACAGGGGGAAGGGTTGAAATAATTTCTCAAATTCTTTCAAATATCAAATAGAAGATGAAATTGATAAAGCATGATTTTATTTGTGATTGCAGACAGTGGACGCTGCGATTGGTCCCCGACGGAAACATTTTCTCCAAAGATGCAGTTTTCGAAAGCACAGAAGGGCCGATATCATTCGATACTTCTCATTCTTACGCTGGCACGATTCTTGGTAAGTTATTGCTTGTAATAAATAACCGAAAATGCACTGCAGATGGTGAGCGAATAAATCAGTTGGAATAAAAATATATAACATTATGAGCGATGTAGTAGTTCGGGTAAACGAAAAAACCGGCGCAACACATAAAATAAAGTAGTCGACGTTAGCGAATCGTTTTCGATAAATATGTCTTTTTGCGAAATTACAAAATTCCGGTTCTATTGCTGAAATCAATCTACGAAACATTATTGTGAATGATACAACAATGATTAATTTTATATTAAACATTAATTTCATTCAATTTTTATTTTCTTTCTTTGAGTCTTTGTGATCTTTGTGAACTTTGTCGACTATGATTGGAAATTTGATTCGTTTTATGGTGAGACATTAGATAGGAAATTGACATTTACACAGGACAACTCGTGTTTTGGAACTGACTCGACTTCATTTGCATAATCAGAGCGCAAACTTGCTAGAAAGATGAAGTCGCGGGTAAATGCTCTTCTTTAAAGTGTGTCGTATCCAAATTTCATGCTAATTTGCCAAAGCGTATTATCATTTTTGATGTTCATCTTTATGCTAATGCATTTACTTCTACTCAGAGCCGAGTCGGATTCATTGTTTTCGCCATTCTTTTTGTCACTAAACGAAGGCAACTAACGCACCGGAAATTGTAGCCAATTTTGAAATTACTGGAAGATTGCCTAGTATCAACAAAGCGTATACTATTCATTGGAATGCAAATTAGGTTTTTATAGATTTACGTTTAATGTTGTTCGATTTAAAATCAATCGTTTTTTATAATTAAACAGATATTCGATATAAGATGGCTTGTCGAAAAATCATCACTCAGAAATAAAAGTTATACCAGTTAATCGAATCTAAACAGTAATTTTTTATTCGGTGAAATGAGGCTCTGTGTCAATAAGAAGTGTTGTTTTTGCATGCTTGGCAAAACAAGACTTATGTTGCAGTACAATTTTCTTCATTTTACTTTGCTCCATATAGAAAATTGGAACAACCGACACGTCAAAAATAGTTTGCCCAATACAGTTTACGTCAGTTAGATTCCACGAACGAAGTTTGCAACCAAAAAATTGTTCTGTGCCGAATTAGTGCAAGCTTTCATTGTGACAATCTGAGTTTGCATGTAATCAGAAGATATTTATTTGGTAATTATATGTTGCACAGTATTGCACACATAAAAAAGCGCGATGAAAAACAGAAATAAAAGAACGGAATGGCGACACAAAAAATGTTTGGTTAGTCATGAATGCCGGTGTGTTTTATCGTTTCGTTTTCGTTTTTAATTGCAAGCCTAGATGTGTCGTATTGTGAGGGTTTCTTCAGTATTGTTCAAATTGAATTTCTGATGATTTATCAGCACGGTTGATAAAACGGACACAGCGTTTTCTTTCATTTTATAATTGGAGTAAAAAATTTTACTTAAAAAAAAATTTGTTCACTTTTTCCTAGTAACTCGTGCTGTATGAATAATTTATGTTGGCAATTAAATAACTTTATCGATAAAGTTTTACCCATCCTGACAAAATGTTTTTTAATTAAAACTCAGTATAATAATGATTAATCTTTTTTCACAAGTCTTAACTTTTCTTTTCCTTTCATATAATTATGAGTCAATAAAAAAGTTACATCTTAATTTACCATGTGACATTTTGAATTAAAGAAGTGTGGGTTTTTGCTCATCATTTTTATCTTTTTTGCACCATCAATGAATGATGATTGTATAGTAATGATCCTTGGAAATTTGATCTGCACGAAAGTCCGACAAAATAAATTTTTTTTATGTAACAGTGAGATTTGGAGCAAACTGAAACATGAAACATGAAATGTGAACATTGTTTTATTCGAATGAAAATGTTTTGAATTAAGTTTTGACGATAAAATTTAATTTTGTTAGGATTTGCCGTGGCTTTGCCAAGATATGAAACGCGCTTGCATTTCTCATAGCCCGGCCGTGTAATATATAATAAAGCTCGGGATGAAATTGAAATGGGGAACATTGTGTATGATGTACTCTAGTACCGAGGTTGCAGCCGAGTATTTGCAGCTAGAAAACAGCACTGTGTACTCTCAAGTTGCTTCATTAGTCTGGAGTTACAGGGTCAAGCTGTAATGCGGACACCTCTTCGTCCCCTCTCCACCTATATCTTTCACTCAACAGCACGTGTTTCATAATGAGTCTAAAGCCATTCGCCGCGGTTTCTAGTTGTTTTCTGTCTTACATTTTTTTTCTCGCATTTGCTCCATTTTGATATGGACTTTATGCTCACATTAATCGCCGAGTTGACACAATTTTTACTTTCTTTGTAATTCACTTAAGTACTTATCAACATGATTATATTTTTATTATTAATGTTGTGAATTATTTTTTGCTTACAAATGTCTGGCAAATTTGAAGCCATTTGTTTGTTTCGTAAACATCAATTTTGCGAGTGCACTTTGTATGCATTGGAAAAGGGGCAAAAATAGGTGTTTGGAACCCGCTGAACTGTAATCATAGTTTCCTTGGCTGGATTAATGAGCCTGAGCAGTAAATGCGATAAAAAAGTGAGATAAAAACAAACGCAAGTTTGTAAAACCAGAGTCTTAATAACGAAAAATAACAGTGTGGTGTCATTTATCGGGAGAAAAAAAATAAATGTCCAAATGGTCGAATCTTCAAAGCGTTTGATGTTTAGCAACGTGAAATTTTATCTCCCTCTATTTGGATTACGTGCAATACGAAACCTATTTACAGTTCTCGTCTCTAATCAAACAAAATTTTACTTTTAAATTAATTTTTAATTTTTTCTCTTAAATTAAAATTAAAACTTTAACCCGTTACCTGTCAAATCTTAAAATTATGACAAAAACATACATTCTTGTCAATGATGATTGTATTTAGTTTCGAATTGTAAAAAATTGTATAAACATGTAGTTTTTGGCTGTTGTCTCACTATAAAATGAATATAACCTCAAGTTTATGTAACCTATATTATTCGAGAGAGTTCAAAGAACACGTCTGTAGTGCTAAATTTGTTTGTTCATTTAGTTTTTCCAGGTTTTAGGTAATAAACAGACACATATTTTTAAGTTTATATATTAATAAGAAAATGTTTGAACCATAAAATTATATAAAATATACTATAATATTTTTTACTTTAAATTGCTACTATTCTATTGAAAATTAATACAGCTTGCGTTGTAATACGCATCACTGACAAGCAATGAGTTAAATAGCTTCACAAAAATATCTTTTGATATGTTCTCTTTAAAAGCATTAATTTAGTACTGAACTGAAAACTCATTCACATGATTGAATTATTTTTACATTTTTTGTGTTCAAATCAACACGCCGAATAATTAAATGATTCATTGAATCGTACTCCATTAGGTTGATTGTAATTCTCACGAGTTTTGTGAATTTATCATTTAGAGGTATTCGTTATTGAGGCTGTGAATCGAAATTACTTTCATACTTGATTGATCAACCGAGTTTCAAGATGATGAAAAACGGCTAATATCAAAAAATAGGTTGCATTCTACCGAGCTAAATAAATTGAGGGTAAATTGTATCAAAACAATTCAAAAAGTCGATATTTCAGGTCGAATTTAATTTTTCCCAATTTTAGAATTCCCATTAAAAAATAACATTGAAAAATTTGAAATGACACTTACTTCGTAAAAACCATTTATATATAATTGATATAATTATATTAATTATTAAGAAATGTAAGTAACAAACATTTATTTTGCAAATGAATAAGATATATGGTGTGCACAAAACGTATTCCGAAGATATAACGGATGATTAGACGCGTCATATTACAAGTTGATCTCACAGCATAACGCGTAGCTTCGTTAACCTTAAACACGAGCGTCATGTCATTATAATTGGAGGGTGTGCAGCGTCGCCGGGATATGCCGAAAGTCTGCTGCCGGAATCGCTGTACTTACTGTCTATCTCAGGTGCGGCTTAATTTTGTCGCTGCAAATGCCACAACTACACGCTCTAGCTTCGTACGTGCGTTTCTAACTTCTGCTTTCGTACCTTCGCAATTTCCCCAAACCATGACATTATATACAAATTATCCTTATTATATGAAAAAAAACTTGTTACAAAAAATTCATATCACGTTTCAAGCTGGTTTAAAAATTCGAATTTTACGTTCGCGTGAAAACATTTGGTAACAAATTTTTTTGCTTCATTTTTATCTACCAATTTCGTTGTGTTTTTGACAGATAAATTTTTCGGGGTTTTATTTTGGCAAAATATATTAAATTAAAAACGTGATAATAATAAAAGGCTCGTGATTAGTTCATTTCTGTTTTAGAAATAGCAAGAGAACAATTTAATCACATACAATGTTTTTCTCTCACTATGTAGCGAATTGTATTTGAATGACAGAAAAAAGGAGAAAGCTGTACTAAAAATCTTGGTATTTCGTTTGTGAGATTTATTGCCACATAAGGTTCGCTTGCATAAATCGAGATTGTGTTGGCTCTTGAGGAGCACTTGAATCTTCAGCATCAAAAGCTTTCTGTCCAGTAGGTGAGTGAACACGATGACTCGAGTTCTCAAAGCTTGATCGATTATATATCACGAATCCCTAAATATTCCCCAACGTATTGCGACAATGTTTGTTTTGCGACGAGGAGAAGACCGTCGTGTGCTTTTTTTTTTGTCACAATTTTTTCTGCTGACTCTGAATACATAACCCGACATGTAACTTGCTCCACTGTCTCTTATCATCCTGTCAGCGGGATGATGATCGATTGATACAAACAATAAAACTTCTCTCTACGACTTTTTCCGTGTTTCCGTGTTCCGCTTTTAAAGAAACATACATTAAGTATTTCACCACAATTTATAAACTTCAAAAAAATTTTTTTTTCTTTTGTAAATTGATTTTTTAAATGTGCGTATAGTAGTTTAATTGCATTGATGAGGAACATCTAACAACTTTTTTTATATTAAAATAATTTCAATATTATATAGTTTGATTCATAGATAAGATCACGTTTTTTTTTTTCAGTTGAATATTAAGAAAACAAATGACTTTAATTAAACAGTACTATAAAGTACGAATTCAATTGCGATTACTTGTTTGTTTTATAGCATTACACCGATCAAATTGGATTATATTACGGTCACAAATTATTGCCGTAGGAAGTTCGCACGTAATGACAAACGTGACTTCTTGATCAGCGCCATTACTTTCTACTGTACTTACAAATTATCTAGGCAAGATAATTTCTCCCATATCTATTAAATTTTGAAATAATGAAACAACCTACAAATATAAGATAGGTATAAAATTGCTTCAAAAAATTCTTCGATACTTCGTTACTATACTGTTGTCAAAAATGTTTCTCTAACTATGTCTCTCTATTCTAAAACTCGTTCCACTGACACTGCATATTTCCTGAGATAAAATATTTAATTCAGTTTTGTTATTCTATTAAAATTTACACAGTTGATATGAATTTATATCACTCATATCTTTTTTAATTATATTTGTTTTAATAATACATTCAAATTACATGAAAGTGATTGAAAAATAATATTATAGTTGGTAATTGAAAAATAAAAAAAAAATGGAATCTGACACTGGATTGTTTCACTGAACAAAAGCTGGCTCATTTGCTGAGCTTAAAAACCTTGAGTTTAAAGTTTTGAAGGAACTTGAGCTTTGCATGCGTGACGCGTCGAGGCGTCACATTTTCAATAAAAAAATCTTAGTGAATGACTCAAGTAAAAATTGCTATATGGCTTCAATCATGAATCATATATGATAAAATTTTTTAGATATTTATGGAACATGCATGGTCCATATATGATAGCCATTTATATTCCTATGTATGTGCCATATAGAAATGTGTTATATATGATACCATACGTATACCATTTATGCCGCATAAATGAACCTTATACGTTCTGGAATACATATATACACACATATACATTTATCAAGCTATATATAAATTTTTACTTGCAGAATTCTCCAAATAAGTTTTGCATAAAGATTAAGGTTTTATCATTTAATCTAAAAATACACAGACATAAAACCTTTACCGTTATAACAATATCATCATTGTTTATTTTTTAATCATGACAAATGATCGTTTCATTAGTGGATCTTATTTGGTACTCCGTAGTACTTCCTTGTACTCTGTGGTACTCATCGATAGTTATAGGTACAGCATTTGATTGACTCAGTGGTTACATACTTTTCGAGAATATCGCGAGTTACAATCCCTTTGTAGATTTCCATTCTTAAAATGTTTGTCTTAAATTTGAACTTGTCCTATAAAGTTTTGATATTTGAATCTCAAAAGACTTGGTATCTTCTTGTTTTGCAAAGTTCAAATCCTTCTTTATAAACTTGCTAACAAGTCTAAATCTCTGGACTAATATTTGCATGACATGCTGCCATGTATATATAGTTTAAAGATATAAAGAAATCGCACATATTTGTATCAATTAACTGCATGCATTATACGTATCAATTCATTCAAAAAACGAAATCAATAGTAGAACGAATAATAACAAATTTAGTTATAGTTTTCTGATTCGTACTTTTTTTGTATTTGACAATGAAATAATAATTTTTTAATTCAAAAAGAGGGTTTATATATTCCACACATAAATTATAGGAACGATTATGCAATGAAATGTATTCATGAGTGTTCCGGTAATTTTTGTGCGTAGTTTATAAAGGGAATGGGAAACGTAATGAGAAATGAAAGATTCAAGGATTATTAAAAAATTTTAAGACCACTCTAGACTGAATCAAAATAATAAATGGGAACGAAAAATAAATGAAAATAGAATATAACAGATTCAAATAAAACGGTTATAAGATCGAAAACCTTTTCCTTCCTTGTGTATTGATGTGGGTTCAAATTGAAGGACCTGAACCGCTTTACCATATTAAATGGATTGTCGTTTTTTAGTATTGTGAACGCATAATACATTCTACCAAACTCACCCATGTTAGTATAAAGCTTATATTACCGTTCGAACTATCACCTTGAAAGCTTAACAAATACTTAGAAAAACTCGAATCTCTAAATCGTCGAAATATTTGAGTGCATTTAACTTAAAAAATTGACCGACAACATTCAAATGGTTTATTTGTTGGTGCTTGTAATTCAAATCTATAATACATATACCAGGTGATTCGAAATCAGGATTTCATCGATAAACTGACTAATCCATTCAAGTGAAGGCGCAACAATACGAAAGGCAATGCGGTGGTGATTATGAGAAATGCCGAATATGAAGTCAAGTCTAGGTAAACAACAGGCTTAATAATTAAGACAGCGGTTGGAATCAGACGGATAAGATGCAAAAGACGGAGCATATCGGCTAAGCTAGAATATCGATCGTTTGCGCATTCCAGGCGGCAAAGCCAAATAAATCGCACACTATCTGGCCGTCGTCGGGCGCCGACGGTGTGTACGCGCGAGCGCCTATAGGCTGCTGCCCTCCCGTTCCTCAATTATGCTGTGCCGTCGACGACCTACGAAATCCCAGATTATATTCAGAATGTGCACGAACGGCGACAGCCCATAAATTAATAACTTAGCGCCGGGCAATTCC
Organism: Trissolcus brochymenae; assembly: GCA_030523145.1. Classification (NCBI taxonomy): domain Eukaryota; kingdom Metazoa; phylum Arthropoda; class Insecta; order Hymenoptera; family Scelionidae; genus Trissolcus; species Trissolcus brochymenae. Next base: position 237,527 of record JAQQRF010000006.1, read on the forward strand.
ACCGGAAATGATTCTCCCACTTCTCACCCCACTTCTTCATCATTCATTTACATTGAGCTCCTCATTCGCAGACAAACTTGTCTAGTCAACTTGTCCAAAAAGAAATCGTTTTTACCATACAATCTTTGATGAAATGTTCATTTATATTCAGACAGTGTTTCGAAGTTTCAACAACCATCAATAATGGTAATTATTTATTGGCACTTGAAATTAAGACTTTGTTTCTTAGCCTCAATCAATAGTTGGAACATTCATTTGCTAAATTCGATAGCAGTTCTTGAAACTTGTACGTCTTAGTGTCCATAAACTAGTAACAATTTTGAAATCATGTTATATTAGTGTAATCACTTAGATTTGTATAATAATTATTATGTTAGGAAAGCCAATTGACTTAGTCATTTAACTTTGCAAAACTTCATTTCAATATCAACATACTTCAAATAATTAACTTTGTTGAAACTCGTTGTAACGTAAAAAAACTGCGGATAAAATTAGCTACGATTTCCAGTGTATCATGATTACACTCTTTCAATCAATTTTTTTGTTTTTTTTTTTTTTCGTCTGTAAACATTTTTGTATACTGATTATGGGATTCGTAGAATATATAGTATATATCTTATGGTAGAAAATGTAATACGTAATTTCATCGGCATCGACAGTTAAGACGAACTTAATAATCCAAGTCTGGCAACAAAGCTTGTATAAAGTTGGATCAAGTTGTAATTTAAAATTAATTTTTTTAAAGCTGTTCTATTTTGCATGAAAATAGCATTGTATACGCGCGTTGCCGAAGAAAATGAAATACGAACAGGCATCAGCTCGTTTTGCATTAACATGAACTTTATGTTACAAATTGTGTTAAAGCTGTATACTTATACACAAACCTTATTTGAATTTTACTACATAGTGTAAGTATTATGTATACACGAACAATAAGTTGAAAATCTAGCAAAAATTCAATTTTATAATTTCAAAGACATTATATTTTTTAAACAATTACTAATATTGTATTTTTTATAATAAATTTTAAGACTTTAATTAAGAAACCACCGATAATGTTTGTTGTACACATTCAAAGAAAGGCACACAGCAAAACTTTTCATCAAGATAAGCGGAAAGAAGCTTGAGAAGTTTATCGGTTGAAGTGCAAAGTACTGCAATCAACTCGTCCAACTTTCAAGCCTTACTTAAAATATTAATTCAATAATAATTATTATCAAATTTTACAACATACAATTTTTTTATCTTGTTATCTTTTTAAATGTAATAAGTTTTGCTACAACCTCAATTTAATGGTTTAATCACTGTTATTTTTGCATTGTAAAATTTTCAATTCAAACCAATTTCTCAAAAGTTATTCAAATAATAAAACAAATTATACTCCTTATAGTAGAATAAAATCATGCATAAACGGAGAAAATAACTGAGTAAATTTTACGTTTCAAGACAAAAATAACAGTTATAATGTAGTAACTTATTTTAACAAGTTATTTTTTTTTTAATTAAATTAAATTTATTTGAATTTTTATTTGATATAAAATTATAACATTATTAATTATTTTAATAAAATATTTGATATTTTTGGTCAGCATATCAGCGATGATATAGCATTCATACCACATGCTGCAACTGATGCCTGGTTTACAAACAATATAAAGATATTTTGTTTCAAGGCAATCTGATGTTATAAAATGTTATATGATGAAACTATAAAAATATTTATAAAACACACACACACATAAACAAAATATTAATAGTATTTTTATCAGACGTACATTATTTCTTAAAACGTGCAAGATTGAATCAAGAAAATCTTATCCGATCCAAGTCTTGCAAAACTCAGAAAAATAACATGCATCGCAAGTGATTTTCAATTGCGACGAATATAAAAACTTACTCGCCATGCAAACCAAATTCACTCAACTTCGAAAGTTTGTTCAACTTGCTGGTAAAACATAATTATAATTTTTGCAAGTATTTTTGATTATTATGTACATTGATGTTGAGTTTGTTCCAAGACAAATTAATAATTCATGATATGTATGAGTGTTTTATTATAATTATTTGAATACAATCAAATGATTTTATATCAAAATTTAATTCTCAACAATTGAAAATCTGATGAATTTATTACAGTCAAACTGATATATAACTATAACATACTGTATACGACAAAATTATTGAAATTGTAAATTTTCAATTTAATTAATCGATCAATTTCTCAAACAGTAATTAAAAACAATCAATTGCAATGTAATAATTTGATCAGAATTGACTTTAGATTGTAACAGTTTCGTAATGATTTTTATTGCATTGCTCGAACGTATAAATTTCGTTTCATAACATTTATAGTTGCTAAATATCCAATAAAATAAAAACGTTTCATCATTTTTTATCGACTGAACAGAAAAACATTATATAACGATGTAAAAAGTCTCGTACATTTTTTCTGAATCTGCCATCAATTTTCGCCTGGGGACTTGGACTTTAAATCGAATTATTAGGGATTCATTGACATGCGATTGTGAACATCGTTAAGTTTTACTGCCGGCGCTTAAGAGCTCCAATTTTGCCTATTTCGATTTCATTGCTAATGAAAACATAGTCATTAAATCCGTACTTATCCTTATTGAGTTAGTTCTTATTCAAAACAGACCTTTCTACTTTTTTATATTTCATTTTAAAGTCATTCAAAATTTGGTTTTTGCTTTTGCTATATATTTAAACAATTTAAACATAAATCTCAAACTAATCACGACAAAATATAACAATTTAAATTCATATCTAAATTAAATGAAATTATTCTATAAAAATATTCAACATAACTTTTTGAAGACGGAATATATTTTTTGTTATTTTGCAAAAAAAGCAAAAAAAAATTTTTTTTATATTTCGAGGTTTTAAAAAAAATCAGATGATCGGAAATAAATAATTTGATCTTTTAGAATGGGTTCAGTTAACTAATCTTATTATTTGATGAAAAATGTGCTGCTCAATGAAACATGAAATTTGTCTGCATTCATATCATTATTAAATGTTCATAGATAATTTCGCGTCTTTTAATGGAACAAACGATAAAAACCATCTCTGTTCATTTCCCAGCAGAATTAAAAGCAAATATATGCGGTGAAACGATAAGTGCACCTGTGATATGCACTTTTCAGTGCGTTTCATTGCAAGGAGTAATACTCTATGAAACGTCCTCTCATCGGTGTCGTAAAGTGTAATTACCTCGTTTCAAGTTTGATGGCAACACCGGAATAAATAACGCAAAGTAAAACTTCCGCGACTACGAAAATGCCACGCGGCTTCATAAACAACAATCATTTTACCCAAAACGTATTATTCCGTTACCGCCGTTCATTTAATTGGTTTTTATATTTTTCATAAACAGTCACGACTTCAATGTTATTTTTTACGAATAACTGCTATTTGCTAAATAGTTTTAAAATTTATATCATATCGTTTTTCTGCTATACATTCCATCTTATGAACAATTTTTTAAAAATAAATTAAAAAAAATTGTCTTAAGTAAAGAATCTACAAAAAAAAATTGATTATAATTATCGAGTCGAAGAATGATAATCGTCGAGACAGTTAAGAAAGTTCTACCTGCTTAAATATGATATGAAAATGCCGTGAGTTTAAAATCATATGCTTAAGCGCAATCTCGCAAAAAGTTCTTGTTTGTAATGTTGCACGTCTTCCTCAAGCTGGCAAGTACCGGAGCAAATAAAATAACAATTTGAAACGTTACGGCCAGGGCCATTCTCTAAACGCCGTAGCAGCTCTTGTCTTTCTTCCTTAGCGTGCTCATTTTTCCCTCTTCTTTTTTTTTTAATTCTCAGCCGGCGTACGAACATACTCATTTCAAGTTCGCGGCAAACTTTTCGCCGCTCGACCTTACCGGGATCGAAAGATATTCAACGACAATCTAGTTATACTTGGGCGTCATAAATTATCAAACTAATATCAATTTTAAGAAGAGGCGTCAAAATGAAAATGTAATTGTGTTTTTCCGCCTCTCGCCAGCTTCATCTGATATTGCAATTTCATATTTACGAACCAGGTCATTCATTTTACATTTTCCAGAGTTTTGATCCACCAATCTGATAGTATTGTTTGTTATTCGTGAAAGGGTGATAGAAACATTAGTGCCTAAAATATTGCTTTGTTTAAAACTAAAACAAAGGATTTGAATGATACTTTTATTATTGTTAGTTATGTCTACCGCAAGAGTTTTGTTCAGTTTTGATGGTCCCTTTATTTATTCATAGTGAAAATATGCTTCGTTGTTATACAGTTGTAAAATTGGACATTTTCAATTATGATGGTGAACATGAAAACGAAACAACTTTTTGCTCACTATTTTTATGCAGGTATAGGTATAATATAGGTATAATCAATCATAGTAGTCTACTATTTACACTCCCATGAGTTCTAATAACACTTTAATGAACGGTAATTCGTTTATCATCTTTATTGGCGAAACTGATTATTGAACTGTTGAATTTTAATTGTTCAATAATTGCATGATTACTATATATTTAGTGTTTACACAATAATGATTAACGATATTCAAAATTATATCTGTATTTGTTGATCTTATATCAATAGTGCAATTTATTTATAAATTTTTTCATACAGCAATTTTGCTTCGAATTATTTTATTCGTACTAATTACTGACTCTATGTTTTCAATTCAGTGAAATCACATAAGATCCCATGGTAGTTAAGTGTGGCTTTCAGACAATATCTCGTCTAATTCGACACCTAAGGAAGTCAGTGTAAATTCTCTACTGAATATTTTCATTGCGAGCGACATAAACTCATTACTCATAACAATGTTTCTCTAGAGACGACAAATTCGTATGCTTGATATTCATGTTTTGATACAAGAATAATCTTTATAAACCAAACATGAATTCGTATACGTTTTTGTTATTGTTTAAGACGGAGAATCCGAGTTTGGTCTAGGTACATTTTTTTATTCTTGTCAATATTTTTAAGAATTAATGATTTAAATACCAGCTTTGTAGTTAATCTAATTTGAATTATTCTTGTTCTAGCAAGTCAAACTACATAAATAGTAAACATTTAATAATGAAATAATTAAAAAATGAACTGCAAATTTATCTTAAATTGTGAACAAAAACGGGCATCTAGATCATTGGAATAAAAGTTACTTTACAAAAAAAAACATGCATAATTTCGTTGTAAGAGCCCAGGACAAATCCTTGTAGATTGCGAACCCTATAAATTTATTCAACAACACAAAACAATACGTGACGCGACACTTCACATTACAGAAACAAGGAGTCAATCAAATGAAAACCACACAACTCAATTAATAACAAGAATGAGAAATAATTAAACCGAAAGCTTGAAAGTTCTCTTCAAACACTCCCCGAGTTAAAACTTGATTGCCATTGACAACAAGACAGTGATTTGCTTGCATTTTAACAACTTGGAGAGGAGGGAGGTAACATTTCTTAGAATATTATAATCAAAATGAATAAATAAACAAAATTACAAAAATGAGGAAAATGCCAATTCAGTTGAACGCAATATGACACCAGCAAGTACAAGACAAAAGGTGACGAATTTCGTTTCAATAAAAAAATATTTGCGAACATTCTCCAAACTGTAATAAATATAGTTATGTAATAACGTGAAACATGCATGACAATGTTTTAGAAATGAATTTGACACATTTTTTTAATATTATTAAAATAGAAGTTTTATGTGATTGTCAAAGTAAATTGTTTTGTTTGATGACTTACACATATTAAAATTTGATTCAAACTTTTGACTTTCATCAAATATAACTTTTTATGATCTTAGTACAATACGTGATCATTTTTTTAATAATCTCCATTACATTGTAGATTAAAAGTCAGTTCAAACTATCTTGGAAGTATGAGCAATTAAATTGTGATTTTAGGTGCGATCTCGGCAATGGCGCGCACTTTGTAATTCAGCGTTTATCTGTCAATTTATGGTTGGTGTATAAGCACGGGTATCAGTAAATATTTTATCCATTAGGTTTGAATTCTTAACTGAGAAAGGTTTTCCAGGACGAAACAGCGGTTATGAATGCCGCGATAAGTTGGCATACTGCCAGGCGAACTCGGCACAGTTTAGCTAGGTGTCTTTGAGCGCGTTGCCCCAAAATGTCGTCTTTTCCCAAATTTCATAACTGCATGCTTATCTGGCGCCTTGCCGTTACAATATGGTCTCCGAAGAAGACCAGACTGAGTGCAAGAACATTTAACCTCCAAAACTTGGCTCTATATTTTATATTCTTTCATCTCATCAAAAATTACGTGATATTTTCTTGTTATTTAAGAAATTATAACTGTTAAATAAGAGATAAGCATATAATTATGAAGAGATGTAATTAAATTTCTCGATTTTAGTAAACAGACAGGGTTGTAATATAAGATCTAAAAAAATAAATTGTGAGAATATAGAAACGGGATTTTATAATTAAAGTTCCATCTGTGAACTTCAAAATAGCGATAAAATGTATCGAAAAACATTTTTTATAATATGTTTATGTAGATAACACTCAATGAAGGTAATATTGAAGCTGAAGACATGCTGATAATACGGTACGGGCTGAACAAAGTATCAGTACATTGCTTGTATCAGAGTATTTGCTTTCACGCGAATATCGATGTGAATTTGAAATTTGGATTCGGAGATGCGCGGATAACGTGGTAATCCTTTGCGGATAAGATTCGGCAGGAGAAGCGAGGGCGGCTGGGGAGCATTCCATTTGCAGATATGCAGATCTGTTGAATGCCTCAAGGATAGCATCTGAATAGTGCGAATGTCGACTTTGTACTCCTCTCGTGAACCAACCTTGGTTATATACCTTTTCCTCCAGGTTTCAAAACCAGTGCACCCTGTCTCCTACAGTTAGAATGCCAGGTCTTTATTTGTGTTCAAGTATTTGTACTACAGGTATTTCTCAAGACGCTCCCCAAATTATCGTATTCGCCTGCATGGACGTATTACCATCACTACCCGTTGGATTCTTGTCAGTAATGACGGTCTTTATTCGCAGCTTGATCGATTATTGGAATAGTTTCGAATTGTAAACTAAGTTAAATGATATTATTTCCCTTTCTGATCCATTCAAAATCTTCAATTTCAGGGATACAAAATAAAACCAAAATCAACAGCTTGGACTTTGTGAAATGCAATTTTATTTGACACCAATTAACATCAATAGATAGCCATCGAAGTTAGTTCCTCTGGCATGATTCTACCTTTGCTTTTCAGAGAAATTGACTTTTAAACAGATAAGTTAAAAAAACACGTAACTACAATCGATGATAATTTTGCTCATTTCAACGCAGGATAGGCTGTGAAGTTTCTGAAACAAACGCTTTGCTTAATACAAAAATTAAATTTTGAAAATGTTTCGTTTTATCTTTTACCTTCTGCATAGCTTTGCTCGAATTAAGTAGTCGGAAATGCAATACGAAAATTCAAATATTAATCCGAGTTTGAATGAAAAAATCGCTAAAAAAAAGTTATAAAGCAAAATTTAAATTAATATATTGCGCAGTTAAAGTAAATATATTCTTTTAATCAAAAATTTCCTACAGCTTTGAAAAAGGAAATAAAATGAACTTAGAACACAAAATTTATTATTTGTTATCATTAATTTTAAATGATGCTGTGCGCTCGTATAGCAAAAGTTATTATTCCTATATAAATGTTGACCTACACCTATAGCTGAATCTGCATCCTGCATTACTGGAAGTGCGCATTATTAGGTCCGTGTATCTAGGATGTTTGGTAGCAAAATCACACGGGCGGATATTACAACACAAAATCATTTTGTCCGTAAACAAGGAGCAGAATAACGCCTCGGTATTATGGTGCACGTTGTAACGGTTGTCCGACCCAGCTCAGTGTCAGAAATTTATCCAGTAGCAGAAAATGCAGTAATACGCGCTGACGTTTCGTCCAGAATGTCAAGACCGAACTCAATAGCTTGCGTACACACACTAATGCCACGAATTTTGCCGACCTACTAATTCTAACGAGTTAATCTTCGATCAATCCATATATAACATATCATTTCCCATTTTGTGAACATAGTTTAAACTCAAATGCTCTTATTATCTTTTATATAATCATCATTTTTATAAATATTTTATTATTATTAATTAATTAATTAATTAATATTAATAAAATATTAATATTTTAATCCTAGTTTCTTCCATTAAATCAATACTAAAACCATTTCAAATTATGGCCAAAACAATTTGTTTACTGTTCTAAACCTTTTTTTGACTGTAACCAAATCTATATGAATACAAAAATATAGAAAAGATGAAATTTTTATTATTTTTAATTTTTATTTGTATAATTTTGTTTATTTATATAATATAAGAGAAATATAATAAGTTTCACTTGTGACTTGAATTTGGTCAGCATTACTTATTTATTGGCAAGCAGCTGGAACGTTTTATTGAAAAAGTTTTCAATTTGTGATCATTACATTAAAAATTTGATCAAGTTTCGGTACGGCTAATCGTCGTGGGACTTCGGCAGCCAGGTTTAACCAGAACAAGCCAAAGCAAAGCGATTACCCGCGCTAGTAATGGCACAGTACTGTTCGTTGATTAACAACTGGATTAGGTTTAATTGCCGTGATAATTCGCTAAATTAACCATGCGATATCTGCGTCCTGAAGACGCATAAGTTCGCCTTCGTTCGACTTCGTGCACGCGCGAAACTGCCGTTCCAGAAACTTGGCAACTTATTTGAACTATTTATTAAAGTTGACGAACTTATGCATTTGGCAGCCGCCATTTATTGGCTACGTTTTTCAAGTTCGTTATAAAATTCCACTTTTTAGAAGACTGTTATACATTTTTGTTTAATTTGCATGACTCTATTTTTATATCTTAATGAAAGTATATATTAGTTTGAATTTTGTCTGATTGATTATAATAAATCAATACTAAATTGGATTTAGCATACAAGAATGTAATTATTGCAAACCATGCTTGATTCACTTCAGAAATAGAATTTCCGCATTGCGAGATATTCAAATTAGAATTTTGAGAATAAACGTTGGTAATGTACAACAAGCCAGGTCACGATAATGATTTCATTTTCATAGAGTTAGCTTTTGGAGTGCGAGAATTTCGTCGCAATTGGATCGAGTATCGGAACGTTGTTAATGATGTTATTGTGCATTAGATGAGTGGCACATAAGTTACCAGGAGTAATTAATCCCACACTTCAGCTTTACACATTTAACCAAAATCCGTGCACCATGGTTAGCATCATGAGATGTTCGTGGAGATATATATCAGGACAAAATCGAGTTGAAATGAGCTTATTTTCATTCATACACAATTACAAACAAGAATTATTATTTTCAAATTAATATTAAATGAAAAAAAAAATTAATCCACATATCAAAGCTTGCTTTATCAAAGTTGTCAAATTATATTAATATGTACTTTAAAAGATATTGACATGTTAATCGTGAAACAGAATTATACAATTTGAATTGAGAGTCGGTATTATTGTATAATTAAGTTTTTTTATCAGTGAAATCATGCTGTTTTATCTTTATTTGAATCAAGTTAAAACATCTAAAATATTACATTTACGTTTAATAAACTGGTAAAAAGGGTGTTCCATTTGAATCCAACACTTGGAATAATTCGGATGATATGCGTTGGATAAAAATGATAGTAGTGTCGAACTTGCCTCGTCAAACTGAGAAACTTTCATTCTTTATATTTTGTTTTCTCCAACCCTTATTTATAAGTTCTTTCTATAGTTATTACGAATGTCGGAACAAAATGCAGCACCCTGAAAACTTGTATATGTATAAATAAATGTATATATTTATTTATAAATATTTTGATTTATAGTTAAAATAAATATTTATCAGAGTGACGTTACACTGATCTATGCAACCTATATAGAGATTCTGTGGATGTACAAATATTATCTGTTTCTATTGAATTTCAATCAAAATTTGTAACATGCATACAATACACGAATTATATGTGAGTGTTAACATTATCTTAGATCAAATCCCACGTAGCAGCGCTCACTGTGTCGTGGTCGTTAGTAATGAAAATGATGTGGCTAAGCTGACCGTACAACTTCTGCTATCTTCGGCTGTTTCAGTCTTATCGGTATTCTGTGACCGACTACTCTTGTGTTTAAAGATAAATCATGTCATCTTTATGCATATCAGCGAATCCAAAATTAATTAACGGCCTGTTAGCTTGCCGTTATTTAAATTAAAAAATTTAGCCAGATTTCTTTTGTTTCTTACGAGTTAACTGGCCAAAACATGGCCATATACCTTACCATAAATACGTAAATTTACAATTAAAAACTCAATTATCAGATATTGGAGTAAATCTAAAATAAAGCAAGCAATATTACATTTAATTATTACAATTGTAACTTTCAATGCAAATTTAATTGCATTAAATTTAATTCAATTAATGAATTTTTTTTTCGCAGTTATTATCTGTTGAAATTGAATGAAAATTGGGAATTTAAAATCTAATGTTTCCGATAAAAAATTGTTCAATAATTTTTAAGGCCAATAACAGGTGAAGTTTATAGTAGTCCAGTGATTCCTCAATTGACAAGAACAATCGAATTCATTATTTGATGTGGTAAAGACAAAAATGCAAATAACGATTTATTGGCTGCAAGCGTATTAAATGCTGTCTGCCTGTCATCCATGAAGGATTACAATTTTTTATATGAGCGCGTGAACGATATGATAGATATACTGCAATGAGAAAACAGAAGATGAACATTTAAATTAGAAATTATCGGAACAGCGAGAGGATACCAGACAATTATTGAGGTTGACATCGCCAACTTTGTTGAAAAAATCATCCATCGTAATGAATTCGATATCAATAAAAACCACAAAAAATGTATCAAATTTTATGGTTAAAAAACGTGATTAATATTTTTGAGCGTTCAAAATTCATTTTCCTATTAGTTTTTGAATTTTTCAAATTGTTATTTTTTAAAGTTACGTTTATAGCAAATTAGCCATCCGTACATCCGTTCTGAATATTAATTTTTATAATTGACATTCAGCAAATAAAAGAAAAGTTGAACATATTTTTTGGCATATAAATTTATTGCTTCCGAATACGGATAATAATAAAAAGATTTCTTTTGACATAGAACGCTCGCAAATCTTTTTTGTAATATTAATTCCGCCTGGTGGTGAAGTGTTTTCGATAATGCAACGTATAAAAATATGTTCATATATTTGCTCGTCTGCGTTCAGAATGTCTACGCGAAAATGTGATGTAAAAAGAGAGCACAGTTTCGACACGTGACTAAAAACAGAATTCCCTGCCACCAGTATTATTACTTTTCCACCTGAACCGCTCGAAATAACGAAGTAGACGAACGGAACTGCGCTCGACTCAATTCGCCATGCGACGAACGATAAAGCGATACAAAACGACCGCGAACGCCGGATCTTTCATATAGAGACATGCCGAACTAAGCAGAGTACAAGAGACTGATTGAACAATCAACCTTAATCGATCGAAAGAATTAGCTACACTGTCGGCTGTAAATCAATTTTAACCGCACGATTAAGTCGTTTCATTCACTCAGGATTTGTTTTTTAGGCAACGATATGGTTTTAATCAATTCATCAGCTACATTTTATGCACTTTTTATCGCCATCAGAGAACTCCGACAATTTGCACATGAAAATTTTTATTAAAAAATGTTCGCTTTATTTATAAGCTTGAAAATTCAACCTGTTCTCTTATTAATCATATTTATTATTGAATTGATTATGCCATAATGAATTTCACAGATTAAATTTTCAAACAAAATTTTACATAAATTTATTGAATTGTCTCTTGAGATTGTCCATTAAATTAAAGTAATAAGCAAAATCATATATGACTGAACGTGAATGATGATTCACAAAATTGTTGCACACGTATATTTTATGACAAATTATACTTCTGTTGAATTAAATAATGCACGGTACATGTCCGTTTTAACTTTACAACATTCAAACTTGCTGAGCGGTAGAGTAATTTGTCAAACGGCTTCTAAAATTTCAATATCAACTCTATAATGCTGTAACAATACACGACAGTTTTAGACACTTTGCAAGTTTTTTAAAAACATTTCAAGGTAGATTTTTCTGTGACGCAATATTATCTTTCATAGCCCTTCAAATCCAGATAGAATTTCAACTTAGAGTAGTAAAATTTCGCTCTAAGCACGTGCACATTTGTTGCAAGGAAAAAATTTTTTCTTTGTATCGATTTGGAAATTCAGTCCAATGTCAAATGTATTCCAAAAACGATCGAATAATACATAAATTCCATTTGCCCGGACCCTCAAGATACGTAAATCATTTATCTATCAACATATCAAAAAGTCACACAGTGCACGAAATATTCAGCAAAATCCATTTCATCCAATCGAATTTCTTTCGACCCTAAAAGAATTCATTTGAATAAAAGCACTTCTTTTTGCCGCAAAAAGAATCTCTTGCGTGCCAACGCGGATGCTCCTCTGATCAATATTAACGAATCTCCTTTCTAGACAAGATTTTAGCTTTGAAACACGATAAGAAAATTCTGGTAGAAAAGATAACTTGGTTTAAAACAGGGCTCTGTTCAGGGGCCTGATTTTTAGCCGCGTCTGTCTATGAGAAAGTTTTACCTTTTTTGACCGGTAAATTTTTAAATGGCCTCATGAGAGTCTTACTGATAAATATCAACCGGACAGATCTTTCAAAATTTTAAAAATAATATTTTTTTAATTGAACTGTTCTTAAATGAAGCCCAGTAATTTGATTATCTGATCAGAAAGTAGGGCTTTCTCATTTTGGCCTTATTAAACTCGTTCAAGCTGCGATATTTTTAAAGAAAATTTATAAAAAACTTCGTTAATTGACAGTTCATACATGTCGTTAACCTGTACTAAAAATAAAAATTGATGTCATAGTTCCATGGCGAAAAATGACTTTATTTGCAATTTTATCTCACGCATTTCATCTTGTCAATGTTCTGTGAAAAAAAGTCTTAAACGTTTGTATTCTGAATCGACCATGTAAGCTAGGTAATAGGTATATAGTGACCCTCGACTAGTAACATGACCCCAAATCGTATAGTATGAAGATCGCATTTGGTCTTTTTCGAGAAAAATAAGAGTCACGCCCATATACCTTTTTCCACGATATTGTTGCACACTTGAGCGTCTCGAGCTTTTATCCTTTCTGCGTCAGGAGCCACACCGAAGAATAACGGCTTTAAAAAAGTAAAGAAGCTTTGTCATTAATTGTAAGGTGTTCGGACTTGTGCGAATTTTCAGGAATTGTGCTGCTGAAATTATTGCTTACCCGGCGCTGATTTTTCTACCACCTCTCTAAAACGCCCTTACAAATGTTTATTTTACGACGCGACTTCGACGACACGGCACAAATTTCCCTCAGGGGACCGTTAAAAAGTATTTTTTCCTGAATTTCGAATATTTATTTGGTCGCTTGAACATTTTTCACATGAGATATTAAACGGGGCAATAAAATCAAGATTTTTCCGACTGCAGTTCACAAATTCGATTTCAATTATTTGTTGTCTTTATTTAATTGCTATTTTATGCCAGAAAACAACTAATTATATTAATATGGAGTGTCATGAAAAACATTTATTATTATATTTAGTTATTTCTATGAAAAATCTTATTCAAATGAGCGCAAAAAAATGGTATTAAAAGAGAGAATGTTTCTAACTTGTTCACGGAAGAGTGGTATTTAATTTGTAATAAGTGCGATGTCACTGTCACGAAAATAGAACACGTTATTGTATTATGAATAATTTCATGCAGATTTTAGCGAGACATAAAATTAAATAACGTCGAATAGATGTATGATTTTGAATGAATGAAAATGTATGCATTATTCAAACGAACTTCTGCTCAGTAACCGAAACCACTGGTAACAACCTTTTACCTTTCTCTTTCGATGGATATCATGAAAACATCGCGGTTCGCATTTTATTTCATATTTAAATTCGCTTTGATGTTGACTTTTATCGCACGGTCTTTGGCCTCGAAAATTCTACCACAGTAATTGACCACGTCCATTAAAATGTCATTTATCGATCAAGTGTTTTTTATTACAGTTTACAGTCTCTAAAAGATAGCTTCACATTTTTTTGATATTTAAATTTTACGCCTTTTTCACAAAGCAGCGAATTTACATTTTCGAATAAAGCTATTTAATAATTTTTCAAAAAATACCCAACATATTTTTTCCCCCAAGTGAAAATTTTATGCCCACAATTGATACAACATTTTGTAGCTTCATAATGAAAAAAAAAAAACTCTTGAAAATTTAAGTACACAAGGAAAAAAAAGTGATATGAAAATGTATGAAAATGTTTCACATTTCATTAAACTCATTGTATACACTTTAATATACAATCTTCACACTCAGAAACTTGCCCTTTTTTCTTTGACACTTTTTTATCCTCCTTTGCCGGGCATAATTTGACTGCTATTTCATCTCATAAATAAAAGTGTCGGACAAACTTCGAAGAGGCGACTTCATTACTTAAGACGAAAAGACCTGTGAGATGAAAACACGTTCTTCAAACTAGAAAAGTTTCACTTGGAATTCAACAGATTAGAGACGAAAAATAAGCGTCATGCAAATTTAGCCATCAATCATGCTTTTACTTCAGACCAATTAACAATATGTTATAACCGAGTGGCGTAAATCTGTGACGAATATTGCGGTAGTCAAATGTATAATTTCCAATTTGTCACGCTATTAAATGGATGGGAAAATTATTCAAAAGTGATTTAAAAAAAAATAAAAACACATTTTTCGTCTCACGATCTCCAGGTGTTTATGAATTTTCAAATTTGCTGCCAATTATGCTTGCAATTCCCGAAAGCGTCGTAGTCAAAACGACAGTACTTCAAAGTATTCCCTTATGCATCATCGTTTATATCGAATATGCGTATGTATAAATTTTCATGACATGCGATGTTTTGCAAAAAATAAATATACGTTCTTGACGTTATTAATAATTCTATTCTTTCAACCGGAAACGAGATTTTACGGCCAGATTTTAAATGAATCAAAAACATTTTATAAATAGAGGCTTTTAAAAACATTTTTTGAAGTAAATTATAATAATGATATTATGAAAGATTTAGGGGTTGTGTATTTTGGGATAAAAAAATGTTTATAATAATTTTCAATCTCTTAACATATTGAACATGAAAAAAAAAGTTTAATGGGTGCAGCCATGGAAACGTCACTAACGAAAAAAGACAATCTAATTTCTGGTCGCAATGTTTCAACGCATAAAACGTCAATCAATTCGTCGCCCGTGGCGTTCGATTTAACACCCGGGGCGTGTGTAACCGTAGACGCGTTTGCAAATAAACAATTCACGTTTTATTAGACGGACAAACGTCGCTCGCCGATCGATAACTTCCATTAAAAGGATATTATGCAAGCATGTCGCGCTATGGTGCCGAGTGTGGATGTGCGTTTGTCAGATTGGCTCATTTACAATTCAACGCTGAAAAATCTGCTCTGAAAAAAAAAAGTAAAAAAGTAAAAATTCCATCCTTTTCTGAAAACAGGGTTTCTTAATGGGAAAAAAAAAACATTTTTTTCCAAGACTGATTTTTCATTTTTTACACTATTCAAGTGTTAGCCTCACGTTAATCACGTCTAAGGAAAAACTTTATGCATGATATCTCCGAACTTTAATAAAGTTCCAAAAACTTGTGATGCAAGTTTTATAGATGCACGTTCCAAGAAAAGCGGTCATCTTCGCGTAATGTAAAAAAAAATTTAAGTTACATTCTCACAGGGACGAAAATATAAATCAAAATATACGTTGATTTTTTATTTTTTCATAGTTAATATTTAATTTTTTGTATTAGATCTATAAAATATATTTTTGTCCGTGTGAGTTGACCTCGTTAATAATACGGTTACATGGATTACATTGAATTAAAAGTTGGTAAGATGATGAATCGTGTGTCGTAGTATCAATTCGAACCTACGTTTGTTAACATAAGATTAAAAATGTCTAATAAGAGTTTGAATGTAAAAGTACAAGAAAAAAGTAATTAATAAAGAAAAGGAGTATTACATTTATCGGAGGAAGTTACAATAGATCGTTATATCGTAAAAAATTCATCAAAAGTTTTAAAGCCCAAGTTCATGAATTTATAGCCCTTGGTAAAAGATAATGAGCGAAACGAATAATATGTCGAACTTTCAAATAATATGTCGAACTTTCACTGTTAAAATACTACGTCTGCGAGGATTACTGTGCCAGTTGAGGTGTCTTCGCCTGTTTCATTGAAAATTATAGTGCAAAAGTTTAATGCATTTCAACCGTTCAAGCATGGTTAAAATGTGTATATATAATCATCACTGCCGTCGATATTTCAATATTTATTAAGCTTTTTATTTTAGATCACTTTTTTATGTAGCAAAAAATGTTTGATAATCGAAATATGAGTTACTATGGGATTTGGTCGTGAATAGTGTAAATTAGGTCTGTACGATGAAACCAACGAAACGCAGGACTCCTTCATATAACAATAAATTTTTCTGGACAATAGTATCAAGCGGTGTTCGATTCGCAGTTAAAGTGGCACTTGACTCGACCCGGAACAATCGCATTGGGAGCCCGATATAGCACGCTAACTCGACCATTTTTGATCCGCAAAAACGACAGCGTCCTGGTCGCTTTGCCCGACATCAAATCCGTAAATTACGTTTTGATAATTTCCTGATGAAACGTAAAAATATTTTTGTTTTGTCGTATAAATAAAATTATATCTCTTGTTAAAAAGGTTACAGTAAACCTTTCTCTACACACCCTAAGGCTCCGTTGACATTTTCATGCAATACTATGTATGGGAAATAGGAATTTCATATCGAATTTTGAATTTCGAAGGCGTTTCATTTGATGAATTTATTAACGGATTAATTGCATATTCATGCATTTAAGAGGCTTCCAGTGATCAATTATCATCCCGGAGAAACAATTTGATGCGACTTCACTTAAATAATACCTGAGTCTTTATTCAATTAAGATTGAACTGTATTTTATATTTGTTAATTGGAATATATTTCGAGCCAACGACTTGTATGAAAAAGTCAGATTTTTATTATCTCTGGTACATGCCAAGTTATATTTTCTGAAGTTGCAATACACAAGTCAATTTGACTCAATTTCATGATTGTTGACTTCCAAATTCTAGGCGCAACAAGGATTGAAGTACGTATAGAGAGAGATACCGTTCGATAATCGATTTGAGTCATGAATGGATGGATGAGTAATTAGGTGGTTTCGTTTAGTCATGACAAAATAACAATATCGTTCGTGTCTCGCTTACTCCTGGTCTTCCACATCCGACTCGAGTAAAACTCGCGTGTCTTGGCACCAGGCTTGTAACGGTCACGCGACCATTGCATATTTTCAACCACAATTCATCCTGACTGACAGGTCTCTCTTTCCAGTTCGTTAAACGCATTTACACTGCAAAAACTTTTCTAATCAGAATAATAATATCAACCGTCACTGCATTTATTCGCTATTGGTTTGCAGCTTTTAATCTCAGCGCGAGATCATTCCATGGATTATGAAAAGTCTTGTGATTTACAGGGTATAATAACAAAAGCTCTGATTTGAAGTAAATTTTTTTTTCGTATTGTTGGAAATTCAAAATCAATTTATTCGAAACTTTTTTTTTTCATCCAGACAAATGGATTCATTAATGACAATCACAGTAATCAGGTCGTTCGGATCGATTCGAATAGTTTTTCGTTTTCACCGTTGGTGAAAATTTCTCTCCAATGTTGTATACAAAATTACAACGCGCCGTAAATCTTTAAATGCTAATAAAAGTGTTGGGAATTATCGTTTTAATGAATGTAACCCATTCGTTAAACTATGGATATTTTTTGCAATGATTTCCTTGTAATGATTGTCAAGAATCGGTAGTCCCGATAAGAGCATAAATCACTTCCGATGGTATGCAAGTTCCGCGTGACGCGTGACTAATGATGGCTTCGTTACAGCTCCCTCTTAAGATTTAGAGTCTCGCAGGGAGGACGAAAGCACGGAAAGTGACATCGATCTAGTTTTTCATGTAGATATTAATTCCTGCAAAACTCGCCTATTCGATTCATCACATTTGTCATATATATTTTCTATGACTTATCGCAGGCTTCCTTCCTCGATGCTGTCTGAAGAATTATTGTTCTTCTGGCCCAACGAAACTTTGATTGAGCACAATTTAATCTGGTATCATTATCGTGGATGTTACTTGGATGGGTTTGGGTTTTGTCCCAACTTACAAACACAAACTCTGGATAAAAAATTGCGCTATAAAACCACTTTCTCTTCGGAATTGAGGTTAAACGATCGTAATGTCATCTATGTTGAGAATTTATATCATAGTGTGAATTATTGAATCCATTTTACATTCAGGGTTCGTTAAAACAAAATTGTATTCATAACGAAATTGGAAATTAAATAGATGGTAGTTTATGATTTACTATAATTTAATAAATACTTGTATGAAATGAAAATTTAATTTTCTAACGAAAAATCATTTGAAGAGTAATTTGACAAATAATAAGAATAAGTATATCGGATGGTATAAGTATATCTACAGACACTGTTACTTTGTTACGGAATCAAAAACTACTGTCCAATTTCAAGTTAAGTTGAATGATTGAACTGCACATAGAGTAAAGTCCGAGAAGGTTTTTTGAAAACAAATAACAGGACTTATATAAATTTTCATAAAGTCTATCAATAATTCAAAAAAATGAAATGAAATGCACCGTAGTGGTCAATATATATAGATTTTGAAATAACTGTAAACTTGTTTACGCGAAAAATTATATTTGTTGTTTGGTTATTCGGTAGCACTCCAAACTAAAACTTTATTTTTTAAATTAATTAAACATCATACTTTTTTCCCCTCTTTTTCATCTAGTATTTCATATTGTAACAAATTAATTTTATTTGTTCAACAAAACTTTTCTCGATAAATTTGTTATAATTAAATTAAACTTTCTATACATTATAAATTATTTCCGAAATCATTTGAACAAAAACATATTATATCTATCGAATAAGTTTCGCAGATTATTAAGTGTGAACGGTTTATCAATGATGTTAGCTACAAATTCGAGTTTGTCTGAAGCATATTCCATTTGTACATAAAATATGACGACGACGTACTGAAATATTTTCAGCGGAACGCGCGCCACGTCTGCATTCTAATGTGTCGAACGTTGCCTCATGATATGACGAAGTAAATTCCATATTCTGAACACGTCAAGCTTCCATGATCCCGATATTTAAACGACATCGGTCCTGAACCACTCGTTCATCTTTAAAATCTCGAACTAGACTAAACGCACGACAAGCAATACGGGCCGTCTCAAATTGATCAACAAATAATAGTGCGGCAATATTTGACGTTTATTTTGAAAAAATAGTTATATAAATTAAAGGAATACAAGAATTACAGAAATAAAATGCATTTTGTTAAATATATTTTACTCTAAAAACATATTGTTCTTTCTTCAATCATTTGTTAAGAAATGATACATTTCATTGAAACAAATTTTTCAATACTTTGGATTCGTTGGTTTGTGTCAATTATATAATTTATTTTTGAAAAATTTTAAATTGAAACAAATGAATATTTTACTGAACACGAAGTTTCGAGTTTTTTTCAACCGGCTTTAAAGAAATATTTAGTGGAACGCTGAAAAAAGCAGGTTCAGAGATGTGGTCACTTTAAAAGCGACCAAACTGCGGTTGTTACGTGACCGGCGTCTTTTCTGCGCTGGTCTCGCGTTTCCGTGGTGTACTTGTCTGCCCGCGAAAGACTCAAACCAGCTTGTGTTTACTTTCAACAGAAACGAAAGTTTCTTATCGATTTGCACTCAAAACCTTTCACCCTTCAACCATCTCTTCACGCGTAATGTAGTTTTATCCCCGCCGGAATTTTTTCTTTTTCATCGTTGATTGAAATTTAGGGAGACACGACACAAACAACCGCTTTATATATACATATAAATTTTGCAGCCGATGTCTGACGAAAATGAATAACGAATTACAGCCATTATTATATTCCTTCAAATGAATTGAAAATATTAAATTTATCAAATGATAAATTATGTAACTAATTTTTATTTTTGATTAATATCTTGTTGATTGAAAGTTGACATGTCAGACTGATTTTTACAGAAAAAGAATATACAAACTTAGAAACAAATAAAATAAAACGTTCTCTTGTTCGCTTTTTATAAATGGTAGTTTCATTTATCGCCCGTGGTGATAACCGTATTTTCAGATTTATATATTAATAAGGATGAAGATTGTAATTAAAAAACGCGGCCAAGCGGAACTGATTTGTATTGTTCGGTCGCTACACGATCGTCCTGATTTAAACCCAGACCGCGTCGCTCGCGGCTTCTACAGTATTGTAAGTTTCGTATCAATGGTGTGAAACTTTGCTTCTCATCAAGTTTGAAAATTAAGCTTTGCATCTTTACCACAGCCACCCAAGTATGCAACCAAAAGGAGGATAACTTCATCGAAAGAAAACATGGTACCAAGAGGTCCCAAGAATAGTTGCAAACTTTTCAAGCAACAACAACACGGTTGTGTATTCTCTACTTTGAGTTCCTCTTTCTTAATCTCGAATTTAATTTAATTTCGTCATCTGAACATTTTAATTGCTATACACGGCAAGAAAACAAAAATAATTTGCACCGAACAGTTTCAAAACTAAAGAACAAAATCCATTTCTTGTAAAAATTATTAAACTGTTCGATTGAAAGTACCAAAAAATTGAGTAATTTGTATTCAATGTTAAGTAATTTTTTACAAACAAATTTATAATTTTTACCAACAAGTTAGGTAATTTATTTTTAACAATGACTTCTCTGTCTCTTACTTATAAAAAAAATTAGCTCAAAATTAAACCGATTTTGATCAAAATAATTTTAACTTTTTCCCGTGTATTACCGAGATAAAAATAATATTTAAGCATTTATATATTTACTGCTTTGATTGCAATTAATGAGTAAATAACTTGCAACAAAAACTATTCAATTGATTCTTGGATTGAAACAGTGAAATAAAACATGATTTATTAGTGTACTGTTATAAGCTGGTCTAAACAAAAAACAATTTATTATGATGCTTTTTATCAGTTTAAAATGCAACACAAGAGCAACATTTTTTCTGAATATTAAGTTCTTCTTTTGCAGTAAAAGTTATAATTCGTCCCCAAATCATATTAAAACGTTTAATTTGTTCGCCAAGCACATGGAACGTAATTCACAAAATTAGTACTTCATTAAAAAGCAAAACAAACAAGACTCAAGAGTTGCTTTGAAATTTACCGTGCAATTTTTTTTATCGACATAATTGGTCGGAACGTTCAAGTAGGTCTCTGCTTAAGAGCACAAAAAAACGTTATCCGTCACATGAAAGCCTAGTGGAAATCTATAAATGAAAGCCGAGATAATGTTTGCCATGCACGCCAGCTTTCGAGCGATTAGTCCGGCATTTTCTTTTTGCTCCCAACAGACATATTAATTGAATCACATTTAACTTGAGAAATGAACAAAGTTCAGCATAAAATCATGTGACTAAATGTCGTCATCATGAAAGCACCTATGCAATAAATAATAATGAGACTGCTATCAATAAATTATATCTTTACAATGCATCTTAATTAAGTCATTCCATAGTTTTTAATATCATTCATTGTGCGACAAAGGAACGAAATTTATAAGTGTCAAATCAAATTGTCACGCGAATTTTTCGTTATAAAAACGTATTTTGCATGAATTATCCAATAGATGGTTCTGCGATAAATTTTGCTAATAGAGCCTTATTTATGATTCCATATATATCTCTCAACGAAAATTGACTACAAGGTGGAAAAAAGTAGTGTTATTTTTCAATTATTATTCATCAAACAGATTCCTCATAAACTTACTAACGCCCCAATAAATA
Organism: Trissolcus brochymenae; assembly: GCA_030523145.1. Taxonomy (NCBI): domain Eukaryota; kingdom Metazoa; phylum Arthropoda; class Insecta; order Hymenoptera; family Scelionidae; genus Trissolcus; species Trissolcus brochymenae. The sequence continues at coordinate 259,624 of JAQQRF010000006.1, forward strand.
AAGATGTAACGAAAAGTTCCGTTATCGCAAAAATTTGTCTTTGAAAACTTTTCACCACTTTGCTGATTTTCCTCTTTCGTGCAAAAAAGAATTCCGAATTTCGAATTGTTGACCAGAATTTTCAATGAAATTTGTTAAACTTTCTGAAAAAACTACAAATCATATCCATAATAAGTATTTAAACTCTTTGTCTTATTATGTAAAAAAAAATTGTATCTCGTAACAACATATTATTCCCCAGGTGAAACTTTCAACTTCATTCTTGTAATATCATAATTTCATAATTTTTCTACTGGCGAAAGCTTTAAAATTAGATTTTTTTTATTTACAGAATCTCAAAATATAACGTTTATACTCAGTCAATTACAAAACATTGATCCGAATATTGCTATTTTGTCAATTGAAATTTCAATCAGCCAGATTGCATTGACTAATTATTGGACAGACAAAGTATTCATATTCAAAGATAAGCGCAGAGTTTATCAGCGAACGTATTTTGCGCAATTTATTGTGGCAAAAATTTTCAATATTTTGAATCTATGCAAATATATAACGGTTTATTTGGCTAAACAATGCACAAACATTCGACTAATAAATCCGAAAGTCAATGGACCAGTGTCTGTTGCAGATCCGCAGATATGCGAGCTCGTGAATAATTTGTCTCCGTCCGTTTGTACTTCGTTATCCAATAAAGTTATTCGCAACCAACACTAGCTGGATAGCAAACTCGTCGCTAAAACGGACTTCGCTACATTTAAATTTAATACTCACGAGCACAATTTATGCTGGTGGTTACTTTTAATTTCTCGATCCAAAAATCCTGCACACAAATTTTAGTTACAATTTTTTGTTTAAACTTGTTTGTTTTTTTACCGAGTTTGATTCCAATATTTGCACAAACTTTGAAAAAAAATTTTTTGAATGATACCATCAAAATGAATTATACATTTTTTTTTGAATTAAAAGTTTCTCAAACTTTGCATGCGATCGTGATCGAAACAAAACAATGTTGATGGAATATTTTGAAGAGTAATGCTTACGTCTTAAAGAAATATCTGCAAAATCCATCTGTTGCCAAATTTATGTGCTATTCACAACGGACGTCTAAGATATTTGTTTTTTGTTGCGTTACTTTCTCTGTGAACTTTCGTTGCCGATTACTCTCGGGGAAGAAACTTTTGAATATCATTTTCATATTTTTGTACTCGTAGTTTAAGCACAGTTCTTCTTTGAAACGTGAGTTTTGTTTTTCCCTCTAAGAAACAAATGGTATAAGACATTAATTACAAGTTAGAGTTGTAAAAATTGAATAAAAGTAATCATCTGTCAGTTTTGTTCGCGCGTGTATGAATTCCCATCTAAAAATTGCCAGCGTAAACCCAAAATAAACAACCGATTTTATGTTGGACCTACGCTGGTAGTCAATGTTGTACAGCCAACAATTTAAACAACGTTGGTTCACATATTGAATAGAAATATTCAACGTTAGATCTAACTTTGGCATCCAACATCAGACCAACGATGTAAACGTTGACCCAATGTATGTCAAGACGTAAATTTTTATATGGGAATTATGTTCCATTTTACATTTCAAAAAGTTTGAATTAATTTTGAAAAGAGATTTTTCCCTCTACATTTCGTTGAACAGAAAACGAATTCATACCAATTAAAAAAATTGCGAAGAAAAGCTAACAAAACGTTGGAAGAAAATTTTTTAAACATCCGTATTCTGTCTTTACAAGAAATTCTTTGGGTGGTAATTACAATCGTGCAAATTAAATAACAGAATTCAAATGAGAAATAAAGTGCTCTGAGTTACTTTGTTCTGTACGACGAAAAAGAAAAAAAATTACTGCGCTTTAATTACACAACTGAAGTGAAAGTCGACAAGATGAAAAGAAACACGACAAAAATGTTGATCTCTTCTTTTCTTAAACAGCTTATTTGGTTAACAATTTTGAGTATTATGAGTTTGTGTTATTAATATCAAATCATTATATTTATCATGATGAAATGATTTTTTTTCTAACTTGAGACATTTTCTGTTTCAGGTGAGTTTTGATGCAATTTTTAAACTCTCCGATCTGTGAGTGAGCATTTTTTTATTTTCAATATTTTCTATATTATCGCGCAGCATAAAGTTTTAGCGGAAAAAAGTTCGCTTTTACATAAACAAATAAAAGAAAAATTTTCAAAGGGGTCTACCATCAGAAAATACATCATACCATGTGGACTTAGCAACAACTTTGTCACTACAAAGCTAATTCTCCTCCTTTTTCCATGAAAACCATCGAACCAACTGTTCACGAAACTTCGCAGACACACGGCCATAATTCGACGAGTTTTTTTTTCAGTTTATTACCCCGAAGTCCGGGTGTACTTTTACTTGACTTCACCCGACCCGTGATTTAGACCTTGCAAATCTGCTGGGATTTATACGGCATAAGCGAGCCGAGGCTCCGATTTTCGTGAGCTTTTCTGTTACCGTTTCATCACAGGGAACGCGTCGAGGTCCAGACGGGCTCTAGATCCGTCTCGCAGAAAGAAAGCAATAATATCGTAAAAGCTCAACGGCAGATGCGCCGATGCTTAGCGACGTTAGCGAGTACCCGCATTGCAGTTTATTCCGTCGGCGAGACATTCAAGAGGCTAAAAGAGACATCCAATTGTCTCACTTTTTTATGTCATTTTTTTGCACAAAATCCCGACCAGATGATACGATTATGCCAATTTTTCCGCAATTGGGTCTTCGCGTTGAAACGTCTTTTCAGTGCTTCGCAATTTATCTCGTAATCTCCATTCATCCCACTCATTTAATTTATTTCCCTTGTGATTAGATCTTTAGCGAATAAAAAATTTACAAAATTTACAAAAATTGTATAATTTTCGTTCGTACATAAAATATAGTACACTACTGATAAGTAGTATAGGTTTACCTTTGGTCAGACACACAATTCAATTGATCAAAAATAATTTTCATTTAAATTTTTTCTCTCACTGAATCTATTGAAATTATTTCATTCAGATCAGTGTCAATATATATGATAAATCCAAAAAAAAAGATATTGATTTGACTAGAAAACTTAATTTACAAAATGTGGCACGAAATGAGGTTGGCACTGAGGTTTGGTCTCAATCTTAGAACTCATGCTAATACAGATTTACAACCCGGTTTCGTGAACAAGTTTCGGTTCTGTTGTGAACTTCAGATATTAATCTCAAAGTTACAATAACTCTTAACAAAAATTTACGCGTAATTCAAATCAAAACCGCAGAGTTCGGGGAATGTTTCAATCGCACCACGTGGCTTGTCATGTAACCCATGATCCATGTAATTCATGATTTAATTTAATTCAATCGGAATATCTGAATTAATTTGGACCGAAACATGCTCCAACTATAATTCAAATACACTGATTGAAAATTGAAAACTGAGAGCGTTTTTGAGAACTGCTTTTTTGCTCAGTTCCTACGATTTGAATTTAGAAACTTCGTCCAGATGGCCACCAAAGTTTCTACGATCCAAAAGCCTTTTGCTTTCAAGAGTAAGTGACACAAGCATTCTTGCATTGACTCAACGTTCCAAACTGTTTCAGAGTATACTTTAAAAGTGTGCGCCGTGCCAAAGCCTAGCAGCTGTTTCATGCCAAATTTCTCTAAACGTGCCGTAAGAATAAAATTCACGACCGTTACGTCTGACGCACATATGATATGACTTTAGCTCTCGTTGAGTCAAAGTTAATGATTCTAATCAGTATCCCCTTTTTGACCCTTATATGTAAATTGATATATAAATTCTAAACTGAAAAGAAGCTAATAAGAAATAATAATATAAAAATTCGTTAAGGTCAAGGACAATTTCTAACATACGTATCGAATTAATGGTACTAATCGAGACAGTTATCAGTGATAGTACGGCATTTTTAAGTTACCTGCTAATGAATATGTGAAAATAAATGATTCCTTATTCAAGAAACTAATATTAGGTACTTGCCTACCTGCTGCTGAAAAAGTTTTAAAAACAGAAGTTTTTTATATTTCTTTTTTATGTTTCATTGATTATTTATTTTTATGTATTTTTACAGTCTTTCTACATTTTTGATCATTATCAAATATGTTTCATAAATTTAAAAGTTTGTTTTTCCAAAAACAAACAAAATTTGCAAACAAAAAAGAACGTTGGAAATTATAGATGAAAAATATTTTTTTTTATAAAAAACATCAATTTTCTACCTTTCGTAATTTCAAAAAATCGTTGATTTTTGTCTGAAACGCAAAATTGGTTGTTTTAGAAACTGTTTACCTTTCATTAGAGAGCTGAAAAACTTATACTTTTTATACTTAGCCAGAGAACTACCGGAGAACTACCAGAAACTACCGTGTCTCCTGATTTATCACACAAGTTTATATATTAATTTGCCCATTATTAATTAAATTTAAATTCCGTTTTATTTTTTACAACCTGATAAAGAACATCAAAATATTGCCCAACTCTTGTTTCAATAATATTTTTATTTACAAATCAAATTTCAAACATGACTGTTTTGAAAATACGTAATAGTTTTGTTTCCATTAATAACGCAAATATATTAATGTAGTTCTAATCTCGTATATTAGCAAAAGTTTCGTCGTCCATGGACAAACAGAAGTAACTTAACGTTTCGCGCAAATAGCTTTTCAAGCGCGGATTTAGATCGTGCATTCCAATTAAATTCCGCGGTCAAGTATTAGGTATCGCTGCAAAGGAGTCTGCTGCGACTCCCACGGGATGCCTATTTGCCGTTAGCAATATTGCGATTTTACCGAGCTCTGCTGGGACGTCTCGAAGGAAAACTAATGGACTTCGGCTTGTTTAAACTAAATACCGGGGTCTTTTATGCTTTCACACGTTCAACGGGTGTCGATCCTCATTGTCCCCCGGGACTCATTCGTCGGATAAGTTCTTTGTGGCTTTGCCAATAACAAGGAATTGTTTGTTAATGTCAATGATTATTCGTAGATATCTAAATTGTTAGTTGAACACGCTGATTATAACTAATATTTCACTAAGTCCATGGAGAATGGAGTGCCGTGCAAGATTAAAATGTTAATTGGAAATATCTATTGGAATGCAAACAGATTGTCAGAAAAACAATAAGAATTGTGTTAGAATTTCATTTAAAAATGTAATTATCTGTCTGCTAATATCAGCATATTTTTAATATATCAAAACAAAACAAATCATATCTGTATACTTTGTAATGTGTTTTACGTAGAATACCATCAATGTTACAAACTCATGAAAAACAAGTTCATACAAAAACTGAGACAGAAAAATCATACAGACTATATTTTCAAAGACCCTTATTTTTTACATTTTACGTCTGTTAGAAAATATTTCAAACGGATATATTCCCATAAGAAATTTTCTTTTCTCAATCAGATTTACCTTTCCTATTGAAAAATTGTATCCAATTCGTAACAACATCTAACATTGAAAGATCGCTACAATCGCAATGTGGTATTCGCCTTTCGTGTTCGTAAATTATTCTAACGTATGCATAAACAACGTATTGTTAGCATACAATAGGGATAGTTTAATTGCGAGATAGTATAGTTCAGTCGGGAAATAATAAATTACACCAAAGGTTCGTCAGAGTAACAAACGGTCAGTCTCAAAGGAGAATTTAGGCATTAACTCCGGGATTGAGAAAGAATGGCTACCATTTGCGATCGTTACAGAATCTAATAGAAATCTGGTTGCAATGTTACTTTTTCAAGTTCATGCGCTACGAATTCTGATTTCTTGGATTCTAATTTAGTAAAGTGCTTTGCAATGAAAAATATTGTTTAACTCCCCAAATCATCTGTCTGACTTAAAACCATCATTTTCACTAGAAAGGTTGAATTTTTCATATATGTCTGATTGATTGCAGAATTCTATACGAACAAAATTTGATACTCATTCCTTATGCTCAATTATTTCAATATTTTCCGGTTAAGTTGAAATGAAATTTCCGTTTTTAGCGTGATCCTTTGAATAATTTGTTGGGAATCACACTTTCCGTGAGAGATGAGATATTCTCGTTGTCTCGCGCGAGATCAAAGTGAAACACACTTGCTTTAGCAAGAATGTTGCCTAACGAAGTCAAGCACGCCATGTCGTTGAAAAATTTTGTCTTTGTTAATATTATGCGCCAGAGTATCTTACTATTTCATTTCAAACACTATACGATTTAACGCAATTTCTGATTAAAGTATAGTCTATTTTTTTTCTCAAACAACTATGTATAAAGGCCACTTTTTAAATAATATCACTTATGCAACGTCAAAACGCTTCGAAATGTTGTGGTAATGTTATTCACATGTTTTGCTACATGGATTTTGCATTGAGTGTTCACCAATCAACGTCGTCGAAAGTAATTTAAGTTTCTTCTATAATTTACGATCTGATCACTCAGTCGGAAACACGCCAATGATTTATAAATTAAATAGAAGTTTTGATACCTAAGCAAGTTAAGCTTACAGCTAAAAACTTTGAAGGATTTGTAAAATTCATTTACGAACAAGAAATCAGTTTCAATGTGCTATTACGGATATAACAATACACATCAATCTCATTATAATTCTCAAATTTCCGAAAAACCACAAACTGATTAACCAACTTCAGTTACGTTAAGGAAATACCGTCTAATTATATAACTTCAAATTCGAAATTACATCTAAGTCAATAATATAATTTCTCTTAATTAATCGTTAAATCAGTGCACATGTTGTAAATATGCTAGTATAACAGTCTATGCATAACACATATGAATTATCTACATATAAGAAACTAAACTAACTTACATAATTTAAAAACATATATATATATAGTTTTTAATTAAATCTGTAGCAATAAAATTAGTTACAGCGTTCAATCGTCGCCCTTTCTTATCATTCCACACGGATGAAATTATTAAGCATAAATAAGATATTGTCGCTTTATATTTGAAATATATATATATATATATATATATAACATACCAGGAGATATAAAATTTTATATTTCATTTGTATAAAATATATTTTAAATATATTTGAAAATATATTTTCATCCGCGTGGGATTAGATCAGTGATACCAAACCCGTGAAATTATCTCCACCTTGGTAATTTTTTACTATTAAAGTGCATTTTGATCGCAATTCGATTAAATGAAAAACGCATGTTTTTGCCCCTGAATAAATCGATGCGCCGGCAAATAACGAATTCGTACAAACACGAAAAGTTACTCAAAGTTTGTGAGAGAATATTTGGTGCAGCTGACAGGTGAAAGGGATGAAAACTTGATGAACGAGAATGATTAATGAAAATGATAATTTCGCATGCTCAATTGGAATATGCGATGCGAATGATCGATGTGAATTACAAAATAAGAATTAACACAACTTTGTGGATAACAATATAGATTGTTAAGTAATTTTTTTCTACAGTAAAAATTTTGTTTTGTTTTATTTATTTATTTTTTTTTTCAAAATTTTATTAACATAGAAAAAATTATATTATAAATCAAAAGACAATGATAAATAAGACATCTGGTATTGGAATGCATCTAATTCACAGTTTAACTATCAGTTTAATAATTTTCTTCTAATTACAAATTGGAATTAACAACAAAACATACAGCAAAATAAACGCTTGATTAATTCCTAAATTAATTAGCAGAAGGAGATTCGAGCCGAAAATTGACGTCTTCAAAGAGTCAAAGCAAACCAAAAGAGCGTGTCAGCGTAAATCGCGTTCGATTACGTCAAAATCAAACCAAAGACATAATTTCACGCTGCTGCTGTTGACGTCAGAAAGCTATTGTCGCGGGAGCATTGATTTATCCATGATGCAATTAGGTCCGATGCACTCTGTTGCAGTCCGTTCTCTGGAGATTGACGTTCTGTGCGAGGCAAACACCGTTGTCAATTTCATGCACTAATCACGACCTAACAATTTTACTGAATTTAGCTAACGAAATGTGACTAAGGGGTGGGACTTGAAACGTGACCCAAAAATTAGCAAAGTTTCGTGTAGCTAATTATTGCATTCACGCGTATCAATCATACTAACGACTCGAGAATATGATATCACCTATATGATATCATGTCAATTAAAACTTTATTCAAAGACGCCTTGTGTAACTCCAAGTATCAAGCATACAATGCGTCTTATTTGTAATGACTTTGTTCCAAAAGCTATAACTGAACGACAAACGGATTATTTTAAATTATAACATTTTTTTCTTTATCAACTGATAGTATGCCAAAATTGACTTGTACACGTTTCAATTAAACATAATTTGTTAGTTATTTCAAAAAAGAGTTCAATTTATTAACATTTTTTTAAAAATTTCGGCCGGCATTTTCCATAAATATCATGTTCATAAATTTTACATCATCTCATGAATGTGTTTGGTCACGAAAAACGTTTCATATGTTTAAAATATGAACTTCGTTATGTTTTATATCTTTAGTATTAAACATTATACTCGACACGAATCGTAACATTATTTTGGCCATTAAAATTACATACGAGTCAGCCAAAATTCAACGCCGAGAAAATAAATTTTATAAGAAAAGCATCGTTTAGTAGTAAAAAAATTTTTATAGTATCTGCGATTTTTACTCAAACTGTGAATAAAAATATTCGAAAAATAAAAACATGTTCTCAATAAACACGATATAAAGTTTAAAGTTATTCGTAACAATCATAAAAAAACTGTGTACAATATAATGAATAAATGGACGAAAGTGGAACACTACGGTAAAAAATTGAGTATAATGTTTTAGATTGATCAGAAAGGCAGAACGATACGTATGGTTTTACAATGTTTTAAGGAAGACAAAGATAATTCAATCTGTTTCAGTTTTAATATCGAAATGTGCTTCTGGCGAGTAGCAACAAGCCAATCGCTTTAAGTAACCGTCAGATTAGTACCAGTTCGATGGAAACTTATGTGCCAGCCATCGCACTTTCGCCGATCCGACGGACCATATCGTGGCGGATGGCTATTAGTTACCACTGCTCTTCCGTCTTACAGAATCCACGTTATCATCGGAAAGTCTTTGAATTTACTGTACAATCGTTGAGCGCGCGTTCACTTCAAAACGAAATAATAGATTGTTGAAGCCTGAATGCTGCATAATTGATAATTGATGATATATTGCTACAATTTATCTCTATGCAATTCAAAATATTCATTCAATTGAAAATAGCAATTGAATTTTCATTGCATAGAGATAAAAGATGTGAGAAATATCGTTGAAAGTGACAATAAATGTTTGAACATGTTTGCACACAGATATACACTTTTAAGCGCAGAAATATAAATAAATTACTAATTTTTTCTGTGTTGTGTAAAAATATCGTTAAAGTATATGTTTAAAGTCTATCTTTATTTTTTAAGCTATTTTATTTAAAAATGACAATTTGGAAAAAACTTCTGACGACACTGCTTGTTACAAAAGTAGGTTTACTGCGTCGATTCTAAATTAGGGATTAACTAGTCGGATGGTGAACTTTCAGTCTTTTCGTTGATCGCAAAAATAAGAAAAACAACATATCGAAAAAATATGGCCAGTTCGAAGTTGGACGGTTTTGAACATTTTCCCCAAATTTGAAGTTAATCGGTTGGAAAATGCGACTTGTATGCTGTCAACACGGTTCAAAAAGTTGATTCGAGAAAAACGCGTTTAAAGTTTTAAGTACATATGGCAAGAGCGCTCTCTAAAAAATGTTTGAAACTTCGTTAAATTTGAATATTAATACTTCCGACTTTCAGAAAATTACTCTAAAATGTTGAAGAATGTATGTCTACAATAAATCGTTTGTTTGAAAATGTTCAAGTGTCAATCCCCCTTAACATAAACAGGAATCGGCAGATTTCATATCACTTTGATGTCACTAGCCATTTTACTTTTAATGTTTCAGAGGACGAGAACGCGATAGTGCAGGGTGTTGTCACCGAAGACGGTCTGTTTGATGGCACAGTAGTGACTGGAATTGAAGAATACTATTTCGAACCAACAAGTAGATATCTTCCTGGTGATGAGGACACGTCACCCCCTTACCACACTATATCTTACCGCGCGTCTGACGTAACAACGCCATCACAACCTAGGCGTTGTGCTAGCAACGAACTTCATCGAGGATTTCTTCAAAAATCATTTAATCGGTATGGTTTAGCAACAATATATTTTTTTACGACAGTAGTATGATCTTAGTTTCTTTTTGCACTTCCAGCAATTCAAGGGTTGTAAATTCACTCAAATCAAAGAGATAACTTAATTTTGCAAACGATTTAATCTTGTTCTCCGAATTCGATATCCTTCTCTACTGTAATGCCATCTTTCTCACCCGACAGCGCTTAACACAGCTAAGATCTTAACCGAGCGACGCTTTAACATACGCGCCAAAAGGGTTGAAACTGTTGTCACACTTTTAGCACTTCAAAGACACAATCCCTTTGCACTAGATTCGCTTCACAAATCTTAGAACTGATTTCATCAAAATAGACAACTTTTATTGAGCTTCTTCTTTTTTGCTGCTAAAACAAAATGCCCAATCAGTTTTATTTTACTATTACCATACTCTCTTAATTCAAAAAAGTAAAAAAAAAAAAAAAACTAAAAAAATTAATATTTTTCCAATGTTATAATGACAACAAAAACCGTAATTCTGGAAAAAACGTGTATACACTTTTAGAGAATTGTTCACTTCTTCAAATTAAAAGTGTAGAATTCATTTACCGAAGTCAAATTAAAATTGATCCACTTGTTGTGACGGCAAAATTTATGTTGGTTAATCATAAAATTAGTTTTAACTTATTTAGTGATTGTATTTTTGTAATTTATAATTTGTATTTTGTAATAAAATTAACTTTTGTTACACTGATGAGGTTGCTTATTGTTGTTTAAACGACAAGAAATTTATGTTTTTAGTTGAGCAAAAAATCTGAAAAGGATTTAATAATAATTAAATCATTTCGTATATAAAATAATTTTTTCATAGAAATGTAGCTCATGATTCAAATATTACTTTTAGAAGTATTGAATTATTATTGATTAAACATTATTATATTTTTAGATTATTATTTTGTTTTATTTATTACATGTTTAGATTATTATTTTATTTTGTTTGCTATTGTTCACTTTATGAAACCAATTTAATAAGAATATATGTAAATTTGTAAATTTTGCATGATATTATTTTCCATTATGATTTCGATTATAATTTTAATACAAAATATCAAAATTTAAATGTACGAAATAAATACGGCAACGTGTACGTATTAATATGCGGAAATTCAATAATAATTCATAATCCAAACAAAATATTTCCAAATATAACAGAATGTTCAGGCTCCATTGACTTTGAGATATGCGAGACACGAAAATTATTATCAAAAATATTACGCATGTAGTTACCGGTGAGTTGAATTAAATCTTAAATTTTGATACAGGCAATCATTTTCTGATGGAATTCAGGATCATAAACCGCGTATTATTCGCTATAAATCCGCTACGCTTGTTCAATAGAATTAGCAAATGAAATTTTCAGCATATTTATGCAAAACCTAAGTTAATACTTCATTATAACTCTGGACCAATTACGTTTGTGTAATTAGTTTGACATTATCTTCATTATGGCATTCCATTGAAACATAAAAAATCATATGAAAATTTAACGAATCTGTATAATTCATGTTCAAAACCATGATTTCTAAAATTTAACCTCGAATATTATTTTTATTTCAAATGAAACATCAAAAAAACTATAATTTCTTTTTAATTTTTCAGGTCATCCAGGGAAGATTTTCAAAATCAAACATCGCAACCTTTATTCGAACACCTTATCGATAATGAAATAAAATTGCATGGTGGATTGTATTCAAAAGAACGCTCAAAAGCTACTGGTCAAAATCAGAATGAATTAAGGAATGCAAATAGGTAAGTTTTAAAATTATCTTATAAGCTACTTCAAAATGTCATAACAAGGACTACTTGAAGTTGTTTTGAATCAAATTTTCCTTTCGCGAATAACATACGAAACGGTTATAATATATAAATTTCTCAGGACGTAATTAGACTCTCAGCTTTGATGAAACCGTCTCGATTTGCGTTCGTACCAAATACATTTCAATTGCCAAAATGTCTTGCAAGCTATATACCAAAGTGTTCAGCGCACTTTATATTTTTTGGGTATCAGAATTCCTAATTTCACGTTTTCATTTATAAAATATGCAACTAAATATCAAACCGTATTTTTTATTTTATTCATTTGATTAATAAGAATTCGCAAAAAAAATATATGACAGAATGATACAATTTTCATCACTGTGATTCATTTACATTTATTCGCAGCAACGATAGATCAAAATAGTGCCACGTTAAAAATTACGGCCAGTATAAAATAAATATCTTAAATATTTTTATATCATTTTTACCCTTCCAACACAAACGAATGTTAATTTGCATTCTTATCATCGAGAATACGTATTTTTTAATAAAAAGAACTCATTGGTGCCATCATAATTTGACCTGATACAAGTTTGCAATACTGTATCTAAAAAAAAAACAGTGAACTTTTCTCATTGGCATAGTGGAGACCTGACGGTTTAAATAATTAAACGCTCGCCGTTAAAACAGTGCAATAACGGGGTATATATTCGTTTAATCAACAGGATGAACAAAGAACGGCTCACCCGCCATTTGCATAAGCGAGCTACGGTGGATCCACGAAAAACGACGTGCATGCTGTACCTGCAAGCAGACCATCAATTCTTTGCTCGTTACGGGACTGAGGAAGCTTGCATCGAAGTTATGACGAGGCATGTGCAGCGGGTAAACTCCATTTACAAGCATACAGGTTAGTCTCTCATTAAAATGAAACATTTCCAAATGAATTATCGCACAATTAACATTGAAATAATAACATTAATTTCATTTGAAATTTTTTTTCCATATCTGTGATTTATTTCTCTGTTTTCAATAGAAATCTTTTATTCGGCAAATAACTTTTCATTCTGCATAATCCGAATGCCCTTTGTAATTATTTCAACATTTAACGTCAAAATTAAAACTTTTATTTAAGAGAAATTTTAATGTCACTTATGCTTTCGCTCGCGTTCCCAGCATCTGACATTTTTCTGCATAATTTATTAACACCGATGTGTTTTGAAAAACTACATTTGCTGTGGTCAATTATGGTTACACATTAAATATATAAAGTATCACCTGGGCGAATGCAGGCTGCAACTTGTGCAAGTGAACTGATTCTAATGCGTCGCGTGGCTCCTTGTGATTCAGTTCGCAGTTCATTCTAAGCGCACGTAACATTCTCAATGCAATATGCGGAATGCTAATTGCAAGCGAGCAATGAAGAGTATTTGCAATTACGAATTTCATCGTTTCATTATGCGTGTACAAATTTGATCAAGAGAGTGCGCAACTTTTGTTTAGTACTCAAAGTAGTAAAATCAAAAGTAATTCAAAAAAGTTTGAACGGTTCCTTTATAACAAAAAACAGCAAACGTTTTCTCCAAATCAAATTGGTAAAATTAAAGCAAAACCAACCAAGGATATCTATTTGTAAATGGAAGTTGAACATCGGCAACGTTTAACGTGAAACTACCGGAGCAGTTGGTTATTGGGTTTCTTTTGTACAAGGCAAAGTGAATTCGAAAATTGGCCGAGAAAATCGAATTTTTCATCAAAAGACTTAGCAAAGATCAGAAATTTACGTCAGCGCGTTTGCACACAAACCGGAAACCGTATAACGGCTGATGACACATTGCATTGTTCATGTATTTCTTCTAGTTCACGTTGTTTTTCGTTCGATCAAATTGACTTCGAGTCCTCACACGTTTTATCGGACAGCCGCGAGATTGATGACGGGACTTATTGGCAAGTGCGGCAGCTAGTGTTTTTGCACACTCGACACGTATTTTATTTAACGTTGTCATTCATCGGCCCGCGAAATCTTTGAGTACGCTTAGACCCAGTCAATCTTGATCGTGAGTTGCAAAAAGCTACGCGTTGTTCACGTTTCCTTGATACATTGCTAAAATTGAATTCTCTCGCTTGTTTTCAGCTATGGTAAACGATTCTCTTTGTCACGGCGATCTAATGCTGCCTCGAATTTAAGCTAAAAATGTGGCAAAATTATATTCACCAGATGAAATTGATTGAATGCAAATAATTGAATAGTCTCTAATGGCCGAAACGTTTCAACTACTGGCCTCAATATATTTTCCTCGGAAATTATGAACTAAACATTTAAAAATAAATGGAATAACAGAATAGCATCTACTTTTTGATCATGAAATTTAACCGACGGTAACTGAACTGCATTCTGGAATAAATGAAGTTATTATTAATAGCAATCAAATCTTTCAGAGCTTGTAACGTATTTCCAACCGAACTTCATCAAAATTTCAGTAGACCAATGGAAATTCTTAGAATATTTATTAAATTTTAAAAATTAATTAAAATATAATTGAATTCATCTTGAAACGCTAACTCGAATACCGAAAGGAGTAATTAATTTTAAAAAAATTGAAATAATACTGCAATAGTCGAAACGTATCGCGCGCTTTTGTGCTTTTCCGTTGAAAGCTTTGAATGAATCCTCAAAAATGAATGTTGGAAAACGTCAAGCGTTGGACAAACTTAATCTAAACGGTAATTTGTAAAAAAAAAAAAATAAAAAAACGATAAAACGAGACGAGCACTACAAATAAACGAGCACGTTCCGGTTTGTCGATAGGATTTAGATAAAAGTTGGCACTAATCGGAAACGAATCGTGCTTTCCAAACTTTAACGAAAGGAGCGACTCTTTCTTATGAAAAAAAAAACAGTCTAACTAATTAAAAGTAGCGTTCGGCTCGCCGCTAAGATGCCTCTTGAACTTATTTACAAGGGGAACTTGCCGAGCCCAATTCAGAGATATACCATTAACTTCTTTGAAGGCACCGAACAAGCTCCGCCGTCGATTTTAATTAAGTCCGTACTTACGCTCATCGGATTACACTCGGACAAGTATTTGTCACGTTGTCACGTTAAAAAATTGCACGTCATTTTGCGTTTTTGTTAGTTGGATACTCGAATCCAATTATCATTTCACTGGGCCCACCGCCTGCAATGGAGTTACAGTCTCGAGTTTCCGAACAATGCTTGGATAATACCATTATAGTCAATTTTGGAGAAGACAAATCTGATTCATTAAAACGGTTTTCCTTATGAAATCTTATCGATTTGTCAAAGATCCGTTCGATAACCCGACGTTCGCCACGGATGAGAAAAAGACTTAACAAATTAATAAAGTATGAAGACTCGCAAGGTGCCTATTGCACCACGATATACTTAACTCTATATGACTTTTTGAAATTAAAAGACGAAAGCTAATCTTCACCGGATTAACTTCAAGTAAATTTAAAGTTTAAATTTATTCACTGCTAATCCGCTGAAGAGAAAATGACTCAAATGTTATAACATTTCATTTTTCATGCAGAAAAAGTAGAAATTAAACATTATAGAACGTTTTATAAAACACTTGATCAAATGATTAATCAATAAGTTTATAATTGAAGTAGAAGAAAAATTTATTTGGTTGTTGAAAGTGACAGTTTATAAGAAACAGAACTAAACTAATTACAATTTCGTAATCTACCACTTGCAGTGATAAAATTTACTTATTCTTGAAACTCATTCTCATTTCAGCAAAGAAAAATTGCAAGAAACGGGGGGAAAAGTATTTTCTCAGCTGAACGCCTTAATTACATTTTTATATAATCAAATGATCCGTAAAACAAATGAGTTCTGTTCATTAAAACGCTCACCTTGATAATTCATATTAATGACTTTCAGAAGTTTAATTCGACGATACAGTGTTCTTTGGTCGCGGCTTTTTCATCCGTAATAGCTTTCTTAGACCCGATAAAACATAAATAAAAAAAAAAAGTTAATTGCATACCTGATAAGTTTATTCTCCAGAGAAAATTGTTTTCATGAAAAGTAATAAAAAATAAAAAAAGAAATAAACAACTCGAGGGACTGGTCCATTCTTTTGAGAGCTCAGTTTTACGGTGTTTCACAATAAAACATTTGAAAGACACAACACAGCAGTATACAATTCAGTTGAATTATAAAAGAAAGATGTCACTGAATGAGCGTTTAAAGTGCTCTTCTTAAAAGTGTAACAACAAAATTGAATACTGCTTTAACGTCATAATTATTTACAAAATTAGATGTTTGGATTCTCTCTTCTTATTATAACCAGTCAACGTCCCATTTCACTACGTCAATTAAACGATAAATATATCATTTCATAAATCACACATTATAGCCACAAATGGAATTGGAAGTTCTCTGTAATATAATGGAGTTGTGTATTTCTTATATTTGACATCTGTGATCGAATAAATAAAAACTGATAAATAAAAAATTGATAAATCAAATTTAGATAAAAAATAATTTTCAATAATAGAGTTTTCAATAATATTATATAATTAAAAAAAAAATAATACATCTAAACAATGAAACAGGTTGCAAGAAAATGGTATGAAATAAGCAAATCTTATTCTCGGTCGACGACAAAGAGTAAAGGGCTTCGAAACAAAATACGAGCAAATCTCGTTGAATGCATTGCGTCGCGAATGATTTAAAACGCCAAGGGAAAACTGTTTGCCGGTCGAGCCGCTGGAAATAAAACGGAAAATTGTTCCGGGCAAATGAATTAGCTGTCTGTGCGTGGAACGGCTGCAGGTTTTCGATTGTTTTGCAGCCGCGACTTTTTTGTTCGAGCCAATAAGTGATCGTCCTTTCGCCAACGCAGCACATTTTTTTACCTCTTTTTTTCTATATCTTTTCGTCGCTTTTTCTACGCCTCCCCGCCATTTTTTCGTTCCACTTTTATTGCTCCCTTTTTTTTGTCTCGTTATTTTTTGTATCTCGAATACCACCCCGTAGATATTCCCAATCGCAGGAATTCTCGCGCGAATTTTGGCTTAATTGAAAGGGATAGCAAAAGTGAGAAAAAAAAAATTACGAGGGAAAAGTCGGAGTACCACGATTGGGGAACCCAGAGCGACAATCGAGGAATTAAGTTGAGTTGTGAATGTTTTATTCGAGATTTTTTCCTATTCTTCTTCGTCTTCTATGAAAAGGAAGCAATTATTGGTAGTGAGGAAAAAGTCGATTTATTAGAATTCGCCGAGTTTTCACCTTTTTTGTTCCAAGATTTATTGGAAAAATTTTTGATATAGAAATGAATTTATAAATAATTAATTTAATTAATTGGAATTGAATTCATAAAATAAAAGCGGCACATCCTTAATCCTTGGAAGGATTAATCTATATGATGATATGTATTAATATAGTATTAAAGAAGGTACAAGAAATCGATCCGGCTAATTATTGAGATGGAGATACAACTTTGACCGCATAAAGTTGAACTTTCAAAACTGATACACCAATTATCATTCCGAGTTGCGGCTCTCATTAATCTAAAATGCTATCATTTGACAATCCCAAGTCGTCTCAATTTCTCGTTTTTGCACGGGTCAAACAGTTCAAAAAGTTTGTTAGCAATGTCGTTTTATATCCGTGTGATGATTGAGTGGTCGAGTGCTTGCGTTCCAAGTTTTCTGAACGTGAGCGCGCGTCGTCGTGTTCGGGCATATTACTTTCGCAACCCGACGTCTTCGATAACTCGAAACTTTGCGTAGGTACTCAGTACCATCCGTTCAACTATCTTGAGCAACTAACCTAAAAGGACAAAGTTGCACGTGACAAATCGATTGTTTTAACAAGTTAACATATTCCCTTTCAAAGAAAACCGTCTCATATTTGTCGATGTCTCCGATAGATCTAAATTAAAAATCATTTCGATCTGTAATTTTTTATCTCGTCGAAAGACGATTTTCACGCTCGTTCATGGTTTACTTCAACTATTCTTGAACTAAAGATAAATTTCTCAATTCAAGTTTTTCATCAATTCAAGAAAATTGTTCTAGGACCAAAATCAATCGAATAACGATATATTTTATTGACGTTGGGAGTTCTCAGCTATACCAGTTAGAATTTAATTTTAAATGAAAAATGTTGCTTAATACTACAAACTATCACCAGTTTTAAAACATTAATTAAAAATATAACTGATATTAAAACGTGTTTTACCGTCGGTTTTATGTTTAAAAACATGTTTTTGAAATTTGTCACGAGGGTGTTAAATTTAAGAAGTCTTTTTTATTCGATACAGAGAAGCAAACAAATCTTTTTTAATGTTTCTTGTTGTTTATATCTATAGTATCCGATCATATTCTTGATAATGCGCGAATTATACGAGAGTTATAAAAATATAACTGACTAAAGTGAAAGAAATAACACTTGGCCGGTTGATCTCTGTATACATATACTTAGCATAAGTTTGATTATAATCATCTCAATCAAATTATACCAAACATTAATAATACCAAAATGTTTGCGTCTTGTTTCAGATTTTAATCAAGATGGCCGCTCTGACAATATTAGTTTCATGATAAAGCGAATTAAGGTTCACAGCGGCGACGCTTTAAGGGATCCGAACTATCGTTTCCCCGGCAACTATGGCGTGGAGAAATACCTCGAGCTTTTTTCCGGTAAGTTGACTTCGACACCAGAGCTTTTGCGACACCTTTTATGAGGTACACTTCGGATTATTTGAATGCCTTTGGTGTGATAAAGTTTTAAATTTGTATGGTCATGGCATTATCTATATGGCACTCATTAACAATTGCAAAGATCTACTTCGTCTGTATAATAATTCTGTTGTATTTTATCAGCGTAATAATTCGATTCCTATTCCTATCGGACGTAACTATATTGTGTTGACAAATGTTATCAATAATGTTTTCGAAAACACAGATGTTAAACATCAAGAACGTTCGCACTCTTCGCATTCTATCGAAACAAGATTAAGCGTTGCTTCCTCTCAATTAAGAAGGAGAATTTCTCATGATGTCAGTTTTTGATACGGTTGTTTCGGATAGCTCGACTGATACCAGCACGAGTCTCATCAATTTTATCTTTTGATTAATGCCCATGTTCAGTCGAGTGTACGTTTTGACGAATTTCGAGCCAAGTTACAAGCCAGATGGGTCATGTCTTGGAAACACGTGTTGATTGGCTTGGCAGTCTGAGTGAAACGAACCCAAAGCAATTGCTCAAGGATCTTTCATCACCGGCAAAACAACATTTTTCAGTCGCTAGAGAAATAGTTTGTTGCGAAATTTCTGAAACGAACACAATCGAGATCAAGCAAAGCGCGATCAATTTCAGTTTGGACTAATAGTCCTTACATCTAAACACGTGCTAATAATGAAAAGAGTTGAAACTTTATTGATTATGTTGAGACAGAATCATTATTCACTGGAGTGCTCTAAATTCTGAACGAGTTCGTAAGCTATTCCCTCAGCAGACCATCAACCGGGATAGAAAATAATTTATCGTCTTGGCTGTTAATTCGGAATTCGGAGATAGTCAAAGTGCACGTTATCGGAGAAACTCGTGGTAAACCTACGGGTAAACAGCATGAGAAATTGTGTAACTCCCCAAGAGTCGTGGAAAAATTTTTTAAAAGATCACACTTCACGAACAAAACTTTACGATGATCTTTTTGAAACACGCACGCGGATCATGAATGTCGCAAAAAAAGCAAAGAAACTTGCTCTGCATATAACAAAAGGAAAATTGTGTTTACTAAATCTAAGTAAGTATAAGTTTAGTCGAGACCACTTGAGCGAACAAATCGTTTTTATCCACATCCTTCAATCGAAATGCCCAACCTATTTCAGTTTATGTCCTAGTCATTGAATTCGATCCCGCTTCTGATACATCTCACCTTTATATTCTCTAACAAATAACTCCCTTTTTCATTATTTAAACCATTTACCACCACAATTCGAACCATCCTCTCTCACTGGCACAAATCGTGGCGAAGTTTCAAATAGTCCAACAAATAGAACAATATCACACTTCCCTCAGCAACTTCATATTTGCCAGGTTGTATACAATCTAATTGGAATATCAATGATTGGACCTTCAAATTTGTCTAGGTAACTTGAAATTAAATTTGAACCTAGAAAATTGAATTCTTCGGGACTTCCGAAGTCAATTTCAACGTTGACCGTCCGCATTTATCCTCAAACACTTCATTTGGAATTTCAGAAGTTTCCGTTGGTCTTTCGGGAATTTCGGATTTCGTAAGAAACAACATCATTGATTTGAACATTTTCGGACGAAAATGTGAAATATCGAATTATTAAATTTCTTCAGTACCAAAGTTGTTGCTTAAAGCAATTGCCTTTTTTTCATTTATTTCATCGTTATATATTTCTTTCAACTTGAATTGAATTATTTCGTATGAAAGTGGAAATGTTTTGTTGTCGTAAATTTGTAAGTAATGATGTCCCATTGATGATCGCTCGGTACAATATTTCGTTTAATGAGCAAGGCAAGACATGCCGTGTAAGAACATCGATTCGATGACAAGCTGTGTAATCTCCAAAGGGTTGTACTTGTATTACGTACGTGATAGGAATCCGCGGGTATACGAAATCGCTTGGCAGTTTCGACATTCGACGCGAAATCCCCGGCGGCAAACATTTCTCATTATTGACGGCTGACCTGGTCGGCGCAGCATCGTTCACAAAACTTTGGAATGGAATAAGTTCGTACTCTAATATCTGCCGCACACTTCCGTTCGTTTCAAGGGAATGGAATCGCGATAAGCTGGATGTATTACACCATAAGTAATTCAGCATTTGATCACTTATTCCATTTCGTTTTCATGATTAAAAAGATAATTTAACAATTTTTTTTCTCCATCATAAAGTTGGGATAATAAAATTGGAAAATTATTATTTTTTTTTTTTTAAATTAGGTCAGGTTGCTATTGAAAGTTTATGTTGGCATCCTTTCGTGACAATGATACATAACAAACTCATTTCACAGACACGTGAAACAGCAACAATTTTTGTTTTCTGATTTTAAATTACTCTACATAGCATCACTTGTTTCGTACCAGTGTGCGCCTTGTTGACGGAAAACCGAGTCTGTCCGTTAAATTGTCGACTTGTTTGGAGATTAGAGTGCAAGAGCAATGTTCACTGAAGAACAATTAGAAACATGGTGCAGGGTTTTTGAGTGTAAGTAGTAATGCCGTTAAATGGTCAGACGCCACTTCAGTTTGACTACCATGTGAACGACGCATAGTTATTTATTCAAAAACCATTGCAATAGGTATTTTTTTTACCGTGAAATTAAAAATATTAACGTGTAATAATGCATAATTAAAATTTGTTTGTTTATTCTTGAGTATATATACTGAAAGAAATAAAAATAATAACTTTTCATCAAAATAACATTCAACAAGTTGCATTTTTTATTTACACCAAGGTATTTACTTTAGTTTTCGTCAGTGAATTAAAATAAACTTTCTGTTATAACTCCTGATTGTAAAAGTAAATTAATATATTAATAAGAGGTCCATGAAAGCGACTCACAAAATGCTCCCGAGGACATTCGCAGATATTTCTTTGTGGTAGCAACTAACCAACGAACTGAGAGCTGAGTTAGCACCCGGAAGCTGTATCTCCATAGCTGCACCCTTTGGGCAGCCGTTAACGATAGCGAAAAGCAGCATTAGAACTAATTAAACAAATCTGGTTGAAGCTGCAGGCAATGTCAGTTCAAGAACCCTTCTAAATTTTCGTACTCGTTAAAAAAATGAACTATAACAATGTGAAACAATATATTTATTTTAGTTTGTTTGTTTTGCGAAAATAAAATCATTGCCTATTTTCTTTGTTTTGAATTCGCAAAGATTATATTGTTATTAATAAAATACACCAGATAAAATTTGTAGTGTAGTAACGTGTTTTTATTTAGTACACAAATTGTTCATAGAATATTCACTTTAAAAAACATTTCTTAATTTCTTTTAACTGTTAATCACTACACATTCGAACAATTGTACTATTTCATGAAAAATATGATGATTCAAATTACTTTTATTGTGAGACTTTCTTTGTGCTTCTTCCATGAAAAAAAAATGTTATTATCATATTGAAATGTTGATAAATAAATCAATAGATGAATGTAAAGAAATTTTTGCTAAAAAATCGTCCGAGTAAACGAGAAACTTTGTCCACCACGGATTATACAAAACTTTGTCCTAAAAATTGTCTCAAACTTGCAAGTTTTGTCAATATTTTGTGAGGGAAAGTATATGATAGTAAAAGTATTGGTTGTGTTCGAAACTACGGTTCTGAAGTTGCCTGCGACGAATTTAACTTTGACTCTGTAAAAAAAACCCCAACGCAAAGTAAAGTTATATATTGACAGTAAAGCCAAATAAAAACTTTAATTACACAGCTGAAAAGTAAAAAAATAATTATTATCGAATCCGGATCGGATGCAATACAACCATGTCACAGAGTAATAAATAAGTTTCTCAGTATCGTATATAAAAAGTGTCATCTCGTTAACGTAACTAATGAAAATTCTTGATATATTTTTCAGAGCATTGAATTAATTAAATTTAGAGCTTTTATCAGAAAATTAATTTTCATCTCACAAAGCGAACGTATTGTAAAATATTAAAAACAAAAGATAAACTGCAGAATATGCTAAACAGCTTGACTTTAAAGTTTTAAAGATTAATTAAATAATAAAATGTCAAATAATCTGTATATTAGAATAACAAAACATTTTATTTCAATTAAAAAAATCGTTGAATTGATCCTCTGACTGATATACTAAAAGCGGTTCACAGTAAAGTCTTCACTTAAAAAATTAATTTCAAAACTAATTTCGAAATGTTTGCCATTTGATTAAACTTTTAACTTAAAACTTCTAAAGCTTCTTTCATTTCGCATTCAGCTGTTTTCTCGATTTTTTGCAGCGACGAATATTATTTGTTCGCACAAAAATATCGTTTTCATCAATAATTCATCAAGTTAAAATTATTAATTACTAAATGGGGAAAAAAACAAACAAACGAACAAATATCACATTTCATCATCAAAGAACATTTCGCAGTGGAAGAATTAAAAAATTGATAAAATTGTTTTTCAAAGTAAACGTTTCGTTTTCAAAACGACAAACAAATGTGGAAAACATATTTCTGTTACCTACCAAATGAAAGTTCGGACATATACAAAGTGAATCGCTTTGTTTTCGTGATAACACTTGTTTAAATAAAGTGCAAAACTCACAGGAAACTTATCATTTCCGATAAGTATTATCATGGAAAGTGCGCGACATTCTGATTGGTGCAGAAATAGTGTTATGAAGAATGCAACACGTAACATGAGCGGCGAGAAAAAGAAGCGCAGTTTTACTTTGTTCGCGGTGTCTCGCGCTGGCCAACTTTATCGATTTATAATCAAAACTGCGAGCAAGTTAAAAACCCTTTATTATGGCCCAAGTTGGCCAAGTTGGAAAATTTTCTTGCGATCAAATGTGTGAAAAATCGCCGGATTATTTTATTCCAAACTTGTGGCATCGCGGAAGATGCAATGCAGATTGCCCAACACGCTTAGATAACATTATGCATATATTTGAATAATAAAAAAAAAAACAGTCTGCGTTACTGAGAACTAAACAAAGAAAATAATGACACCGCAATAACAATGATAATAAGTAGAATTCTGTTGCAAACAAATAAGAAGAAAGGGAGGATAGTAAAACTTGATAAGCAGGTTGAAGTTTGAATTTGCAAGTTAGCGAACGTTCTGAGGTTTTAGCATAGTAAAAACGAGGGTAATTCGACTATTTTGCGGTGCCATTGTGAGATTAATACGGACGTCTTATCGGATCGAATACTACAGAAACTTAACCGAGATTTTCTCGGAACTGCGCTATCTACAGTCTTGAGCTGTAATGGGTCGAGTTGTTCACGTGCGAATAAGTAGGTGTATGCTAATGCATGCATACGTAATGCATTAATACGTAATGCATGCGTACCGGTGCTGCTTTCAATCCATCTTTGATGTTGACATTAATACGGGCTGAAAGCACGTTGCAACCAATAGCAGTTGTTGCCTTTTCAAAAGAGATAAAGACAGAATAATAATGCAACACATTTTATACCTTACCGACTTTGATATGTTTGTATCAACTTTGTTTGATAATATGTTGGATTTGTTTTATGGTCAGTTTTTATTCTGACACATAATCGGTTTTCAATTTGTTCCAGTGTAAATAAAGACAAATAAAAAATATCGTCAAAACCATTATTGAATAAATAAAATTGTAATCGCTCGTAAATAAACATCAGTTGTTGTCATTCAAACTGAGTCTTTTTGTTCATAAATACAAACGGACTGACAAAATAATGACAACTCATTTTCCTATAATCAAAGCTCATCAGATGAAATTGACTTGAATTCTCATGTTAACCCATTTCTTGCAATTGATGAGTTAAAATAAAATAATTAACATGATTAACCAATATAATTATTATTGGGTGAAAAAAAAAACCCTATTGCAAGATTAGTACTTCATTAAAACATGTGAAACACGAGTCCACAAAAAAAATGACCAAAAAGTCGATTTATTTAATGTGCAGCCACAAATGGGTTAATGCATGCCAACAGTTTAATCAGACAAAAGTGCAAGAATTATATATTTTTAAGTATCATACAATATTCTATTCAGTTGGCGATGTTAAATGATTATGAAGAATTTGGTCATAAAAAAATGTAGCAGTAAAATCTGATTAAATCTCTGATAGCAAGATTGAATCATAATTGAATGGTTTGCATCAAAAATCCAATTATGATGCACCGATAATGAAGCCAAAATGAGGTCAAACTAAAATCGGCAGTAAAAGCTAACACCACGAAATAACTTCATTATTTATTTTTGTTGCAGAGGAGGATTACGACGCGTTCTGCTTGGCTTACATGTTTACGTACCGGGACTTCGAAATGGGAACATTGGGTCTGGCCTGGACCGGGGATCTCAAGAACGCGGGAGGTGTTTGCGAGAAAAATGGAGTAAGCAATATTCACTCAATTTACACCGCTGCAACCGTTACGCTCAACGAGATATCGTACCGCGACACCAGCCCCAAATCTCATCGTTATACAATTTCATTGAGCATATTTATTTTTACGATTATTTTGTTGCTCACTTTGGAGCTGTTCATATCCAGCATCAGAACTGACATTTTGATTAATAATATGCTTAGAAAGCCGCTTCCAATCTCATAAGTACAATTTGTAATTCAAAGGCTTTTTTTGCTTTTCAAAGAGTTAAAAAATTAAAATTAAAATTAAAGTTAAAATTTGAAAATTAAAAAGTAAAAAATTCTTTATTAAAAAATAAAGAATTTTATGCTAGACGGTACGATTGCAGAGAACTGGCGAACAGTTAGCACGTCGCTGACTATTGTATTCACGTATTTTAGTACAATGCAAATATAGTTAAAGTTAGTTTTGATGGAATTATAAATTGTTTTGAAGTAATAATATTCAGATTCCGGTTCACAGACGTTTACATAGGAATCCACTATTGTTCAATTCAAAGTCAGTTTTCAACTTTCGTTATCATTTGCTATTAATTTACGAATATATCTGTAAATTGTTCACTATTACTATTGAGTTTCTGTCACAAACCGTTGAAAAGAGTTGTGAGTCTGACAAATCATGCAATATATCATGTGCAATGAATCATGCAACAAGTCTTCTCAAACCTGCGCTCATGGTGCAACAAGTGACGTGATTTAGGTATTGGATTTTTAATTACGTTAACATGTTTTTACTTGTAGCAATCAGATTTAAAGTTCTACAGGGATAACAAGACTTATATACATACAGCTTTCATTTCAAAATAAACCCACACTTTCTTCCAACTAATAGTTTGCAACTAACATTTTTGGAAACGGCACGTCTTTTTTTAATTATTCTGAAACTAATTTAAACTTCAATGTGCTTATTTGAAGGCTTTTTTTCTCTTAAAAATATGTTTAACATGCTTCAACTCAGGAAAATCGTAATTTCAAAAATGTACAAGTAACGTGATAAATATGATTCTTGGACAAAAAAGGAAGTAAAACAAAAACTGAAATCATGTACAATGTGATGTCGAAAACGGAAACCGGAAAGAGGCAAATCCGTCTGCACAGGGTACTTATGCAAATATTACAACGCCAAGTGTATGCCACATTTGGATCAAATGTACCGACTGGCGCAAAACGCGACTTCCATTCCTTTTTCGACTTCGAAATTTCATGCAAATCGGCCCGGAGCGGCTCTTCCGCGGATACGCGAATAATACGCGCTTGTGCATGTGAGTGCACACACTGTCGACTGTGTGCTTAAGGTACATCCCTTGGTGACACGCGCGCCTCGAATATCAAATTGTCTGACACTGATCGGAGCTGACGTATAACGTGTTCCCTTTGTACAGTGGGGACGCACGTCTCGCCGACACTCGCGTTTTCGTTAAACAGCCGAGCTCGATGGTACTTGCTAGCTCACGAGACGATGTTCGCGACAAAATTCAGAAAAGATAGATAAAAGATTTGACTTTTATGCGAATTTCAAAACTATGCAAATTAATTTAAAAGCAGTGTAAAAATACAAACTCTTTCAATTTCAGTAAACAGTTTGGTTCTAAACAAAAAAGACGTTTTGATATAAAGTTGTCAAACTTGAACGGAATTTAATTCAATATTGTATTTTGCGTTTTATAACCAATATAGAAAAGCATTTTTAATTTGTAATTCATCCAATCATAGATTGATGAATTAATATTTTAAAATAGTACTGTAAAAATATATGTTCAAATCTCAAAATTGCATTATTGAATAAATAAAATAAGAAGAGATCGATTATCGAATTGTATAACAAAATCAAATAATCTTTAATTTGATAATTAAATTGTATTATTATTTGTTTCCAATTAAAATATTTTCTGCTTGACAAAATTGAAACGAAGCTGCGTCCATTTTTCGTTGCAAATTGCCAATTTGTGATACATTGTAACAATCTAAAATATCAAATAGCAAATATTTTGAACGGGTATCGTCATTCCAAATCTAAATTTCAAATAGAATTGTTTCGATATGCGAGCTAGGTCATTCATTGAACGTCACAACAACAAAATGAAACGTGTCAATGCGAAAAAGTTACAATGAAATTCCGAAAATTTAAATGAAGAGCCATTATAAAACTGAACAAGAATAAAAAAAATAAACAACATCGTACAAAACATTATTAATCTCTAATAGTTTAAATTATCGTCTTGTGTTTCAGCACTACCGTGGCAGCATGAAATCTTTAAACACCGGAATCGTAACGCTGCTGAATTATGGAAAACACGTACCACCTGCAGTTTCTCACGTCACTTTAGCCCACGAAATCGGCCATAATTTCGGCTCACCGGTAAGTATTTTGAAGCTCAATGATAAACATTTTACAAGTATCAAGTGCTTGTTCTCGCACGCTTTTTGTCACCGAAACGTTGGTACGCGGATCACCAAAGGATCCGTTGAAATTAAGTTATTCCATTAACATAATCAGCAAATTTGATCAGTCCGAAGTGATCTTTATGTTTGTCCAACGCTTTGTAAGTCTAACCAAATTAGAGTAAGTGCATGTTGGCGCAGCTGTTTGTCTGCAGTCAAGTAAAACGGGTTTGCTGAGATATTCTATTTTAATCACTTCGGTCCGGCTGATCGATGCTCCCAAGATTTAATTAATATTACTTTATTGCCCTCCATCAATTGGTTCCATTCAACGATCATTTTCCTAGCAAATTTTGAGCCCTTAATTCATCACCTACTTTAATTTTAAAATTGCTCCATAATATTTCAACCCCGTCACTATTTAATTCCCCTTTATAATAATTTTATAATTCAAGATTCTGTTCTCATCTTTCGAACTGTTTTGCCAATTACTTTCGGTCGGAAATTTGATTGTGTTTCCTGAAGCTTATTCACGCTTCGGCTAATGCGAGAGTAAAATGATTATTGACAAGATTTGATACATAATAACGTGTACATAATTACTTTGTAGCACGATCCAGAGCAATGTACTCCGGGTGGAGAAGATGGAAATTTCATAATGTTTGCTCGTGCAACTAGTGGCGACAAACGCAATAACAATCGCTTTAGTCCATGCAGCCTGAACGCCATTAATCCCGTCCTAAACACGAAAGCACGTTCACAAAAGGGCTGCTTCACTGGTAAGTTTACCTTTTGCGCATTGAGCTTGTTGTATTGATGTGTTCTCTCTCTCTTTTTTACTATTGATCATTCGATTTCGTTTGGTAACTCTGTTTGGCAATGATATAAGGCAAACATTTTTTGTTACAACTTTTTTTTTAGAAGTTACATTACATTACATTAAAAAAAAATCTTTTGGCAAGTCGAACTATACAAAAGTTCTAAGAGCAATTCACGTTCTACAAATATACAAATTTCGGTTCAAAAATTTAGGGATGATGTAAGTTTTGAACGAAAAAAAAAGTATAACGACAGAAATCAATTCATTGTGACTATTATATTCATCATAAAATAGATTTGGAACTTTGAGAGAAACGACATTTAAGAATTCGTCATTTCTTTTCAAATCGCGAATGAAAAATGGAGTCCCCAGAGGCATGCATTATGCATGAATAATACACATTCGTACGAACCACGGCGCATCTATTTTCACAAACGTCAGTCGACTGCGTTGATCGCTATCCAACCCGTCAACGAAAATACTCGCAAATATCCGTCGCAGTCTTTCCGATAATAAGCGGTTAAAAACATGTAGAGACATTGGTAGAACAGATGTCGTCGACACTGCGGTAAATTATGGATCGCATTTTTCCAACGTACACTAGAGCTGAGATGCAAATCTACATGGGACGCTTAATCAATGCGCGGCTCGATGTACACACAAAAAAGTGGTTTATTAATTGAGTCCTGGACATTATCGATTCCACTCATTTTTTGTGAGATTTCATAATTATCGAAATTCTTGATTTCCGAATATCAAACGTTCAAAATTAATATCAGAAGCCACGGATATTGGGAATGAAAAAATATCAGCGATACTTTTTTGTGATTTAGCAATTTCCAGCTTGAAAAATTGAATTAAATAGTTCCGCTTAATTGAATGTTCGATAAATTGAAGCATGAAAATTGTCAGTCTAATTGGATCAATTCGAATAGAAATATTTGCTTAATGTTTAAATTTAAATTTTATATTTCAATCTCTTATTCTATTTGTATTTATTTAAGAAATAGAGTATCAAATTTTATGTAACTTTTTCATTTTTGTTTGTTCGGGTGTGTTTTTTTAACGCGAAAAAATTTTCAATCTCAGCAAACACAAATTGAATATTATCTCTCTCTCTTTCCACACATTCGATCAGAGTTGAAATAAAAATCATTTCCTTCTGCCTCTCTCGGTTTCAACAAAAGCGATGTGCGTACCGGCATAATTCCGGGCGGATCCACTGATAAGAAATGATGCCGTACAAAATAACCTTCGGTTTTGACGTTCATTTCGCGAATGAAAATCGAATATCGGTAATCGTAGGCCGTCCCTATTTGCAAGCTTTCTCAATAGTCATTGCCAATCGATGGAAAAATGTATTCGTTTATTTTTTTTAACAAACATCCATTAACAAGCAATCAAACCAGTTTTAGTCCATTTTTCTACTTTTATCGTTTTTTTTGCATTCACTTTTTTTTATACTATTTTTTTTACTCCCTTCCGCTGTTCCCGATTCATTCTGCTTGTCAAACTCAAAAAAATTCTTTTCCAGCTTCGTTCGTTTCAATTCATTCGTATACGAAAGACTACTTTGTTCTCACGATTTTTCTTTCATTTTATCATGAGATTTCTTTCTTTTTTTGGTATCTAAAGAAAAATTAATGCACACTGTTTATCTTGAACTCATTGAGTTTGCTCGAATATACCGGCATTGTCGCACAAAGTGGTGTAGATTAACCAGTGAGAATTCCAGCATTTTTAGTTGGGGAAACGCTTTTTATTCATACGTATATCGGGAGAGAGTGAGAAACGGTGTCCGTGACGGCGCGATCGAAATTAATGTTTAGAAATGAATCGAGCGCTCTCTGCAGGTTTCGTTGCAAATTAATCGATGTTGACGCGAAAAAAAGGAAAGTCTGATTACAATCGGGAGCAAAATTTGTCCTTTGAATAACGAGCCGTTTGCTCTCGAATAATCGAATTGAAAAATTGGTTTTCGCTGAATCGTTACAAAATCATTTTCCATTCCAGTAATATAATTAAGTCAGTTGTTGATTTTTAACGACAAAAATTAATCAAATCACCTGTATCATATTTTTTTAACAGCAACATTTTATAGTATAAAAAATTTAAATAAATATATTATAAACTTTTTTTTTAATTATTTTTTGTTTTCTGGATCCAAAAAAGACTGTATAGAATCATAATTAAATTTTAATCTTCTTCTGTCCATCCTCTAGAACAATTTGTGTATCAGGGAATTTAATTAGCGATTTTCGAACTGAATTAATCCGGTATAATTATAATCTGTGGCAGTGAACCATTATGATCAATTAGCACGTATTAAAAAATATTAGTTGTCCCTAGAAAACAAAACCCGTTCATAAGTAATCAAGCAAAAATGTTTTGATTGACATAAATAAAATCAGATGAAAAAAACTCCTCTTACCGCAGATACTACTAAAAGTTTGTAAAAAATTATCTACTATAAAAAGTATTTGCATGCATTGTACGATAAAAAAAAAATCCGATGAACTTGCAATACATTTTGTAATGATGAAATGGAGAATGCAAAATGAAACAATTCTAAATAAAAAATTTACATTCCGTTTTTCAGAAAATTTGATATATTTTGCGAATTCGATTTTATTAGTTTTTTCTTCTATAAGCTAAATTAAAAAATTCTTCTATAAGCTAAACAAACAAACAAAAATTTAATTTTTCTCTTTCTTTTATTACATTGTAAATTCTAATTTGTTTAGCATCATTTCTATCAACGCTTAAACCCCAATGAGTATATTTTTTAGCGTTGAAACCTTTCTCGCATGTCGTACGTTTGAATTTCAACGAATCAGCTTAACGCATGAGAAACGGAACCGCCAGCAGCGTCCATTACACAGAACGAGCTAATATAAACTGGTGCTTTTCACACTCCGGTGTGTATCAACTATCCACAGCTAAAAAGCTATTAAATTCATAGAACTGTTGGCGAATGAAGATCGATAAGGGGATAGGTACGCGCAGTGGCTCCACCAAGCGTTGTAGCTATTTCTGGTTTGCCAAAATTGTATCAAAGTCATATATCAAGCGCCTCCGCTAGATTACGGTATTTTTACTTTCATCCCGCACCACCAAAATTTCTAGCCTTATCCCGCGATCTGCCGGGCAAATAGCATCGATTTCGATTGAATTGAATGACGACCCTTCCATGGTCCTGTTTTCTTCCTTGTGGCTTTCACATACCGCCTCCGGCCGTGTGTAATATGTTCCGAAAGAAATTGCCTGACTTGGAACAATGCATGAGATTGATTTGCACGATAGACCAAAAAATGCTTAAAAAGTCAGATAACGTTAATTGGCTTGCGTATTCTTATCTTTGTTAATTTTATTTTATCTGATGATCGCGCGATCTTGTTGCATTTCCAAAACAACGGAGACAAAGGAAAAGTTCATTTGAGTTAAAAGGTTTAATTCTTTCTTTGATTGATGTTATCAATCAAGTATTCATTATATGTTGACAACTCATAAAGTTAGCTCTTTATTATTTTGAAACGACATTTTTTTGTACCGTGAGAAAAATTTAACTTAAAATTTACAATCAAAATGTGATTTACAAGCAAAATCAAGCTCTAGGTTTAATTGCTGTTTTATTTAAATAATCTTGGACATTTTAACTTTTGACATTTCATTTGGTTAAAAATGTTTGCACCTATTTTGTTACACGCTCAATAGCGATGTGCACCAGCTCACACACGCGAGATCGCCATAAAGTGCACGTGTGACCCATGTACGAGTGACTAGTACATGTAAGGGGGATTGTAAGGGAATCGGAGAACACGGAACCATCGGGTATATGCAAAGCTGAGGGTAATGCATGTCCATTGGCTTGTTAACGTGGCTTTTGCGTTCGTCCTTCGGCTTAACCAAATCTATTTCGAAGTTGGTACACGCCATGAACGCAACGTTCAAGTGGATCTCACATAAAATTGTGCTAATTACTCCGAATAAGCAAATTTAATTCCGTTTGTTCGACGGAAATTAAATGTCCGGGGATTTGGCGCGAGTGAAATTGTGAAACACACTTAGATTGGCCGAAGGGAGAGAAGTGTTCGTTCAACAGTTCACCTAAAGTCCGTACTGATATGTTCAACTATTTTGAATTTGCGCTCTCGAATTAAAGAGATACTAAATCCCGCAGCCGTTAAAAGCACCGCCATTTGGGAGATTGAAATTCGTGCGGTAAACTTGAAATCAAATTCTGAATGCTTTTTAAGGAACTTTTTGACGCATTTTCTTTTGTTTTACCCTTTTTTTATTGAAATGAATATTTTTCAATTTGAATTTCAAAATCTCTGCAAATTAACTATTATGGTTGATTTGTATTTCATCAAATTACGTTAATGCTACCATAATATCTAGAATTTTATCTGGTCTCTAACTAGGTACTAAACAACCCTTCAAGCTCGTTATCTTGCTGCATCTAAATTACAGTTTACTATAGGCAAAGTAAATTAGATACTCGTCATATTTGATTTTCTAAAAAAACGATAAAGCAATAAATCACAAGCAAATTAGTGTTCTTAATCAAGAACAAACTTCCGCTCAAATATTCATGAAAAAAACTTTAGATGATGGATCCGATTTCGATCTCGAAACTTTAACACTCATATTATTTATTTAAATCAATTTTTTTCATTACGATAAAATTTTCTTAAAAATTAAATTTATTAAGTATCTGTTTGGTTTTCAAGTTATACTTGTATCGAATTTATTTATTGATTAGCTTTTATTAACATAGCGGAGCCAAATATTCCAACTTTAAATTGAAATTGATAGCATTGTCCATCTCACAAAACCTAGACATAAACTTGATCTTATGTTTTAAATATAAAAAAATACATGTAGGTAAAAATACCTGTAGGTAATTATGCTAACACAATTAAAACTTAATCGAGCTTGCTGATCAAATGAAAACTTAGTTACGAAGTCAGAAAATCGGTCAGTTTCATGCCCTCAATCAAATTTCGTGTTGGTTTATTGTTTAATTGGATTTACATCATCGCCAAACGGTTATCCAAACAAATATCACTACAAAATATCTAAATTATAAATTAATAAACATCATTATAATTATTATTTCATTTGTACAATGTTTAGTGCTATTCCATCTTGTGAAATTTTTCTATCTGTTTATTTTATTTATTTTTTTTTTTTTTTAACAAACCTTGCACGTGTCACCGATAATCGTAAATCCGTGTGTCGTTGCGAAAATCGAGTTCCCAATATAATCTTGCAGAACCGCAAACGTCGTTATGTGGAAACGGTGTTGTCGAGGAGGGAGAAGAATGCGATTGTGGATGGGAAGAAGACTGCAGGGACTCATGCTGCTTTCCTCAGCGTCGTTACCCGCCTGCCGAGGAGCCGCCATGCACCCTCACACCTGGATCTGTATGCAGTCCCAGCCAGGTTCGTAAAGAATTTTTATTTTTTCAGAATGGTTCATTAAAAAAAAGAATTAGTGTTAATGAATTCCCCATTTTTGTCAAGTAGCCAGAATAGTATCTCCTCTTCAATTTGTTCTCTAATTGTAAACTAGCTCGAACTTTTTCACAAGTTCGCTCATCTTATCAAATAATTGGTATATTTTGGTCTGGCGTTCGCACTTGATAAGATTCAACTTTCCTCTGACTCTCTTGTTCCTTTCTATTCTTCACTCTTTTTTTATTTGGTCTCATTTTTTCCACTAACTGCTGGCGCGATAAGCGAGAAAAATTCTAACAATACCACACCGTCGCTATCAAAAAGAAAGACCTAAAGTTCGACTCTTTTGGAATATCGATTGGCCTCTTTTTTCCAACCCAGACACTTTTTTTTTTTCAACTTGTGATTTTTTGTACTAACCAATTTTTATTTTGAAAATATATTAAAATCCAAGTAAAGCATCGATTAGAGTGAATAACTTTGTTTTTGATAAATATATATTTTTTTTGAATTTATTTCAATGAAAATTCCTTGAAACAAAGAAAATTATAGATCAAATATATATTGATAAATGATATGGAAGTTTGAGCGAGTTTACGATACCATGCGCTAATGAAACAACCATCTATTAAATTGAAGCACGTCTTCAGTCGACGCGCAGTTTGTTATCATTGGGTGCTGAATCTGTTTAACCTGATTCTAGTGAATTTAGTCTCATTGTGGCACTTCGTTTACTGAACAAATGTTTGCATTGACTTTGCACAGGGACCGTGCTGTACGACCGACTGCAAGCTCAGGTTCGGCGACAAGTGCCGGGACGATAACGGTTGCAGAGACGCGAGTTTTTGCGATGGACGCGCCCCGCATTGTCCATCGTCTATTAACAAGCCCAACAAGACCATTTGCAACAAAGAGCTCGTTTGCTTCATGGGGGTAAGTGTGGTTACCAACTGGATTAATTTTAACTGTTAATAAAATAATTACTGATTAATTTCAATGTTTAACAAAAATTACCCTAATAAAAATGATCATATATTGTCCTTATATTATCAATAGATTGACAATATATTATTTTCAGCAAATCATATTCAATTCATATATTGACAATATATTGATAATAGATTATCAATATATTATCAATATATATTGACCATACATATTTGCATATTTTCATATCTGGACTATATATTGCCAATATATTAATAATTTCAAAATACTATCAATATATTGTTCTTCTATTGACAATATATTGTCAATATATGTTTCATGTGTGGACAATATATGATCCTTTTTACTAGGGTAAATAAGTGTTCAAAAACTAAAATAGTGCATCCCTGATAAACGTATTAACAATTAGCCAACAAATGAAATTGAAGCATTTTGTTGTAAGAATAAAAAATACAAGAAGTTTTCAACAAAAAGTATACAATTTTTTTGTTCGAATTTTTTTGTCGCATTTATTGCATCATTTCGGGCTCTTGAACTTTTTCTCACCTTTCTTGTTCGACGAGTCGTCGTTGAACGGCGCTTCGCAAATAATTGCTCGGAATAAATAGGTAAACAAGTACGGCAACCGAAAGTAAAAAAGAGAAACGCTAGAACGAGACACGTCGTTTTGAACAAAAATTTCCGCGCATCAACACTTAATTAATTCCCTTTATTGGTCAGATTCAATTTTATATTTATTAACATTGTTCAGACGAACGAACACGTATTTTCAATTTAGCATTCTTGTGTAATAAACAATGTGATGTTATTCAACAAAACAATTCGGAACTAATGCCGCACGAATAATTTCTACGTTTCACTTGCTGGTTGACTCAAATTAAATTTCAAGTACAATTTCGTGAATGTGTATTGTTCAAAAGTAATTGAAGAAATAACACTTAAATGCCCTTCATGAACACTATGATTTTGTTGAATAGGAACAGAAATGAAACTCAGTTTTACATTGTAATTGATTAAATTGAAAATTCCAATCTCATACAAAATGATGCTACCAAAATATATTTAGAATTGAAATTTTTAAAGCATTTTTGTATACAGATAGTCATGTGAAAGAGAAATGAGATCTGAAATATAAAAAAGCGTAGTAAAATTGTAACAAAAATCGCATACATTGCTCATGCATTCACAGTTTATATAATTCGTTTTTTATATTTTATTAGTCATTAAAAACTAAATAATAGCATTACAAAAAGTCATTGCCAACTTGATGAGTGCGCAGAGCGCGCAATTGTCTTAATTTTGTAAATATCGTGCATAAATTAAGTAAAAAATATTTTACCTAGCAAAAGATTAACTTAACAGGCTGCGAATTAATTCACAAGCTTACATTTAAGTTAATCACAGAGGATTAAAACTTTGTTAGTCAGTTTTGTGCCATTTTGTTTTCACTTCTTTAACAAGATGAAAAATATTCCACGATGAAACGGACGCGGCATAAACAAGAGATCAAAAAGCACATCAAAGAGAGCGCGATTGAAGTTTTTGTTTTCTAAAAAAATGTGTTGAGGTATTCAAACGTTATTTTTGAAAAAAGCATCCGAAAACACTTCTCGTGAGCATTGATTTTCATCTAATCGTTGAAAAAATTTTTTTAATTAATAATTTGTGCGATTCTCGTTGACTGATTAAAAATTAACTTATCAACTTACACTTGAGAAAGTCTTGAGAAAATTAACGGCTCATAATAATTTCATTTGAGAAATCTCTTCCCGTTTGGCTGATCGTAATGTTCGTCTCTCTCTCTCTCTTTCTCCCTTGTTTAAACAAACAAGTAGGCACCGTAAATCAATATCGGTGTCCCTCCTTCAAACTTGCAATTACAGTCTTGCAAACTTGCAATCCTACTATTAAAACGATTGACAAAACCGAGCGTCATTACAATTTTACACTATTTACTCGAGAACAATCGGGACCAACAATCATTCACTCAATTAAATAAACATTGCACCGCGTTAAAACTTAATTAACTCAATTCAAGACTGCACTCTCTCGTTAAATCAATTTCAAGCAATTTAATTTGAAACATATTAAATAACTGTTTATTCAATATTTTTATTGGAAATTAAATAACTGAAAAGTAAACTTGTCTATTCATATGTATGTTTCAGGAATGCACTGGAAGTATTTGTTTGGCGTATGGATTGGAATCATGTCAATGCATCCCAGGACCTAATGACGCTGCCACCAAAGCATGTGAACTTTGCTGTCGTCTGCCAGGAGAAAATCAACCGTGCTTGTAAGTTAAATTTTTCAATAATACCATTTCCTTCGGAACGAAAAACGAATTTCAATTTGCAATGTTTAAGTAGGTTAAAGGCAATTTAAAACAAAAATTAAAACAAACAAGATAAAGCGATAAACAGTAACGATAAAATGCTGTTAATCAAATGATCAAAATGAGTTGGGGAAACAAGAGGAAAATGCAATAATCTGTTCATTTTTGTTAAATAAACACAGCGGACGTTTTGTAATTAAATCAAACGTAAATTCTATTACCGTTGTAACTCAGCTTAGCGTCTCTTCCGATTAGTTTTGCGAAGGGTGGATAAACTCTTCGCTTCCTCCCTTCCACTTTGCGCGCAACTTCGGAAGACAGCCGATGGAAAAATAAATGAAATCAATTGAAGATTGACGTGGCAAGGAAACGATTTTGCTATGTTTGTTCGCGAGATTGTTTCCTGTCATACAAACGAAGGGCACCACGTCAAACTGCGATTGACGTGACAAGCTTAATGCCAATGAAATTAATCGGCACGGGTTTTAGAGACGAACAACTAAGTGCAAACTTTCAGAACAGCGATGAACAGCGCCTGATAAAAACTTTTTAAATGAAATTTTTTGTATCAGAAAGTTGATCAGCAAATTGAACGGCATGGTTTCTCAGAAAAAAATTTATAAATTGAAAAATATAATAAGAAAAGAGTCATCAAATGAAAGGTCGACGCGTGATAAACAATTGTCATGTTCAAAAAGTGAAATAAAAAATATTATAAATTATTTAATTTGTGTGACTTCTTCATTGTTAAAATCTTTTATATAAATTTTTCGTTTGTTTGCAGATCATCATTCGACTGGAACGCCCCACCATACGATATTCCTGATATGTTTTCAAAGCCAGGTACCCCGTGCAATGACTATAATGGCTACTGCGACGTGTTCCAAAAGTGCCGAGAGGTAAGTTCACGTACAAAAACAGAAAGAACTACATTGCCTTAGGAACATAATTCGTAAACTGTTTGTTATTCAGGTTGATCCAAGCGGACCATTAGCGACTTTGAGGAAACTACTTCTCTCCGATGAAAGTCTCGCAACTTTTCGACGATGGATTAGCGAGCATTGGTACGCGGTCACGCTGGTTGTGCTGATCGTCATTACTTTGCTGGTAAGTCTCTTATCTGTTACAAGATGAAAGAAAAAAAGTTTTTTATTCGATCACAAGTTCGATTTTATTACAATAGTTTTATATTATATAATTTAAAAGTAATACAATTTAAAATACACTGCAAAAAATCATACTTGCAGTTTAAACATTTCAAAATGTTCTCCATGTTAATTTTTTAGGAATTTAAATATTAAATGTTTCCATTTAAAACATTATTATTTTTTGCTATATATACATTTGTATTTGCGCATCAAATACCATTCATTAATGTAATTGTAGCCAGTTTTGTTATACTAACAGACTTGATTAAAAAATCAACTCATTTTTTCATCAGAAACGCAAAAAAAAAAAGTTAGACCCGGAATGGCATGAAAGTAAGTTTTCACAAAGACTGATGTAATAGTATTTTTGCTAGGTTCTTTAATCTGTTGATGCAACAAGATTACATTCGGCTTTCAAAAAGTAGAGCAGCATATCAAAAAATACTAAACAGTGGTGTGCGTCAAAAAATGCCGTAATTTTTAATAAGAGAAGCACGTGTAATTGCTCTAAATTTTAAAGGACCGTCAATTTGGATAAAATATTATGAAGATCTCTGAAAGATACTGTGAAATAGTTTTGGCGTTTTTTAGAAAAAATAAAAAAATTTAATTTTAGATTTTTTAATTTAAGTTACATAAAGTATGGAATAAAAGAACATCTAAATTTATTGAAAATGGTTGTCTTAATAAATATGTAAAAATAGTTACATATTTTTTACTCAGAAATAGATTTTATACTCCAAACTGAATATAAAAATGAACAACTTTTAATTTGGCACGTCGACATGATTTTATCCTATTAACCATCAGGAATTTCAGTTCAATCAACCAAACTTTTCCTCTAAACAGTTTGATTTTTTAATTTGTAATTTTATGAGTTAAAAATGAGATTACTATTGAAAATAATCAATTAGATGGTAATTTAATTAAATGTTGTTAAATCAAATCAATTTCAAGCTCAAATGGATTGAATTTGATCAAATGTTATGGCATTGTTAATGCTAAATTACATATCATTCAAAAGTTCACCGACCTTCTCAGATACAATCAATTTTGGTTAGATTTGATTGTATCTGACTTTGACTAATTAATTTTCATCTAATCTTGTTGAATGTAGCGACTTAATCAGTTCTCGAGTACTCTAAAACTAAATTATTCACTTCAAAATTTTCCAACGGTCATTCAATGACCCAGTCTTCGAACGTTGAAGCCATTTTTACATCTAAATTAAAATTCCAACGCCTGCATTTTTCATTTATTGCATCATAGGCATTCATTTTATTTTGTTTTATTTTCCTCTACGCTCATCAATAAAGTAACGAGATTGGAATCAATAAAAAGTGTCTCCGCTTTAATGAGCTCCAATGTGCTTTCGACCAGCAAATGATCCATCACTGCGCCTCGTTCAACGAACCAAACTCAACCACAACTTTTTATCTTTTTATTCCGCATCGAATTTCTTGTTATCATCATCCCTTGCGAATTTCTTTGTTGATCGGAAATCATCCTTCAGCTGCATTATTTTCGGTACTCTCGTGAGAATTTAATTGTCATTCGAAAACAAACCATAACATAACAAAATTTGTTAAAATGTAACGTTGATAACACCTTTTCAACATTTCAATACACTTGAATTTTTCAACATCAAAAAAATGAGAAAAAAAATTGGTCGTAAATTGGAAACGCATATAAAAAGCTCTTGATTAGTTGAAATGAGGCAGGTCATGGTCATAAATGCTAGAGTACGGATTATACCGAGTAGATTTGTATCGAAGAGCCACTTGGTAGGAAAGTGGCTTGGCCGAATGATGAGTCTAATTCGATCGATATTATCTTGTGTGTCTTTAGATTCTCAGCACCAGGTTGTTGAGCAGACGACCGGACCAGAAACTCAAATCGGTCACAATCATACACAGCTCAACGACGGAAACAGTGCGACTGCCACCAGAGGGGACGGAGGGAGTTACGGTACACCCGCCGGCGGTAAGAGCCAAGTTACCCCTCAGCAAGAAAGTCCGGGAAAAAAGACACCCCCGCGTACCTAGAGATAGTAATGCAAACAAGGCCAACGACAAGGCTGCTAAGGTAATTTTTAACGCATATCTTTTGATAACTTATCTTAATTTTAATGTTCGTATCGATTTAACTTGATTATTCATTTTACGTACAAAGTCAACGAGTTTAGAAAACATGGGAGTGACTTTACAACAGTTAAAATTGAAATGAACATTTTTTTGTTCGTGGCAATATTAATAACGTCGTAATCTGAAAATTTATATTTGAGGCAAGTAGCGATGGGACGGCCTTAACTTTATAATGGCCCGACGTTTCGTCGAATGGTTATTGATCAAGTTATTACGGTCACGTAACCCGCGGCAGGCGGTCGTACAATGATCCCTGTACAGGACAAACAATGATATACTTGGTAAATATCATTCAAATGAATGCAAAGTTTTATCGAAAAGTCAATATTTGAAGATGAACAGCGCAGTTTAATCCGTGAGGACATTGCCGTTTCGTTTGCAATTTTTATGGCCTTACCAAAGAAGTGTAATAGAAATAAAATGCGCAAAGTGAAATATCGGAAATTAGGTATTCATTGAAGGTGAGAAAAACCTAAACAAAAGATCCAATTTAAGCAATAGAATGTATTATTATTATTGATTATTTCCAAGTGTCTGTTAATCTTGAATCTTCTACGCTACATTTTAATTGTTTATTGTCCGATCCTTTGTCTGACGTTTCATTAGTTCGGGGCAAAGAATTATTCGATAATGACGAAGCCAACTACTCGTTATTGGCTAAGTGGTTATTAACGGCCGAGAAAGAATTGTACCCAAGAGAATCAAGAGTTTGTTTGAACAAATAACGACTGTTCTTTTGATGGCACGTCCATTGTGTTTAATGGCCTGGCCAGGCCAATTCGATACCTTAATATTTGTGGTTTTGATTCATTATTATTTTTCCGGATTCACTTGAAATTTATCATTATTGTACTTCACCGGGTTCAAATTACTGCGAAATTAATCTGATTGTTTGTTGTTCCGTTTTGTTATAGTTGAAGAAGAAACGAGTGGCACCAGCGTCAGGAGACGAACCGACACGCAAACGTTTGGCTGAAGGGGCACCGCAGAGCAACGGAGAGCTGAAGCCGAAGAAACCGCTGACCGAGGCAAACAATAAGAAAAAGCGAAAGAAAAAAGAAGTGATCGACTATTCAGCGGCACAGACGGAGAACGAGGGAGCGGTTAGTACGAAACCGGCGCCAGAGGCCAGCACTACTGACCCGAAAAACAAGGTGCGCTCGTGGCTGTTGGCCTCGCAATGTCGAATAGACCCACCAGCAAGCGCCATGCTGAAAAGCAAATCAACCCCGATCGGTTTGGCCTCGGCGACCCAGCCAACCAGTCGATCTGCGGCCAAAGTGAAGCAGGTGACCTTACGCAGATTGACCAATCCAAAGAGTCGAAGTGTTGGGTCTCTTGCGAGAAACGACGGCCGAAACGATCGAGTGAGATTGCAGGTAGTTTACAAGCCTCCATTCAAATTTAGCGTCAAATTACGCAAGGCTGATAAGGTAGGCCAGACGTCGGGAGCTGCTGGACCTCGAAGTGGTCCCCGCACCGGTGTGCTGGTCCGAACGAAGAAAAAAAATAAAGTTAGATTAGGCAGAAGCAAAGAAAACAATAAGATCAATAAATTAAACAATACATCCATCCCCGAGCCAACTTGCTCCGATTTGCATACCGTTCCCTCTGATCTCGAGGTACTTCTCTCCGAGAGCGAATTCCTCTTCTCGGATACGTGACTACAATAATCGTGGTCACTGTCGATCAACAATCATAAAGTTGTCCTGTAAATAATTCCAATATACGCCGTTTCGCTCCAAATGATTCCAATTTCACTTTCAAACTTTGGAACTCAAAGTTCTTACTTACACAGACAATATAACTTTTGAAACAAATTCAAATGTACATTTATGGAAAAGCACAATTTTTATGATCAATTGACTTCTCAAATTTCTGGTAAGATTCTGTTACGAACAAATTATAATAATGTATCACTCGATCGTGACAATTATAATCATTTTACTAGTTTTGAATAACATCTTATGTGTTCAGAATTACATCTTATCGAATCATAAAATGAGATTAAAATTTTTTTTTTTTTCATCGAAATTTATGTAAAGTCCACTTTATTTCTTTGAAATAACGTGGATTATACAACTCTGAAGTCTCTTGACTAGTTTTCGATGCAAATCAGATTTACTTCAATCCAAATTACCTTAGGATATATTTTATATAAAAGATAATCTTCGATAGATTGGACTTTTTTAAATTGACGTAAGACATTTTAAGAAGCAAACTTCTTATATGAATAATCATTCTAAATTACCAGAAATTATATTGAATGAAGTCAAGTCAAAAAATGTGGAAAAAAACAAAAGGAAACAGAAAAATGTGGCGAATTATTTGACAATCACTTTTGTGACGAGGCGGCGTTGGGGTACTAATTATTTGCAGTCAGCTGGACGTGTGAATGAGATTTTAACTCAAGTGTAGCAGTTAAACGCCCGAATGTTTAGTTTCCAAGCGAATTCATAAATGCGAAGAGAATGCACTGAGATGAATTGCAGGAAAATCTGTCGCAAAATATCTCAAATTGCTCAGAATTACGTAATGTGTAGCTGCACCAAATTTATTCGAGCATTTCTAAAGTGGATAAATTAATATCAACCATTTTATTTACAAAAGGTATTCGTTATTTACAAGACATAAATAATTCTCAAATGAAAAGTTCAAATTAAAATAAATCTAAAATAAAATTATTTTTATTTCAAATACCAACTAAAAAGATATTATACACTTGTGTATTTAGAATTTCATTTTTCGAATATTTTTGTTTTTATACTTGGGGAAAACGAAAATCTCAATTACTGAATCCAAAGATTAGTTATTCGACAGTGAAAATTTAACGACCACA
This sequence comes from Trissolcus brochymenae, assembly GCA_030523145.1. NCBI lineage: Eukaryota > Metazoa > Arthropoda > Insecta > Hymenoptera > Scelionidae > Trissolcus > Trissolcus brochymenae. Next base: position 302,782 of record JAQQRF010000006.1, read on the forward strand.
TACAGCGGTTGAAAACTGAAGTACGAAAATATACGTGCGTGTAAATAAGATTCACTGTGATTTGGTCTTCAAGCCTCGTCGAAACGTTCCTGAAGCGGCAACGAAAAGTCGTTTCAAAGATGATGTATTTAACCAGCTAGTCACGGACTTTTCGCAGGTTTTTTCACGTGAGACGGTGACTCTTGTAAATAACTTTTTTCCGTCACCGTTCACGTTAGAAGACGCACGAAAGCCCGAACTGTAATTTTACCAAGATCAAGAAAAATAAATACTATCAGAGGAAGCCATTCAAAAATGTTTTGAATATTTTCATATACTTCAGCAAAGTTAAAACTTGTCTACAATCAAAAAAGTTTTAATCTGATAAAATATCTTTGTTACTTAAGTCTTGATTCTTGGTAGAATATAACAACAATTGAATGGGCTTTGGAATGGGAACAAATAGTTAACGAAACTGAGGATATACTTTGTCTTTCAACAGAGATTAGGGACAATCGTAATAAGATATCTAGCGTGGAATTAAGTCGTAACGAGAACAACCCAAATAGTTCAATCGCTCGAATATTTTTAGCTCGAATTAATCAAACAAGGAAAGGAATAACAAGATGAAGACGTCGCTTATTTTGTCCCAAAAGGTAAACGGTTATCATATATTTTAACTCGATCCCGATAAGCGACGTATTTATCGTTCGACTTTATTGTTATGTATCAAAAACAGAAATTATCATTATGAACAATTAACGTATTGGACCAAACAATTGAGTGTACAGTGATCTATCAATTTTACAAAGCAACTGGGTCGACAAAAAAGTGATGATTTAACTTTTTTTCTGCATTATTAACTAAGTAACCGCGTTATTTTTCTTTCGTAAAATGTCAAACTGAAAACTGTCTGTGACAAAAAAAAGTCCAAGTATGACCATCAACATTAGATAATACAGATTAAAAAATAACAGCCATTTTCCAGCAACTTCATTTTAAGTCTCATTTAATGTTCCACCTCACGTCTTTTGTCGTCTCTAATAAAATTTTACTTTTCAATTATACAAGAATAATATTTTGTAATTTTAAATAGGTCAAGCGAACCATTTTTCATTTATTATGGTTCTTAAAAAAAAAAACAAAACACCTTTTATCTTTTACCTTTCTCTGCCTGTGACTTACTTGATAATGCAGAACAACAGTCAACTGAAAATGGGTTCGCTGGACTTTATATGACAATTGTTTCAACATTTGGAATCGTTGCCGACCACTCGACTTGCGTTGCTGAATTGTTGCCATGTAATCACTATAAACGCCTAATAAAGCCACTCGTTCACTGTGATACGTGCCAATACGATTTATAGACACTGCCGTTTTATCATTGTTCTTTAGAGCGCCTGACTTGCGTATCGCTCTAATTGTTTAGTACAGGATCTAACATTGATTTGAATTTCGATCAATACAGAGTCTCTGTTTGTTCTTGCATTGTTGAGCCAATTGCCCGAGCGACTGAGACAGATGAAAGGCCTAATTGGCACTCTACATTGTCATTCACGGTTATACAATAAACATTGTGCCAACTTGCCTCGTTCACAAGTTTTGACTCGCCTCTGTTTTCCAAGAGGTACCCAGGAACATCGCCGTTCTTTCAGAAAACTTGTCATATTATTCGTCCTAATGTACAAGATTATCTTGTTACAATCTCCGTTGTTGAGCCATGACAAATTTATTCGTAGACACTTTTCCAAAAGACGTTCTTCAGTAATGCTTCAATGACTGATAAGCAATTGTTCATATTGAACTCTGTTCCTATAACATTGTTCATGAGTTCACGCTCGCCTAATCTTTTGTTGCATTATTGAATGTAAATTATATTGTATCAATTGGTAAATAATCAATATAATATTAAAGACTGAGACTTTTTTCGATAAAAACTTCGTTTGATTAATGAATGAAAATTGAGAAACATATGAACAATAAAGTGACATTCTGTGAATCAAATATGATCATCGAGTGTGAACGTCACTGGGCTGGAAAATTGGCATCGACGATTGTATATCCGTTCATGTAGCAAGATATTCGAAAAAATATGAACAACGCAGAGTGACAGGCCGCTCATACGAATATTTTATATTTTTGTGATTGTATATATTATAAATAAAAAATAGAACAAAATGTGCTCCTGCATTAATTATCGTTGACCATTCTTGTGTTTCATTTTGCCTCGTGTTATTGTAAACTTCAAAAAAATCGATTGTAAAAAAACACGCGCTTCGAATAATTTAATTAATTAATTAATTTAATTAAGTTCAGTTCGAAATATAATTAATTTTAGCGATTTTGTAATTTGTTTTTTGACGTAATTTTATCAAAGTTAAACGCAAATAATAATTGTTTTAATTTTGATGTTTTATTTAAGATAAAGATCCAACTTAAGTGGAAAATGTGATTTTATTTCTTAAGCCCGAGACTTCGATGCCGTTGAAGTGAAAAAAAAAACGACAGTGCAGTCTCGAAGACATTTGGAGCTGGGCCGTTAGTGCAAATTTGTAATTACATAGCCGATGCAATTAATCGTTTGTTTCTCGCTGTAAAAAAAATTCTATTGCGTGCAAATTATTAACCAATCTACGACCCAGTTTCGATGAGTACTTTCTTCTTCTACGTCAGCTACTGATACTTTTAATTTATGGGTGAACATTGTCGAAGCGAGCATTGTTTCGTGTTTCTTGTGACATAATTATGAGTCTTCCACTATGTTATGTTCTTTTCGAAAAACGTCAAGAAAGAAACGTCGCATAAAATGTGAAATGGTATAATATTAGAGACGAAAAAACAAGAAATCAGTCGTGTAATAAAAAATAGAACATGAATGTTGTATTTTCAAAACTGTAAAGTGTAAAAAATCAAGTAACTGTGTAAAGACGAGCGTTCTACAGAATTATTATTTTTGTATCGAATGCATCATCGATTGCTTTGATTTCTACTGAAATCATATTATTATGTAAAAAGAGTGAAGTGTACTTGTGACATGCGATGAGTTTATGATTTGCAAAATCACGACCGAATTTCTCGCATTCGATTTTGTAGCTGCATAATATATTTTCAAGTAATAATGGACTGCATGTGAAAATAAGAAAACATTTTATTTTCATGCGAACTGAATGCTTTTTATTTTCATCATTAAAGATAAAATTTCAACTATTTTGAAGGGTTATAAAAGGTGAAACATATTATTTAAGAAAATATATTTTACAATGAAATGTTGAAGAAAATTACAAAATTTCTAAAAAGAAGCAAATAAAAAAGATGAGTGCGGTAGAAATGAGGTCAGAGATTTGTTGAAAGATGCGCGACATTTGATCATGTACCTTTCAATTGTAAATTGAAATAGTGGACTACTGTATTTTTACACGTAAAGTTGAATTGTAAATATTGCGCGTGTACTAATCGTGCTGTGCATAATTGTGTATCTATCGGCTTTAGTGTGTGTCAAGTTATACAAGACGTATGTTTGAGTTTCGTGAAAAGAGAGGGTCTCTACGCAATGTACATGAGTGTACTAACTGTTCATGCGTTTTCGCATTACAGAACATCATTAGCTTTCTGTAAATGTAGAATGAATAAAATGACTCACTGAAAGAGAACCTCGTTTTTCAATACAAAAAATTCTGTAAGAACTTTTTCAGTAATTTTTTTCTTTAGTTTTGATTAAAATGAATACATAAAAAACGTATTTTCTGAATCAGAATATTCAATTTGCCAGAAGCAAATTTTTTCCCTGGATGTGATAATGAACTGAAATATGCAAATGTTTTTTCATCCAGATCCCGGACCAAATGAAGCACGGCCGTAGGCTATGCCTTTTTTTACTATACCAAGTCGAGCACTTAGCAATTTTGACAAAAAACATTCCTCGTGGGGTCACAAAGGTGCAAGGCAGCTTTTTCAATTACGTTGCACAAGTTCTTTGTGTTCGCTTGCATTTGCACTCGGCAGCTCTGTTACTATTTCGACAAAGCACTTAAAACAATGAAGAAATGAAGTCATCGGCTGGAGCGAGCAGCTCGTCTTTCAACGTCCGCGGCAACTCCCTGGATGACATTCGCTATCGGCCAGAAAATGTAGTACCAAGTATGTTCGGTGCAGCGATTCGAGCCCCTAATAGTAATTCGCTGAATTTTCGAGCGAGCCTCCCTGGGGATAATCTGTCAAGCTGGAGAAACAGACGACCTAGCCAGGTGACGGATTACCGCGCACCAAAAGGCTCAGGTAAACCCGTAATCCTGCAAATTATTAATCACCCGGACACGCCCACTAAATTGTATACCAAAATTACACCACCTTGCGCTCTCAGAGACCCGATTACATCATAACATTTACACTGATAAAAATAATCATCAGAGAAATAATTTTTATTTAACTTTCCCAAACAATTTATACATTATTCAAAGATTTTTTTCGTGACTTACTGAATATATTTTACTCAATCAAAACACACTGTTCATGTGGTTATGAATTGAAATTAAAATCATATTTGCAGACGAACTTTATCGTGAGATCAATTGTTTTCTTATTGACTCATTTCCATTAACGCCACAAATGATAAAATGTGTTCTATAAAAATGGTGAATGTTATTAAATTTGTGTTATTATTTGCGTTTGAAAACGATGAAGTTGCATCTCAATTTTTCTTAACAAAACAATTCGAGAAAAATGAAAATAAGTAAGCAAATTTTCATATTCATGAAACGTGAAAATTGATTCTGTTATTTATAGAACGATAATAAATTGTAAGTAATACCGTTAATGGCGGTACAATACATAATTAAATTAATTGCAAATGGGTTCGGCAAGATTGAACGATTCTGCTAGTGAATGTGAATTAGTAGACATCAATATTCAACAGTCCAATGAATATTCGGTTTAATACCGTATATACATATTCAATTACAAAACTTATAACTTGGAACGTTTCCGTTTAACGGAAAAAAAGACTTGAGCCTTTACAAATTTGTATAAAGGAAAAGTGGAGAACGAAATAAACGAATTATACATTTTCACGCAGCAGTAATCTTTCGAATTGAATTAAAATCATAGCAACACTCGATCGTGTTTCTACATTGTTTGTTTTGTACGATTTCAAATTATTTTGCAGCTTACTAATGAATAATAATTAATTGTTCTAATTATTAATGTTTGACAATCGGCAAAATGAGTTGTTCATTTTATCTGAGCCTGAGCATTATTGTATGTATTAGGAAACAATCGATTTTGTGTTGTATGATCTGAAATTATACATCGTGTATAACTTTCGTTGCTGATAATTAACAATGTGCAAATGTACTATAAGAAATATATGACAATGATAATTTTAATAAAATTTTATTCTAGATAAAATTATTCACCAAGTACATTTAAATTTGATTAAGAAATGATGAACATAACATATTTATCACTGTTTTTGCCAAGTGATAAATTATAGCTCACTCACGAAACAAAAAATAACGAGATTTTATGCTCGAAAACAACATCTTAATATTTTATTGACAATGTGTTTTAAATATATCGCAACCTCTAATGTATTATTACAGTCCAAGTATAATTTTATTTTACACACAATCTAAAATAGAGTGTCATTTTACAGAGATTTTTTATAGCGATAAAATTATAGGCAAGCAAGCATGAAACGTAATCAAATTTGTTGCAATATAACGTGTGCATAATAACCATCTAGTCGAATTATCGTGATCGTCATGCAAAATGACAAAATTGCCCCGCAAAGACACCTGAATATTTCGTCGAGCATTTTGAGCCTGTAAATTAGTAATTATTTATGCGATTATTTACGCAAATTAGCGTGAAGGTTTGTTATATTATGACTCAAATTATTTCCATTGATCGAAAGCTTAAATTAGTCAACGAAATTTGCTATATTTCGACGTCTCTTGTGATTAAAAGTTTTTAAAAATAAAATGAACTTTAATATAACAACTGATTATGAGAAAGCTATGAATATTAGTAACAAGCTAAATTGAATCAAACGAAATTAATTATTCAAGCAAATATTGTTACTGCAAACATTCAATCTCAATTATGTTACCAGCTTTCCCTCTCTCGCATTCTTCGTCTAGCTATCGAATTCCTAAAATAGCCACATTTGTGGCACCCGGAGCCGCACATAAGTCACTGCTCAATCGTAATGAAGTTGAAGTAACCGCATTGGCGTATTTTCAGTCAGTCGTCTTAATTTGCTAAGAATAAAAATTGCTATTTCAAAAGAACGGTCTCGAGTCATAATTGATAATAATTGCTATAACCTCGTTACCAAACAAAAGAACGCTTTTGCTGAGAAGGCAGAAGAAAACAGATGCACAATTGAAGCTGCAAGAAACAGAAGCGAGGGATTTTAAAATGCATTAAAAGCCACAAAATAAATATTTCGAGCTAAAACACTTTATGACCACAAAGGCGGAGATAAAATTCCGCCTCTTGAAAATTAATTTCAAATTGTAAACGATCCTGATACGATTTTACGTTTTTCCATTCAAAAATTACAGTATCCAAAATTTTGTTCAACAAATATGATTTATGTTGCAAATTGAATCGTTGAGTAAGCTTGGGTTTTCGAATTGATTTCTGTTGCAATTGAAAACTAAATTAGATGATTCAAATTTTATAATAGCAACAAATGCGTTAATGTGCGAATTCACCCGACTACCAAAATTAATTGAACCGTTCTCCTAATGACTGTAATCATCGTTATGATGCGAATGTTAATGGCTCGCCCGTGATCCATACCGTATTAGTTAGAGTTTGCTATTGCTCGCCTCTGCAATACCGGTCGTTTGTCAACGTAGCATCTTGGTACTACGTTGCCCAACACCGAGTAAACATTTTACTTGCCGTGAATTACGAAACTGCATTACGGTAATCTCTTTAAATTACCCCAGTCCTATACTATCTCAACATTTTTTTCTTGCAACCTATTACTTCCTTATCTTCTTGTTCTTTCGCCATGGATTATAAACAAAACCCCCAGATATCTCAATGATGATACCACAATACTAACATCTATCAGACCCAATTAAACAAAATTTCATCTTCTTGAAAAATGAGAAAATTGCTCAATTTGTGTCGTACAGACTTTCCTCATCATATATATATATATATATATATATATATATAAAGAGAGAGAGAGAGATATTGATTGTATTTTAATTTTTTGAGTTAACACATTGCCTCAGTCTTATCGTTTGAGAATTTATATCCTCTGTCTTGTATCTTAATCTTAAGTGATTTATTTTGTAGCTTGATTTTACGGAGTATATTTATAGGGGAAGGAGATTGAGTGTGAACATCGTGGGGTTGAAATTATTTTTAGAGTTGTTTTTCTCCGCCTCGTAAATTACTTTTCTTTATAATAAAGAACGATTACAAGCGCCGTAGTAAAATGTTGTTTGTACCGATGTTTTACCACAGTTTATATATTTATTTTGATATTCGAGCGTCAGTAACTGCGAATTTCACTTCATATCGATGGAAAAACTCGGTAACTGAATATTCATTGTAAAAGCATTTACACGGACTTAGCATTTCAATTGGCAGCAATATAAAGTACCGAAGAAGATCGTTAAACCAAGACGATTCGAATGCATTGAAAGGGCTATTCACGCCCGCTCGTTGTGCGTTAATATTTCATGACTGTCTATACAATAACTTGCTTTTTACGGAAACACTCTTTGGCTTTAACGTCCCGCATCGTCAGACGATATCTTAGTTATAAAGTGCGGGGCCTCCGGCGCGACCGTGCCTCGTAAAGCAGTGACGCTCGTGCTGGACATTTTTATGTTCACACCGTCTCGCGCCACTCCAATCAGAAAATATGGCGAAAGTTAAAAGCCCGTTAGTCGTGCAGTTTCGCAACTATGGCAATAAAGATACGTCTATGAAGCGGTTACTGTCCGCGTGTAGTCAGCCGTCATGTCGATTCAAAAATTTTTGACACATAAAAAATATTTCCATCGTTAAACTTCGATGAGATGATGAAAAAGAGTTTTTCAAGTAGTACAGCTAAGCCTTGGGCAGACATAACGTATGGCAGTAGTGAGAAGTAGTACGTACAGATCTGCGGTTAGAAAGAAATTAAACATTTAAATATAAATAGATTTACTCCGAATTATGTTATGTAATTATTGTATTTTAACTGAATTAAACTTTGTGAAAATAACTCGCGCAATGGAATTATTAAAAAATTGTTATTTAATGAAATGAATGCAAATATGGATATGAAATTTTCTTAAATTACATGTAACATAACGATATTAAAAATATTTTCGACATCAAATTTCGATGGAACTATACAAACGAGTTTTTAGAGTAGTATAAACTAAACTCTGTTAAGCTAATGTATATGGCATTGTTAAAAGTAGTACGCACACATTTACGGTCAGACAAAAATTAACAATTCAAATGAATATGTTTCGAATTTTGTAATGTATAATTATTAAATTGTAACAATATTAAACTCGGTGAACATGATACACCTTTTAAAATTATTAATAATAATTTTAATGAAATGAAATACATTATAGTTATAAAATTTCCTAAATTACATGTAACATAATAGGGATTTCAATTCTTGTATCTTTACAAACACATTATCATCATCCAAACAATTATTTTAGTTTTATCCTTTTGTTAACTTTGAAAGCTCGCGTATATATTAAGCGTATTCAAAAGTTTTTAATGAAACCTACAGAATATATTATATCTTTACTCTGATAAAATTCGTGCTATCTGATACTTCCGATAGTGTACAGCAAAACTATCCTCGACTAAAGGACGTGAAACATTCAAATTCACATATTTTACAAAAACTATTTTTCAATGAAATTTTTTTATTACTTAACAATTTCAAATTCTTTAGCAGTTTTACCTTAAGCAGTCTTGCAGGGGCAAAATTAATTAATATCATTTCAAAAAACATAATAGTCACTAAACATTACATCCAATTTTAAGTAGAGAAAATCAATATTAAGTCACCCAGCCTAATTTTCCAATGTATATATACTACGTTCTTGCTTATTTTCTCGAGCACTCATGTCATGGACGTTCAATTTTCTATTTCCTGCTCGAACAACAATTTAGCTGGATTGAAACACAATTTAAGGAACGTAATTTTGCAAAAAAAGGAGCAGTTACACGACAAATGAACGATATTACTTTTTGAGGCGGCAACCAAGTTTTGGTATGCAGGTGACACGTACACACACAATGTCAGACCAGTATGCTCGAAAACTCGCGGCCCATACACTGGGAACGAGTTGCTGAAGATTACGTCTTCGGTCCCGATGTAGCGGACCGTTGCTCCGTTAATCGAGCATGAAAGTGGCGAATTTCAAATTGTTTCGAAGAACGACCTGAAAACCCAATATTTGAAGTCTTGAAATATATTATATTCGCTTAGGAAAGAGAGTATCTAATTCCATACCAATCTTGTTTAAATGAATGAAACATTTGCAAGTTAAATAAATGATGAAGAAAGGTAAATGTAATGTTTGTTTTAATTTAAACATTGAAATTAAAATTAAAGACATCTTGAGAACAATAAATTATTATATGATAACCTGCAACTTGTGAACATTCTAACAACAATTGAATGAGATTTCATTCAATTAGTAAATAAATACATAACTGCATCTATGAATGCCCGATACATTAATCAAGATGTATTCACGAAGCATACTGAAATAATTTGGTTTCAACCACATGAGTCAATGAATGAATCGACATAGTAACTTGTGGTGTTCCCCGACTAATAGAATAAATCATTATTTGTTCAAGCTGTACTAGTCAATATATGGTCTGCCGCAATCAATATGAGATTTTGGTTTACATCCTCCAAATTCATCATTTTATTATGGTACAAAGTATAATGATTTAATATTTACACAATTTTCCTTTATTTCCGTATTGCCATAATAATATTATGAATTATTATATAATTCCAGTATATATAATATACTGGTAAAAATTTATTCCATTCATGGAATTGGATTAACTTTTACTTTAATAAAACTTGGATAATATCATTACATTAAAACCTAAAAAGCTCTTTTAAATGAAAATAAAATTTATTTTTCATTAACTCTTCATAGAATGTGATATCACGTGACACGTTCCTCTCCATTCCTTGTCACACAAATAGTAATTACCCAACTTAGAGTCCTTTTTAGTAAATGCAATTTTTCTTTTTGAATCCCTTTCAAAAGTTTTTGCATGTTTTCATTAGCATTTGGTTCACGAAGCAAGATGGCAGTTCTCTTAATTATCCGAATTTACCCCTCTTTTCAGAGCTTTTTTTTTATTTTCATTCGGCCTGCATTCGGATTCTCGATGTGACTCAACAAATTAGTTCCTTCCGTTGCAATTTCCGGAGCAACGACAATTTTCAGCATAGTGGATGATGTCTTAAGAATGATCCTACGCAAGTTCTGGGGAGCTCAGAATGGGGTGGCGGAAAAGATACGGACGCAGTAATGATTAGGATGCCGGGCTGCTTCCGATACGTCTTGAAATGCAAATTCAATCCGGTTGGGCGGTATCGACCAGCTTGCCGCTGCATGAATAATACATACTGACCCTCCTTCATCTCGCTTCGTTCTCCTTCATCCACCCTTTAATTTGACCAACTTACCCCAACCGTCTTTGTTTTACATTTTCGGCTGTTTTCGTTTTGGCTTATTTTTTTCTTGCTCCACGATCGCATGTACACGTCCCGATATTCAATAAAGAAATTCATGTTTGCTTATAAGAATTGCTGTTTACCTCAAACTTATCCTGAGTAAATATAATAAAATAAAATGAAAAACTTTTTCTCTTGTAATATTCAATTTACCGTTGTTTTGTTAAATATTTTCAATATCAACTTTTTTTCCATGAATATAATATATTGAATAGGAAAAAAAAGCACAATAAATTTTAGCCTCAGAATTAAATCTCAATTTTGCGTTTTTTTAAAGGAATCATTCCTTAGAAATCATCCATCGCATGTATAAGATGTTAATTTTATTGAAAAACGATTCCACGAAATTGTACGAAATTGGGTACGATAGGATAATCACATAACGATCAGTGTATTGTTAGTTTCTTTCTTTGTCGCGTAATCGCAGAAATCTAACATCAATTTTGAGTTTGATTATTCTGTTTGTGATTTGATCGCAAGTTTACCAGGAAGCAAATTTTCTGCAACATTAACTATAATACCTGGATGGAATTGAAACTGAAACGAAAAAGGATACGTTTTAAAAACCGAGAAAAAAAAATAGTCATTTCAAATCTAAACAAAACATGATAACCCATCTTATGATTCAAAAACACATCGAGCGAACTTCCAATTCATAATTCATACCAATTTGTAAACTAATAAGTTAATTAACGTTTGCATCGTAAAAATATTACCGTACACGAATATCAAATGTATACAATAATTCAATCTTTGCTTATTGATCGAAGTTGATTAACAGTTCCTGCATTCATGAATGCAAAAGATGTGCAATAATCTATTTCGTTAAATAAATAACCGCTTAATTATCTTTTAACTGTTGAGTTTCGACTAAAATTACCAAAAACCAGTAGCTGATCACGTTAGATGCCTATTATTTTTTATTATTATTCATAATTGATCCTCGGAGAATATGATTAATTGCCTGATTAATTTCCCTAAGCAAATTTCAAGCATTTATCGAAAATATCAATATCACTTGATTAAATAAAATTGGCTAATAAAAAAGCTAACAAAAAGAAAAATAGTTGAAGCTGTTTAAAAATCCAGTCAAGGACTTGGTTCAAAATACTCGAACCAAATCAGGTCTCGGAGTCTACAAACATTTAACAAATGTGTTAACATCTCGCACCACACAGCGTTACCAGACGTTGCATAATTTATTATCTCCATGTTCTGTGCAAGGTATGTACTTATATTGAACATGTGCATATTAATAAATACAAACACGTTTACATATATTACCACTTGCCAGTCTTCCGCAAAGACTGCCAAAGAACCCCTTTTTCACTTTGATCAATTTTCAACGTCATTTTATTTTCCGCTTGTCAAAGCGAAAAATATACATTTAAAATTATTTAGATCCAAACGATGTTAGCAAAAATGTCACTTGTTTGGCTTTTAAATTTATCAGAACGAATGTGAGAAGTTATTTAAATAAATTATTTTAATAATTTTTCAAAATCCTAATTAAATTTTTACTTTATTAAAAACGAACTTTTTCATCTACAGTAACACGTTTATTATATGATGAACTTTTAATTGAAAAAATATGTCAGTGTTGTTTCTATCTCAAGCACGATTCTTTTTTCCTCTTTGATAAAGTAACACGAAAATTAAATCGGAAAAGAGTAAATAACTTTTGACTTGCTTTTTTCTGTGCTTTTTTTTTTCATCCCACGTGTATTCCTTGTACTCTTATAACAACGCTGTTAATGACACTAGTTCGTTCGAATGCAATCCCACGAAACAATGCACAAAGCAACCTCCTGCATTATTTCTTCTTCTATAAATATAGCCCATAGTTATAGACTTGTTCTATGACTATACATGCGCCGGAAATTGTGTATGAGTCGAGAGGAACAACGCAACAAGTACGTTGCTGCTGTCAATCGACGATTGTTGGTGCGTATAACTTGATGATAGAATATTGATTCTTTCTCGATTTACATTCCACTCTTCTGCACGTATAACGATGCCGAAGATATGAAATTTCTTACGAGCTCTCTTGTCAAACCATTTTTGCTTCTTTTTTTTCTCGCCTCGACAAAATTTAATAAAACCTCGCAATCATTCATATTCAAAAATTTGAAAAAAGCCAATCAATAACAGCAATAGGAATTTTAATTGCTTTGAAATCATTATAACCGATCAATTTTTTCAGACTCGTTGCACTACAAATCTCAATTATTACTGTCAATCAAAAGCTTATGCTTTTATATGATCCATAAACTTTTATTGTTCTTCGTACAAACCGATATTATTGAAGCAACAGTTCTGGAACCGCAGTGCCGTTGAAATACTGGTGTTAAACAATTTAATAAAAGTAAAATCGCCGTCTCTGATTTATGCTTGTCGATAAAATGCAAAAATACCCATTTGAAATGAAATTTCTTCAATTCGCGATTGCGCTTTTCAATACCAAGTCGTTAATCGTTAAATCTTTTATGGGCAAGAAAAAAAACTTTCAAGTGAGTCATCAATGCACTGAAAACACGATACCAACTAATTTATTGATCAATTAAAAAAATTGTAATGCACTTTCGATGCAGACTTTTTAGTTCGGCTATAACGTCTACCATTTCGGGAGAGCTTTCATTATAATTTTTCGAAAAAGTAAACAGTATTGGTTGGTATACAGAGTGGAAAATGATGTTAATTTATTATTACTTTAAAATGAAATGAAAATAAATTCACCAAACCATTCTGTTTGAAAGTTTCAAAATTTTTCGGTTCAAATTTCTAGTTTGTAAACAACTTCAAACGTGTAGATAATTGATTGAATGTGTTAATTAAAAAATATTTCAGATTCATTAAAGTATTATTAAAAGCGACGTTATTTTTCAACGGATTTAACGTTTATTCGCATTAATGTGTCCACGGTCTTCGCTTGTTTTCTACTTGGATGTGGGTAATGGGCCGAGCAGTTACCCTGTCTTTGCCTTTAACCTCCACGCCGTTTTGCTTGAAATCCAAGCTTTACACGTCACTATAATTGAGCAGAAAGTCTGTAACAATAGATTTCCGTCCTTCTCCTCCAACATCTCTGCTTTTCAACGAAGAAATGGCGAGAAGATTAGACAATGACGACTCTCACTCATACAGAAGACATGACGCTGTCGAGCATTTCTTGCCTGCTTAAACTTTGGCGCACTTTTTTCCCTACTTTCAATAACTATACAGTCATGTGATAAATTTAATTTGAAGAACATCCAAAATCAAATAAAAACATTTTTCATCAAAAATTTAATTTCTTTCAAATTATATATCCTATGTGCTTTATTAATTTATTAATTAATGACTGTGCTTCCAAAAAAACATGTCCTTTGTTTGAATCAAATTATTGTTCCATATTAATTATGAATGTGATATCAATTAAACGACCTATCAAAGCAAATATGAATCTGTTTTGAATTTCAGCCGAGGACAAATAATACCCGAGCACTGTGTATGAACAAGATTTGCTAACAGCCCGGAAATGTAATGCCAGGAATTCAAGTGCTTGCATTATTCTTTGGGATTTATATTATACATAATACTCCATTCCGGTACATTCACGTGAGATCATTTTATAACATATATCGCGTATTATTGAGCCCCACTGTTGGTTTTCCATCGCAAGTGTTTTCAGTCATATTTTTGCCTGCACCCTGTACTGTAAACAAGTTATGAATGCCAATAAAAAATTGTTTGACGACTATTTCGTCAAGGTTTATTGTTTGCGTTGAGCACAAAAAAAAGCCGAATGAGATTTTGTCGGAAGAAAAAAGAAACTGTATTACGTTTCAAACAACTCGCGTATTCTTTTTTTTATATTTTGTTTGTATCATCCATTGTTGCAGATAAAATTTTGATGAAAACGTTCAATGGGTTGAACGAGAACGAAATTTCGTGTATCGATCTGAACAGATCATTATTGAAAGACAAAAATTTGGACAGCTGCAATTTAATTTAATTGCAATTCTCAAATTTCGGTTGTATAATTTCACAAGCATGCTGGCCTGATCAAATGAACCAGTATTTTGTGCATGTGGTAATTTGAGAAATCGATTAGCCAAACCCGCATCGCACATTCCGTCAGTGCTTTGAGATTTCAGTCTTTCAAATATTTATCTAGCGGTTACTGATGTTGTCCAAGTTTCTTGATTAATTCAAAGAGAAACAAACAATCATCTACCCAGAAAATTAATCAAACATTTTCAATCAATCGCTGCTCCTATTTTGCATTTCAAATCAAAATGTGTATGGCAAACAATTATTTGTTCGCCTCAAAATTTTATCTGCGTTTACTTTTCTTGATTTTGTTTCACCTATGTCTCTTCGTTGTCATGTTTTCACTTGTTTTTGTTTCCCATGCCTTTCATTTGCGCGTTTACTTTTTGACAATACTTTTTGATTACTGTTTTCATACAAAAAAAGGGATTTGCAACAAAACATACTGACGAAAATGGAAGCTCTTTGCAGGTCCATCGACAAATTCACAGAACACATTAATACCTGCAGCGAGGTCAAAATTTGCAACCCCCAGGGACTTATTTGTGATGTAAATGATTGTTTTAGATCATATAATGCCTTGTGTTAATTGTGTTTATATCATGTTCTAGTCTAAGGCTGAACTGAGGATGATAAAGATCAGAACGGAATAGGTAATTGAAAATTTAAGACGGTAGGGGGGGGGAGGGGGCGGGGATAGGTTAACGGCTAAATTGCTCAGAAGTTACTTAGTTGGTCGAATAAATTTTAATTGAATTCCAAAATTGCACCTGAATCGAAAATAAATTATTTTGCGAACTGTAACTAAGCTTCATTTCGAATCTTATATATCTCATCCATTTTCTCTATTTCTGGAAATAAAAAGAATTATAGGTACATCATGATGAACTGCACCACTGTCTCAGTAATTTTTTTAATCAACTTATCTCGACACTGTAATTATGTGAACAAAGATTATAGATTTATTGTTAAAAAATCAGTATAGAGCACAAACTGTGAAGACACTTTTGATTAAGGAGCCCACCGAAGTAATATCAGCCGAGACCGTCTGTTTCATTGCTTCTGGGTGCGATTATCCAAGTGATTCGTGTGCTCAGCGCTTCGCTCGCTCCATCTTTTCTTTACTATCTTCCATCTCGTTTACGTAATCCAGCTTGAAAAACAGCAGTCCTAACAACGCTTCCTTTCATCGATAGTTTCTCTCGAAGGATTTCACGGGCTCACTTGATACGTCCGTGATCTTTTTTCAAAGCTTTGCTGACTCGACCCAGAGTTAGTCACAGTGGCTGAATCCACAACTGCGCAACGGCAACGTTTGATACCTTCTTTGGTAACAGTTGAATCTGCAGCAGTTTCTAACGCCGCGGCGCCAGACCAATTTTCAGCACCTGCTGCGCTCCCTCGCTACGTCCTCGACCGCAGCAACGACTGCAATTGCCGAACTTCCGTTCAAACTGATTGCAGACGTTCCTCCTCCTCGTATTTTATTGTCCGTATCTACACGAAATTAAATTATCTATCGTCTTGCAGTGTCAATCAATCGAGCCAATTTTGGTTCAAGATAATGCTTTCAACAGCACATTCGACACGCTATCCCTACCGGTAGTTTTTATAATTATTTAATAATCCAGCTCCAAATTAAAATGCAATATAATGTATTAAAGAAATTTCTGCAGTACCATTATCACCAAGTACGTTGAATCGGAGTGTTTTTTATCCTTTCTCTCCCTCTCAGGCTTAATACACATAGTATATGATGCGAAAGTGTTAACAATGCAAATAGGAGAAAAGAGATAAATCCCGAGCGCACTAATCCCATTTTTTTTTCTAATCATGCTAACAAAGTATTCGAGTTCTCACGAAAATAACATTTTTCTTGCATTATAAGCCGCTCATTAATGGATGAGACTTTAGTAGATAAGCCCTTTTTCATTTTAATCCAATTACAAACCAACGCTGGTCCTCAAAAATGTGTTGCATTTTTAACTGGCATGACAATCTAAATGCTCTTTAATCCAAGCTACCATCACTTGTCGAAATTCTAAAACAAAAAGATAATTAACGAAAAGAAGATATGAAAAAAATGGGCAGATTGGAATGTATAATACATGGCGTGATTATCCGAGGAATGGCAGAATCCGACTGAGAGCACTTTTAATTCCGCAATACCCTTGGTGGCAGTTTATGTGTCCTTTTGACCCGGTCCTCAAGTTAATTCGCTCTTTTCTTCGCCACGCAAAAAGCCTTTTCTTCAGCGCGAGAGTTCTGCAAGCGTATCCGAAAGTCAATTTCTTATCCGTCCTTTGCTATCTGCGATCACGTTCTGTTCTTTTCAACTATGGTCTCGTCTATCTCTTTGATCTTCTTATTTGACGTCGCCTCCTTCTGCCTATATTCTCCTAGTCAGCCTTTCACATCGATAATGCTGTTTCTAGCAAAATTTGTGAAATTATAAAAGATTGACATCAACGTTCAATCGAGCGAAACTCGCGTATTACTGCATATATTTTTCTGACGCCAATCCGAGCTCACAACTTTCAATTTTATTCGCGACGGAGCTACGTTATCGGATTTGGCTTTATGATTTTGTACAAATGCCGCTCAAGTGGCCATCTAAAACCGATTCCATCCGAGAAACTTAAATCATTTCCCGTACGTATTCCTTGCCATGAATTATGTCGTAAAAGTGCAATATTGATAAATTTCCAATTACAGTTTATATCGAAATTGTCAATTTCAAGATCCGCTGACCTAGTTCTTTGAGTTGAAATTCCAAAAATATAAACATTAAAGTGCCCATCTTAACGATCGTCTCAATTGCAAAATTTACGATATGAGAATCATTATAAGTGTCTACTCCATTACTTTAACGATTACTCTCTTTCTAACATATTACGCCATTAATTATTGTTAAGCAGCAAATTTCAGGATTGAAGGGATTCCACAATTAACCATTCCTTATTATGCTCAGAAGATAAATGTGATAATAAATTATCTCACAGCTCGCGGCGTTGTCATTCTGACATTGATTAGCCATTAAGTGTTGCGCTATCTCGCGTATTATATGCTCCATTCTCGTCAAATGTATATCTCACGGTCATTTGGTAAATCTCTATCTCATTTCTCATCGGCCGATTATACACCTCCCCAGTCTCGAGTAGTTACCAAAAACTTCGATTAGATTTTTGGCTGGCTTCCAAATAGTTTTCACGAGCTATTTCAAAGTAGTCGAGCGGATGACTATGCGAATACCTCGAGCGGTGCAACAAATTATATTAGTTTAACAAATTTGTTTACTTGAAACAATCGAAACATGTGACAGCAGTAATTTTACAATTTTATATCATCTTTTTTACGTCAGTGGTAAAACCCAAAAGTAGGCGCACGATGGATCCGACAATATTCTGATGTATACCACTCCATTGTGTAAAACCAAATATGAACTCTCATCCTGAACTTGGACGATCCTTGTCCGGGAAAACTTTTTCAATTCAATCGCACTCGTAAAAAAGTGTGTATGAAAAGTTTTCCCATCAAATAGTGACAGGTCAATCGCGACACGTGTGCCATCTAAATTCTGATGAGACTGTAGAAGTGAAGGCTCTCAGGATGCCGGCTGACGTGGATTTACGATAGAAAGCAGGCCTCGAAGGAAACGACGGGGTTATTTACTGCACCGATCCGTGACCGCATTTGCCGCTCGACGGCCTGTGTCCCACGACGATGGCGCCCCCCTGGGTTTCGAGAAAAGCCCAAGCTTCGTAATGGAAAAATACGCCCGACGAAACATTCATTATAAACGAGATAAAGACCGTGACGGGTCACGTACTGAAGAAAAGAAGAAACTTTTCAGTTGCAGAATGAGAATGTTTACAGCCGTATCAGCGGATAGTCACATATGTCATCCTCCAGAAGTCGTTACAGAGATTTCAACGAGACGCTTTTAGATCGTTTTGTAGTCGAGACACTTATTTTTCAATGGACATTCGAAGAGATGATAATTTTTCTTCTATAACGTAATCATTTTTGAATATATCAGTTGATCAAACAAAATCATAGCAAAATCATAGATAAGTGTGTGAATTTAACAGCTAAACAGAAATGATTGATAATTCACGATCGTAATCTTATTTTATTTGTTACTAAGACAAACAACAATCCGTTGTCGCATATTGTTAAGTTGCTTCACAATCATCGATCTGTCATTGTCATGCTTTGGTATATTTTACATATACATGCGCGCTCAAATGTGGGTGTAATTGCGAATTGCGAAATCTGTCTGTGATATATCTGTAAATTACCGCTGCAAATGACAGAGCGCTCGAGCACGTTAATTATAATTATTGTCTGACGGGTAAACGCTTTTCAAAAGATTTCACACTTCAGCTTGCGCGTCTTCTAACGCGAGTCTTCGTAGCAAGCCAACAAACAACATAATTATACATTAATTCTATACCTGTTTCGCTGATGATAACAAAAGAACTCACAAACTCAACGTTGTATGTTCTTGAATAAAAAAAAAACTTTTTTGTTGAAAATAATTAATTTGTGTCACTATTTTAAATGACGTCTCAAATTTCAATTAATTTTCAATGACCCAAAAGCGAAAGCTAACAAAGCGGTTTTCCGAATCGCAGCTATGAATGTTTTGTAGTTTCTTTATCTATGGTCGAACAGAATTCTGCTGGAACATTTAACGCGCTTTAAGAAACACTTTAGCCACGTTTCACACATCAATCTTAATGCATTGCGCTTTAATTTCTTTGAATTATTTGGGTCGGATCGAAAACGATTATTCGTCTGAAAGCGATTTCACATTTTATGAGCCCGCAATTTTAAAGTACGATCAGATGAAGTGCCTGGACTACGCTATAATATACTTCCAAGTAACCATAACCACTTTTTTATTCAACAGTTTATAAATGTTGTCATATTATATACAGTGTCCAATTAATACAAAAATATCTTATAAAATCTCAACATTTAATTGAACTCCTATTAAAAGTAAGGATTCTATCAAACTTAATACATTAAGGTGGGATTTATTTCAAAATGGATTTAAATTTTGTGTCTCTATGAAGAAAAAAAAAATGCATAAACTTTTTATATTAAGGTAAAGTAACAAAAGTTGCAAAGAAGTATCATTCAAATTCTTAATAACTTCTTATAAACTGCGCCTTGAATGAAATATTCAAATCTGAAAAATTGCTTTTTGAATACATCATAGTCAATTATCATTGAAACTTTTGTAACTTATCATGTAAGAAAAAAAACAGGGAATTCTCACAAAATTTGTTTTCCTATGCCATGTAAATAGAAACGTAAATCTTGGAATTAAAATTTAATTATTTTGACCGAATTGCTTTCAAACCCAATCCTTAGGATTTTTCAGTACTTTGATAAGCTGGCCTTCCTTTGAACTTGGTTCTGGTTCGTGCATGTATTCCCATCTAGCTACCAGCGGCAGTGACATCAAGATACTCTCATATCTTGCCCCAGGTGTGTGCAAACCAAACTTGGTACCACGATCGTAAATAAGATTGAACTCTACATAGCGGCCCCGACGGAGCAGCTGCCACTGTCGTTCGGCATACCCATAACCATCATTTTTATGTTGCTTGACCAAAGGAATATACGACGGGATAACCGCCTCAGCGCAGGAGCGTACGAATGCAAACGCCTCAGATTTCCCAGGACTGTCTAGATCGTCGAAAAAAATACCACCAATACCGCGACGCTCGTCTCGGTGAGTCACATGGAAATAATCGTCACACCACTTTTTAAAACGCTTGTAGTAAGTCGGATCATGTTTATCACAAGCGGATTTTAAAGTTTTGTGAAAGTGACGAGCGTCATTTTCGTTGAGGTAGTACGGCGTGAGATCCTGAAAAAAAATATATAAAATATCGTTCATTCGATATCGCATAGAAAATTGGTTTTTAGTTGTTCAAAGTTCCTTACATAAAGACATTACATCTGCTTTGATTCAAATGATGAAACATAGTGATTAGCAATAGAGAAATGAAGATAAATACTTTAGAAAACCAAGAGAGCAGGCAGAAATATTCTCGTAATGTTATTAAATACTTTTGCAAAAGTTTGTTGGCATAACAATTCAAGCAAATGTTTTTAAATATGATTAAAATGAGTTTTAAAATATAATTAAAACACAATCAATAGTGCTCTTAATATTTATGTAATGCTGCTTTGAAAAAACAATTTCCATACCGTTCCACCACCGAACCACCACTGCACTGAACCATCTTTATTTTCCACCTCAAAATATCTGTAGTTGAAATGAATTGTGGGCACCATAGGATTCCTTGGATGAATAACAGCACTGACTCCAGCAGCGAAAAATGGTAATGCACCTTCTCCCAATTGTTTTCCCCGTGCCCTCATCTGGGCTACGGCACCAGGAGGTAAACTCCCAGAAACAACAGATATATTAACACCAGCTTTTTCAAAAACTGTACCGTCCTGCATCACGCATGTTATTCCTCCTCCACCTTCTTTTCTGTACCATCTGTCAACCTTAAACTTTGTCCCATCATCCTCCAAAGCTTCAAGTGATTTGCAGAAATCAGCCTGGATTTTCAATATAAGCAATTCCATCTTTGTTTTCATGTCATCTTCGTTTATCCTGAGTTTCTCCAGATCTGTGATTGGTTCAGCCATAAACTTTGTAATATCCAGATCCATTCTGGCAGCGCTCACCTGAGTCTTTAAGCCATTGTAGGTGACAATTCCTGCGGCTACTAAAGTAGATGTTATGTGTTTGAAACGCTGCTTTGACTGGTATTTATAACTCTGAGTTACAAATACGCAAAAGCGACTCCAAGGAGCAAGGAAAATGTTTGAATTCATTTTTGAAGAACCGTTGATCTGAAATAAGAAACAAAATACTTCAATTTTATTGTTATAGATTTGAAAATATGATTTTAATCTTATTCAGTACACAGAACATTTTTTCTGAATGTCTCTTGATAATCGCAATAACATCAATTACCTGAAAAATAAAAGAAATTATAAATTCGAGTGTCATCGTAATTTTTTAATTAACATCATTATCACGCAAGACACTTGAGAATACCAGAGCAATTGTAAACAACAAACATTACACTATTTTATGTACATGAATTTGTTTTGCTATATTTCATTTTATTTTACTTATGTATTTTGTACGCCTACGTAATACAATGTAATTTTTGTTGTTTACAGTTGTTCTGGTATCATTAAGTGTCTTACGTGACAATCATGTAAATTCAAACATTTATAATTTCTTTTATTTGTTATTGAAAATTACAAAAAAATAACTCATAAATATGAAGAAAATAAAAATAATGAATTCTATATTACATTGTCATTATTTTTTTATCGTAAAATTAATAAACTTTTTAAATAGACATAAATAGTAAGCGAAACAAAATACCTTTATAGGTTAGAAAGAAAGTAATTCTGAAAATGTATTTAGTGCTACTTATTATTGTACTCACTTGAGATAACACGAAGTGTTTAGAAATCGGTTACTTTTTTACGAAGCATTGACACTGTAATTGACAGCCATCGGAGATAACTCGAAAGGCACGTTGCACCACACAAAATGACCATACAATACTCTTAGGTCCGCGTTCTCATTGGATAATCTTAATATGAATGCCGCGAAAATTCAAAAAGAATGAATTGTTCAAATTTTGGATTTAAACAGGATCAATTGGTTTTTCTTTATTTTATGATAAATATTCATAAAAAAGACTTAGTAGAGTAAAAAAAAGCGCTGCATTTACAAATAATGCCAATTTATTTAAACATTAACATTTCATATACTCTTAAATTACAATTTATTTACAAAAAACATGTCCTTACTCTCTTTCATTCTGATGTTTCATTTTCTTTCATATTCATATAAAATCATATGCAGCCAAATAACAATAACACAGGCCTAAAGAAACACTTCATTCAGCGTGATTAACTATCGAGTTTATGTATGGGCACATATTGATCTGGCATTAACGAGTAGAAAAGCAAGTAAGCGCTCGTAGTTTGTGATTTTACTTGGGATTGTGGCACTTCAGCCACCGTATGATCGTCATACTTGAACCACCTGAAAAAAATCAAATAATTTTATTAATTACTTTAAAATGTAAAAGTTGAAATGATGTTTTTGATAACATTTATATTTTAGCTTAAAAACCAACGTTGTTATGAAATTTAATTAACGTTGATTAAAGAGTGGGTTAAAGTTAAGTTAATAATGAAAATCAATAACCGAAGTTGTGTACGTAATAAAGTAAATATATATGAATTCATAATGATCTTAATTGTGCTCCCCTGCATAAATCGAACTAACAATTCGAACCGAAAGTAAAATGAAGCAAATCCTTTTCAATATTAAAAATGAAGAGCAAATAAAATGAGCAGCAAATTCAAAGTTACACATTAAATGTTATTCGAAATGATATAAACCATTTAGCACCCAGTATGAATTAAACCATTAAGCACGTAATGAGTGAGTAAACTAAACAAACAAAATTGACAATTATTGAACAATTAAAGTAACTGAAATCAAAATTGCAGATAAACATGTACATCAACTTAATTTAATCTACAAAGTTATCGATTATTGGTTTAAAAAAAATCGTATACACTTTTTATTAAGACGAGTTATTTTTGCATGTTGAAAAGCTAAACACAAAAGTTGACATAAAGTGTGGTTTTTTATAATAAATCATGCTGCAATAATAATGAGACTTACTTGTTTTGAGCATCATTTTTGCAGTACGCAGTGTAATGGCCACCTTCCATTGTCCCTGAGTGATTTGAAGTGGCATATAAATAATAAACATAACGTCGGTTATTATTCGGCACCTCGTCACGAGCAATGTACGGTTCTAAGTTAAAATCAGTCAAAGGAAAATCCACCACGGTGTTTTTCTTTTCAAGCCAACCGTCACTCTCGCCAAAGCGATTTAAATGTATCACAATAATTGGCGAGAG
The DNA here is from genome assembly GCA_030523145.1 of Trissolcus brochymenae. Taxonomy (NCBI): domain Eukaryota; kingdom Metazoa; phylum Arthropoda; class Insecta; order Hymenoptera; family Scelionidae; genus Trissolcus; species Trissolcus brochymenae. The sequence continues at coordinate 326,540 of JAQQRF010000006.1, forward strand.
TTTCACGAAATCAAACTTCTTCGTCGCATCTCGGGGTACTTTGCAGTCTGGACACTTCCATCCTGAGATACTTTGTGGACTTACAAACCTCTTTATACAATCCTAAAACAAAAAAGAAATATTGCCATAGAATATTGAAATTTTTCTAAAGATTAAATTGACAAATCTATTGATCGTATGGCAGATTAATCAATTATATCTATTAATTGATAGAGCAATTAATCGACCAGTGAAAAAGGTAAATTTAATCGTGGATTTTCATACCAACAAAATAAAAGTAAAAAAGTGACTTACATCAAGGGTGCATTTTGAAGATTGTGACAAAGACATGGTAAGACTGTTGAAAATCTCATATGTCGTGCTATTGTTTTCGCACGTACCGCAACATACTGTGGACCTTAATTGGCCGAAAAACAATTGGGATATCACAGAGCTTTGGTTGAACGTGGCTTTGTTCCATTCTTTTTCCGCGTTCGTCAAATTTAATATCTTTTTTAGTGAATCCTGAAAATTGAAGACAAATTTGTTAGCTTGATAAATATCATTTTTCTAAAACAATATAAATTAATCAAAGTACACAAATTAATAAATAATTGATAATTTAAAACTCATTCAACAATTCAAATAAAAATGTGTAAACTATATGTAAATATATTTGTTTTATTATTATGCGACTATTATTAAATGCAACAAAACTCAAAACTGTTATTAAAACTGAACTACTAAATTGCAGTACAAAATAATTGCAAACAGACGGTATTCTGTTATCTCAATGACAGAACTTGATTAGTCATGAAAAAATTGGTATTTAAAACAGCATCTGAGAAATGACATTTAAATTTAAACGGTGCATGTTTCAATACTAGATAAAACACATCAAGTTTTCAAATACCTTTTTCAAATCGTTGTGCATCCAGTCTAATAAAAACGTTAAGAACTCGTGGGAATCTTGCTGGTCGTGGCTCTCGAATTGCAACTTGTATTGGCCTATGACAGTCTAAAAAAATGAATTGAATCAAAAACCAGTTTTTTGTTATTTCAAAAATGCCTTGAAATTGCTCGATTAATTTAGTTCAAAACAATTTTTTTTCTTTTTTCAATTCCCAAATTGCAATTGATGTCCAAGTTTTTTGTAATCAAAATCCGTATCAGTATTGAAAATAAAAAAAAGCATTAGCTCAATTAAAAACTATTTAACATTCTAATATAATATCATAAAGATAAAAATTAATTACTTTGAGGTCCCTCGGCGTAATACTTTTATAGTGTCCCCACCAAAGTGCTTTTATGACCTGTGCCACTTCTTCGGCCACTTGGCCCTGTACCCCATTTCTGTTCGTTCTATCATTTAAATCGTTTGAATGTTTATTTTCGTTAAAATATTTTGCCAGAGTCACTGTATTACTCAAGCACTGGATAATACTGTTCATGTAGCACGAGTTTCCAAGATTTTTGAGACCCGTGATTCCTGGATGCTAAAATGAGAGGGAGAAACGCAAGGAAATTAATAATTTGCAAATTAAATAGTAATGTCGTTGACGTCACTTCAATTTTGTTTAAAAAACGATGTCTCGTATTATATCTGGCAAATAACAAGAGATCACCTTCTTGAAAAAAACGCTAATATTTCGTGGGAAAATTTTTCGTTTGAAATACACCATTCCACGGAAGTAGACAAAATCTGCGACTTCACGCGGAGTCAGGACATTGTATAATAAATTAAAATTCAAGGCCGATGGACGCTTGGAGTCGCAAAATTGCGACTCGTAAAAGAACCACCGGGAGACATTGAGTGTCTAGAGTTCAAGAATTGACTAACGATTTGTTTGCAACGGTCAACATTAAACTCCGGTCCTTGGATTGGATCGGATTGAGAAACCTCAGAACTCGCCGTTAGTGTTTTGATGTATGTATATTCGAAGACGTTTTGTACTCCATCAGCAGCAATTAGTTCGAGCATTATTTGTCTATTTTAAAACAGGGATGACGTTTTATTTTCAGCGTCATTCTTTTATTGGTTTACGTACGAACTGTTTATTCATTCATTAGCAATTTGTTTGTACACGTTTAATTAACCGACAAGATCTTATTTTTGGATTTTTTTAATGAATGCATACAAGTTTAAAAAGCCAAATATTTATTATTTTTGTTCACTTTGATTCTTTTTTTTTTCTATTCAAAAAATATCAGAAACAGTGGAATTAAACAAAACTGGCGAAAAAATGTTTAAGAGAATTTTTGCTAATTACATAACAAACAGTTATAACTCGACAACGACAATGAACATTTCAACGAAGATGCTTGCACAAACAACTTTGCATTTTTTTGCTTTATTCATTCGAACAATGTTTACCAACATTTCATCTACGAATTTCAGCTTTACATTTTAACTTTAACTGAATCGAGTTAGCAAAATTCTCAATTAATTCATTAAAATAATTTTTTTTTTCTATATGCGACTTTTATTGACATTTATTTCTCAACGTTTGATGTAAATGAAACATTAAATTCGATTTAAATATTAAAATATTAATTACAGTTATTCGATACTGTCGTGTTTGTTCGTTTGAATATAGTATTTGATTAATTAGCATATTTTGTTATTGAGACGAGTAAAAATGTCAATTATTCGTGAAGTAGTAGTTTGTTCAAGTACACGTGTATGTTTATAACCCGTGTCAATACCTTGTGTCCGAATGAATTTTGTGTAAAACTTTGTTTTACATTTCCTTTCAAAGTTAGTTCAATTAAATTGTTTCAAATATGTCAAAGTGTCAGAGTGTGAAAGAGAATGTTAGTAATCAATTGCTTTTTAGAGATATGAATTAAAAGCTTCCATTGGAATGTGATAAAATTCTTTGATCACGTTATTGAAACTGCTCGAAACACATTTAAAAAAAAACTGAGATGTATTCAAAATTATAGGAAATGAATTTTAATGATTGAAATAATGACGAGTGACTTTTTTCGAAAAGAATTTTTAGAAAATTATTAATTGCAAAAACAAAATTTAATATATGAATCGCTCCGATGAATTAAAAGAATATATGAAATCACTTACAGGGTTGCTTTTGTCAACAACATTGTAAAATTTAATTTGCACCATTTTAACCAATATTTGGTTTCGAAAAATTGAACGATGTGTGTGGGGAAGTTGAGTGCCGTCAGGCGACTGATAGCAGGCCGCACGATTATCAATTCATCGGGCGTGCAATCACGTGAAATGTATCAGCCTGGTATCTAACTTGATATTGAGGCTTGATACTGAGGCTTCGAAGGTGTGCACACATTTTTTTCTTACTGCTTATTAATTTTATCTCCAAATTTTTTTATACTCCCGCAGTTCTTATCATTCGGTGCAATACCTATTTTATTTATTTATTTATTTATTTTTTATTTATTCATTCAATCAGTTTTTATTAAAAAAAATACTATTTTGATAATAATAATAATAATAATAATAATAATTAAGTTAATACGAACACAACTGGTCCGGTTGACAGGTTCCAATCGAGATTCCCGTTCAGAAGCGCTCATTGTAATACGACGATTTTCGGCATGTTGGTTGTGTTGATTCAAATTAGATGGTTTTGATGACCGGTCCACTTGAGGCACCTGGCGCGATTTGATCTAATTTCAAAAGAACTGTCAATACTTGATTGAAGAAAGGTATTGGAATAAAAAAAAAGTCCTCATAATAGTGCTTATATACCACTACATTCTATCCTACTGCGAAATGATTTAAAAAATTGATAAATAAAGAATGAGATGCGATATTTACTTGATCAGTCCTGAGCTTCTTTACCTGCGCTAAATTAGGACTTGAGTGAGACCGTTTGATGCCAGGGTTGCCACCAGAGTAACCATCGGATTTCAATGGTTCCGTATGAATTCCTTCCGATAGTTCTCTGTAAAAAATCAAACAATTAAACGCATTCTATATTTAGACTGAATAAAAAAATATTTGATGTACTTGTGTAATTTTTCTCTTTTGATTTCCAAGTAGCGGATTTTATGAGTCAATTCTCCAATCTTCAGTTCCAGCTGGTCTTGTTTCTTTTTTTCAACTTCAGACGGTTTCACTGCAGTCAATTTTTTGATATCCTGACGATACTTCTCAAGTTTTGCATTCTGAAAAAAGGGAAATTTACGAATAATGAGCACAGAATAAAAATAACGAAGTTTTTTACAAATACAAATAAAAATTTTGTATTTACCATTGTTTGTTCTTCTGTTAAACTTTCTTGTAATTCTCTATCACGTTTCAGAACATCGACATCGCGTACGCTAGCAAGTAGGGATTCTTCCCGATCAACATTTCTCTCCATCAATTGGTGATATTTTTTAAAAAATTCTAAGAATTCAGTTAGTTTTTTTATTCGTGGTGTAATTTCGAAACTTGGCTTGCTGCTACGATCCACTGCCGGTTTCTTTTCTATGACAATCTTCTCTTCATCCTTTAACACACTCCACGCAACGATTTGAGATTTTACATTCCCTTGGGAAATTGATTTTGGTGGGTCCAAATTTTTTATTTTGACCCCTTGAAAAATTGGTTTTGATTTCGAGTGGTCAAAGTTGCTAAAACGAAAGACGCTCGATTAAAAAATGTCAGTCTGAAAACTTGTAAAAAAATACGATCAATCAAAAATACTTTTCAATTTTTGGAAGAGGGCTGAACAACAAAGTTTCATGGCCTTGATTTTTATTAGCGTTGAGACCGTTAGTAATTTCGTTGTCAAAATTGTATTTAACGTTATTTAGCATGTCATTGATGACATTTCTGTCTTTATTTCTTAAAGTGATATTTAAACTGTTGTCCACTGCGTGGGCTGGATATGTGAGCAGCCACTGATCGAATCCACCCTCGAGGGCGGTTATCCTCCCATGCTTTACATTCCAATCCCAAGATTTAAATTTATCAAACATGGTTTTTGCATTTGAACTTTTGCTTGAGGTTTCATCCACTATCACAATCGTGTCAATGTATTTTTTATCTCGTTCGTGAAACAAGATCTTGTCATTTCCCTTTAAAATTTTTTCTATATGACTTGGTATTTTCCTAAAGACAGAAAAAAACGTTCAATAACATAAACATTGATGTACCACTTATGTTACATATAACTGCATATTTACCCATCGATGAGCAGTTCTGGTGGAACGTTGATATATTTCTTAGCAATCATGTGTCTCATCGTAAACATGTTTGCTGGTCGGATGTCGATAATCAATGTTCGATCCTCTTGGGTTTTTATAAGCCTAAACAACTCTGTGGGTTTAATGCTTTCCAACTCGCAAGATGCTGGCTCATCCGTTGGCGTTTCTGGCAGTAATCGTGATACATCATCGATTTGCATATCCTCAACCGAGTTTGACAATTCCTGCGTTTCATTGTACTTAATTTGATTAGTAATTATTTCGTTGAGCGATTGCAACTCCTTTTTGGCCGTTTCAATCTAAAATATATCAACGAACATTTGATGTCAGTACTAGTATAGTAAATATCAAAAAACCAAATTAATAGATTCACAATGCGAAAACTCTCACATCCTCCGACTTCATCGTTTTAATATCAAATTGGAAGTTGTACTTCTTGTCCGTCTTCTTCATGTTTTTCAGCCAATCGTAGCAATTGATATACTTTGTAAATACAATGTACGACTCGTGGTAATCTTTCTTCATTTTCAGTTCCTTAGCCCTTTCTAAAATTTTGGGCATCCTTTTATAAACGTCCTTTACGGTTTTAGTTTTAAAATCTATCTTCGCTTGTTTCTTCAAATCCGCTAACGTGTCCTGCGACATCTTATCTGAAATCAAAACAAACATTAAAAAATCGATTCTTCATTTTGCAAGTTATCAAAGCGAAATTTCTTAATAAATCAGCTCGAAATCAAATTTGAGATTAAATCAGAAATTAGATCATAATCAAATAACCACTTTTTTTCTGTTGTAAACTGTCAGCCTGTTACTGTCAAATATTGTATACTTGAAAATGGTCAAGGTTTAGAATTTGGTGGTCCGGTTTAAAAGAATCATACAGTTTAAATACTAGCTAAGCCTTATAAACATCTTAAAAATTAACAAACTGACACTCACGCACTTCCACAAATGTCTAAGTGTGAATTAAAAACAATTTGTATAATAAAGTTCCAGCCCTATAACCTCTCCTGGAGAATAATTAAGATTACACGACCAAGTCAGCCTTACTATAGTTCACAAAAACAGCAATAAAAAATATTGTGATTGTCGAGTTAATTCACAGTATTTGATTATGAACTATTTTTTTTTACCTGAGGGAAAAAACAATGTTGTTTATAAGAAAAACTGGAAAAATGAAGTAACGATAGTTTAATTCTTATTATCTAGAAAGTAGACCTGGTAGACCCGACGTGGATGATGGAGATTTTTTGATTACTCTGAAGGTTCCATTAAGCGACTGTGGATGGCGCTGATTGTAGGGTTAGTTCAAATTCATTAGAAATAACAGGCAAAATAAATTATCATTTTTGAATTGTTGTATTCGTCGTTGGCATTAATAAGATAATATTTTATACGATCGTTTCTTGTGATCATTATGTACGCATATCGACTACAATAAAATTGTAAATTTGAAAAAATTGTTTGTTAAAACAAAATTTTACAACTTAAAAAAATTTCACCATTCAAATGTCATTAAACTAATTTAATTATATTTCATATGACATCATATTAACGGACAATTATTAACAAACAGCTTGTCTCATTTTTTTGTTTTTCCAATCAAGCGTTATATTGATGCGCGAAATGCGTCTGGCGAATTAAAACCGCGCGGCGGAGCGCCACTCGACGGAAAACAAACAAAAAAGACTGAAAAAAAAGATAAAACGTCACTTGAACGAAAGTCTCGCTCAAGTTGGATTGCGCTGTGCGTGACAAGAACATCGCAAAACGTAAGTAGAACGATACTATCAAGGCATCGTCGATCGATTTGTACTCGGTCGCCCCAATCCTAACCTCATTTGAGACCCCTGGCAAAAAACGTTTGACAGTTGCCCTTAGACCTAACCTCAAAATCAAAACGTCTTCGATGACGGATCGAGCGATTGCACGTCGTTCGGATGCGTTTCGTAACGAGTTGAGTGACGCATCAAAACAATCACCTATGCGGTACCTCCACGTTTCCATTTGGTCATGTAAACAGTGATTTGACGTGACAGTTTGGTGGTGAAAATTTTGTTGCAAATTACAGTAGTACAGCACTTTTTGTTATCATTATTCTGTTTTGTTTTTTTGCACTCTGTCACTTCGATCGACTATTATTTATTATAATCGAAATCTTGTATTTGATTCAAAATAACAGTTGTTGATGTTTTGATGACAATTGATGTTACGTCTGTTTCTGTTTTTTTTCTTTGCAGTATCTGCGTGCCATGTAACACAAAATTGCCTGCACTTTGAGCCAATGTCCAAAACACAGTGACGGAGAAAAACAAAATCATCATGGAAAATTATTATGATGTTCTGCAGTCAATGTCACTGGTTTCTGTCATTGACTTGGTAATGCGCATACCACCGCTGTTCGTCATTGACGAGCTTCTGCGTATCAATCTGGGGCTGCCGTCGAAAGATACTGCACTCGACGGGATCATTGCAGATCAAAAATTCTGTAATATCTCCGAGACAGTTGTTGCAAATACAACATCTTCGGCTTTTTTTGCCTGTGAGGGATGTGACAGCTATGCTACGATAACACTCGTTTTCTTGGCAAATGCATCGGGTAAAACAAAAATGTTTTTGAAAAATTCTACTTCTGATTTTTGAATTTCGCAATTCGTTTAAATTTATAATCGAATTGGCCTTTTCCATAAATGAAGAAATGAATTGATAAAGAAACAACAACTAAATAAAACTCTTCGTGGTTTTAGATTCACAAAAATAATGAGTTTGAGTCACTGCTTCTTAAATAAGGTCAAGCTTAATGCATATTTTTAAATACATGATAACCAAATTTTCAAACAAATATTAAGATAAAAGGTTTGACAAAAATTCAATGTAATAATTGTTTATATTTGTAAACATTCAAAAATGAACATTTTCTTAGTTTTGAAACTAATTTAATTGTTTAATTTGATATGGTTTATTTAATTTTATATATATTTGAACTAATGAAAATTTAATATTTTCGCAGTATGTCTAGCAGCATTGATAATGTTCATGTTGGAAACCAGACACTTGCTCACAGTTTACGTCTACCTGTTATCATTTGGGACAATATTTGTGTCTTATTGGGCGAACATCGCGACGATGAAAGTGGTTTTGTCGTTCACAGAAAAGCATAACACAACGATTCTAGAAAGCATTCTCAACCTAAATATCGGACAAATTCTGGAATTCAAGCCAGGAATCACAGTGCTTCAGAATGTGGTTTTACAAGCCATGTTGGGACTTTATTTTTGCTACACCCACCTTTATTATAAAGATTCTCTTATACAGAACCTTGTTCTCACGAGTTTTCTCTTCCCCCCTGGTTTCGCTTTGAACAAAATGGTAAAATTTTGATCAAATTCAAATTCAGACTGACAATATCTCATATATATTTGTGAATAATTGAAATGTTACTTTTTCTAGGCATCATACCAACAAATTCTTGCAGTTTTTTCTGCATTTTTTCAACTAGTCATCTTTAAATATGATCTCTGGTTAGCATCGCATGAGTTTTATATGGTGCAACTGGAACTATTCGTACAAACGAGGGAACTAATATCAAACAAAATTTTGCAGGAAAAGTTTTCCAGAAATGAGAGATATCATCTACTTTGGTTATCGATATGCCCGAACTTTCATTAGCAACTACGGTTTGAGTCCCCTAATTGAAACCGAATGGAGTCGTTTGAAAGTGCCACGTGTGCTCCGGGTATTTTGGTTACTCAGGGTGGCTGAGCAGCTAATACGTATGCTTAGTACCCACTATTCCGAGGAAACCTTCGCCTACTACACGATGTTGCGCAACCTGATGGTGAACGGCTGCGAAACTCTACCAGCGCTGCTTGGAATGACCAGCGTCGTGTCGTTCATGTGCCACTATATCGGCTGCTTCTTTCAATGGGTGCTGCTCACGGACGACGAAGATGAGAAGAGTTTTGGTACCATCTCCGCGGTGTTGTTTTACATCCTTGCGCTTCAAACCGGACTCACCGGTCTTGACCATGAAAAGCGCTTCGTACGACTTTGTAAAAACTTCTGTCTTCTTGTCACTGCGGTTCTCCACTTCGTGCACAATCTCGTGAACCCACTTCTGATGTCTCTTAGTGCGTCTCACAACCCGGCTCTCCACAGGCACCTGAGAGCTCTTGCCGTTTGCGGATTTTTGATCATTTTTGCTAGTTCGCTGTTAGGTTTCCTCTGGACTCATTTTACTATCAGCACTTGGCTTTTTGCGGTTTCTGTTTTCAGCATCGAGGTCATTGTTAAGGTTAGAAAAATGATATCTTAAAACAAACGAAACAAGCGTTTTATAAAATGTTACTTAATCTCAAATGTTTTGTTTTTCAATTTCAGGTCCTTGTCTCTTTGGCAATTTATTCTCTCTTTCTCTTCGTCGCCTACAGGAGTACCTTCTGGGAGCAGTTGGATGACTGTGTCTACTTTATTCGTTCGTTTGGCAATACCGTGGAGTTTGCTTTCGGGATAATGCTCTTTATCAACGGTTCTTGGATCTTATTGTTTGAATCCGGTGGCGCAATCCGAGCAGTAATGATGTGTATTCATGCGTACTTCAATCTCTGGTGTGAAGCTCGGGCTGGTTGGAACGTCTTCATGAAGCGACGCAGTGCCGTAAACAAGATCAACTCGTTACCAGAAGCTGAGGCCGAGCAACTAAGAAGCCACGATGACGTGTGCGCCATCTGCTACCAAGAAATGTGCCATGCTAAAATCACCAAATGCAACCATTTCTTCCATGCGGTTTGTCTGCGTAAGTGGCTTTACGTTCAGGACCGCTGTCCGTTGTGTCACGACATCCTTTACAAAGTAGAAACACCGGACAAATGCGCGGAAAGCGCTGTTTTGCAACAACCCGCACAAGTTGAAGAACAGGTCGAGGATTGGTTGGCTGACAGGTGAAAACCGGCCAAATGCTGATAGTGGCATCTGTAAAGATGGTCCCTTCGGTACCAATCAAGTTTTTAACATTCCCATTGCGACAGATAAGAGAAAATCAAAGCTCTAGTAACACAGATGGCGCTGAAAAATTTTATTCGGATGAAAAAAAAATCTTGTTAGATGGCGCTTCTCTGCAAATATTTCTTATTTAAATGTTTTGACCTTTATTTCCAAATTACCAATAGTAGGTGGAGTTATACTAGTTATCTCCGAATGAATTCGTTTTTACCTCCCATATGTTTTCGTATATTGGAAATTTGACAATTTTCTTGTCATTTAAGGATAAGATTTTTTGAATTTTGACTTTTTTGAATTCACCTTTTTCTCTCTTATACCTTTTTTTCGAATTGTCTCCGGAATATAAGTCTGACAACAGTGGGGATAAAGTGGAACAAACAAAAAATGTCTTATTGTGATTTAACATGCGATCTGTGCTTCCAAACTGTAAGAATTTCGATGACTTTATAAAATTTTGAATGCTGCAAAAATCGTATCCATGTGCTGCTAATTCGTAGACTTGAAAACCAAATAATGACAAATTGTTAACATAGGCTTAGTCCTGAAAAGGTGAAGATTAATCTATTAAATTGCGATTACTCGTTTAAAATATGAAATTTTCTTTTTTATAAAAAATGCTGAAAAAGCAAAAATAGTAATTACCAAATAATAAAGGAACATGAGAAATGTATCAAACAAATGAAGTGAAAATAATTGTTAACTTCGCAATGAGTTTGTATCGGTCCGGAACTATTGTATTCTTTTCATTAACTTTCATTATGGAATTCCAAAACTATACTTTTTTGATTCCCTATTTTGACAACTGTCTGTACAACTGCAAATTAATCAATGTGATAATCGTCTATTTATTTCCGCCTTCAGAATTATAGAAATGAATTGTTAAAGCGAAGGAACGGAGAAAGTATAACTGATAAGTCGTAGAAGGAGAAAAAAACTAATTGTAAGATGTACAATATTCACTTATTAGCCATAAGTACAAGAATATAAAATTAAACCTTTTTTTAGTTTAGCGATTCGCGTCTGTAAATAATTTATTTTTAAGATTCCCAGCTCATTGTATGTATAAATATATATCATTTGTATATAAATATATATATTTACATATATTTATTATTATAGTCGTAAATCGAAATGTGGTGCGTAAATTTAATCCTTGAATCCTTCAGTTGAGCCAAAGAATGTTCTTTCTTTTCGATTTAAGATACCTTGGATAATATTTTGTTGAAATTATTATTATTATTATTATTTTTTTTTCAAAACTATTTTTATAATTGAGAAATATGATGTGATGAAAAGATATGATCATATCCATCTTTTGTGATAAAGTGAATCGACAAAAATTGGCTTTGAGGATTCGTTGGAAAAAGTTATGTATCCGAAGAACCCAAATGAATTGTTTGCGTTGTAAATATGAAAAATCTTATCATATGAAACTTATGAGCTACGAATTTCAAATGATTAGTGATTGTACCGCGTTGGGCGATTATAATTTTGTTGCACTTTGAAGCGATTAATGTCATATTTTGTTACACATTAACACAAAAAAATTGTCCAATAAATGTTATATTTTATAAACCATGTCTTTCTATATTCAATTCCATAATTTCAATTTTTTTTGTCACAACTTATCTCTATTACGTTGACCCTGAAGTATATCTTGGAACATTTGATTTTTTTTCGCAATTCACTCTATAAACATAAGAAACCTTAAAAAATATTATCTGGATAAAATTATTTATAGTATTTGTTTCCAAAATACTATTGCTCAAAAATAACTGCAATGTTTTGTCGTATTATTTTTAAATCGCTTGCAAATTTAACAGCAAACAAAATCTTGTCATCGTAAATAAATATCCAACTGAACCTTTTTTAACAAATTAAAATTTTTCATTATTCTTCATTTTAACCAAATGTGTCTTTTATCCTGTTACAAAAGTTGTATGAGAAAATTGTAAGCGGATTGCCTCATAGATTTCTAAACATCTGTGAATCCGAAAAAGGTGTTTCTTGGGCTGGGTATCATCCCGAATTCTCAACGAATTTATATGCTATTGATTTGCGTGTCAATGAGAAAGGCGCGAGCATGGCCTTCTGATTGCGAAACCGCGTTTTCGGTCCGCACGCGGAAGATCCTCTCTCTTTCTTCCCGCCGCTTTTCCCTTTCTATTTCTTCGCTCCAACGTCGTTTTGCCGCGAGAACTCGCGTCCAGTCGAGTGCGCGTCATCGTTGAGTGTGAACCTCTTAGCGTGATCCCTTGGCTTAGACTGAACCATCGCATCTTTTGACACTCAGTAAGTGACTACAATTTTTTGAATCTCACCTTTCACAATCTTTTGATTTTGCAATGTAATTGGCATAGAATTCAAACGCAAAATGTTTAATTTTGTATTGTAAATTATTGTTGCATTATTGCGAAACTTACTATGAGATATTGAAGCTAGAATAAAGTTACAATCGGAGCAACGCACAGTCAGAAAATCGACCTTTTCATAAAAATGATAATCAAAAATATAATTTTTAAATCAAATTTATTACAACTATTAATTGAGAGCTGTAAAAAATGAAGCTAAAAAGAATGTTTAAAAAGGGGTAATAATTAATCCGTCAGCAATTAATTTATCGCGACACTCAAACCATTTTTATATTATGATAATTGAATGACAAAACGAACTAAGAAATTGAAGTGAAAAAGTTTAACGAAAACTGAATGTAAAGTTAAATTTAAAAACAAGAGTCATTTCAATAAATACAAATGTTCACTCGAAATTATCAAAACTAACTCAGAGTAAATCAACACAACAGCGTGATTGCTGAATAGACAATGGAAAAGAAAATGATAATCGTAATTTTTTTTACATGAAAGAGCCTTTGAAGATTGGTCAAGTTCTCGCAAGTGATTGAGGTGTTAATAATGACGAGTGCTTGCAATTGTCATGCTCACTGGACGTCCCTCATCTGAGAAGCACGTGCACATGTGCGCCTTTGAGTCTCGAGGATTATGTAAACCCTCGCTAATACGTTTTTGACAAAATTTGTGCAGTTCATAAAAATGTCACATTTTTAAAAAAATGATAAAATTAGACAAATGAATTTGCAAAATACTTTTTAAAAGATCAAAACAATTTTTTCGCATTATAATTCTGCAGTTGCAACATTCCAAAGTTGCAGTTTCTTATTTTAGAATTAAAACTAGAGTCTTGAATTGAGCGATTAAAACGAAAAAAAGTGGTTTTTTACTAGAAACCTGTTTAATACAAAATGAAAGATTAGACCCAATTAAGTTTGCTAACTAAAACCGAGCGCTATTTTTTAATTGCACAAAAAGATTGTTTTAAGACGCGTTGCGAAAATAATGCATAGCGCGAGTTGAGAAAACACTTGTATCAGTTTGTTCTCGGAACTCATGATTCTTGCCATTACACTCAACTTTACGACACTCCGATGCCGCACTTTTCATTAACGAAACTGTATCCTTCATCACTTCAATTTCCCAATTTCAAACTTAAAAATAATTGAAAGAAAAACTATACTTAAACCATTTAACACTGTATATTATCTTGGACGTGCTAAATAATTTTCTGATAGATAAGAAAATTTTCTGATATAAATTTCCCACTGATAGCAGGAACAAATCAAGTCGTAAATTCAATTGATTGATTAGTGTTTTTACATGCGGTTTCGAGGTATTAATAAATATCTTTCATTTTCTACTTTTTTTTGTTTGCATTAGTCATTGGTTGATTTTCTTTCAATCATACTAATTGTGCACTGACTGTCAGCTGGGTTGGGAAACTGACACAATTCTGGCAGCTTGCCTGATGGGAAAAGATATGATTTTTTGCAAGGCATGTTTTATTAAATGGCTTAAAGTTATCAGAGTAAAGTGATAACAAACAATTTGATAGTACATTTTGAGATGTTTCATTGGTGTTAACATTATTTTCAATCAAAATTAAAAGATTAATGGTTTTGAAAAGGTCATAAATCGTAAATTTTGACTACAGATGGATTATCAAAATGATGTAGCTGTATTTATGTTAATATGGAATTTAGAAAAAAGGTAATTGATTATACTGAAACTTTTAATACACATATAACATTTCAAAAGTGGGGACAAAACGTTTAAAAACAAAACCGCACTTTTTAAACTGCGAAATTATCAGTAAAACCAAATTAGCCTACCACGACTGAAATTTGACATGGAATGAAATTCGCGCGCCAAAAGTTGTGCGTTAAATATTGGCATCCCCTCTAATGAGCTGCCCCACCCCCGGCTACCGGAAGACCCTGAGATGACATCTGCCAAATATGGGAGATAGGTGGCAAGCTAGACGAACAATCGATCTAATAAATCATCGTCGAGCAATGCAAATAACAAGTGACCAAAAAAGCATTTGTTTGCCGATCGCGAGCCCCACCCCTTGGCGATTTTTGCACTCGACCAATCATCGATTGGATTTGAGCCAGGGTAATTAGAAATGCGGAATGAAGCAGACCCATTTCCTGATATGAACCACAGTTAAGACGAACCGAATTGTCAGTCGCGCATCAACTCTCGCCGAGTTTACGACGAACCCTTTCATTGCTTCCGAGTTTAACGAAAACGAACCCCAGTAGTCAAGATGTGGAAATACGTGAAAGAAACTCCGGTCACGTCCTACGAGTACAAACACGAGTACTACCATGAGGAGAGAACCAGGTCGTACCCTTCGAAGCCCTACACCGTGACAACCTACAAGACTTACTGGAGCCCTCCGTCCATCCTGCCTCCTGTCATCCCATCACTTCCGCCTCTTCGTCCATGGAAGAAGATTCTGTTCCCGAGCAATAGTGAGATAAATTTGTTTCATTTTAAATGCATTTTTCTAACATTTTCAACATTTTTGATCCTATGGATCATATAATCTATGATCTGATAGATCCATTTTCAAATTGAAAACCATGATAGAACAATAACAGTTCTCATTATTTTTGTATAAAAATCGACCCAGCAATTGAGTGATAACTAATCTATTACTGGCTTTATTTGTGTTAAAATATAAAAAAAACTTTAAGAGGTCTGTTTGAAAATGGGATTTCAAATAGACTGATCGCAAGTCTTGGTTTCTTTGATTCGTGTGTAAAGTACGATGAATTGTAAAAATCAGACGTACTTAAAACAATCTAATTCAAAAACTGTAAAACAAACCCGGTTTGAGATATAAAGTTTCTTCATTTTATTTTAGACATTTATCAGAGGAGAGTGCTTTTTAAAGTGCTGATACTTAATTGTTTCTAACTTTCATTTAAATGTTTAACTTGAGTAAAACATTTACATCATCTCTCAATTTTAATATTGACTAAATCCTTATCAAAATTTCTCAGAGTCATCATGAGATAAAATTTATTGATTTGTGTGATTTTTCTCTTGAAAAAAAAACCACTTTTACAATTTATAATTAAACATTTTTAATACAAAATTTTTAATTTTCAAAAGCGATAGTTGGGAAATGTGATTTCAAAGTTAGTCACATAAACACCCATTTTTCTTCAGAGTAAAGAATTGGTAGAATTTCTTTGGATCTCATGTATCACAAGCATTCTAGTACTTGTCCACATGCTGTTCATAGAAAAGTCATTTACAAAATAGTCCCTTAATGCATACCTGAAACCGTAAAATTTACTATATACTTTCATTTTTTAACAATGTAGAAAAACTGTCCTTATAAAGAAATGAAAAGAAGTTTTGAAAATATTTTTGAATGGTCAACAATAAAATTTGTCACTAAATGGTCATCAATCTCAAAAATCTACAAAAAAAAAACCATAGTACCGTTTTCATATGACGATTAGAAAACATGATATGCGATACGAAGAAAAGTGGACCATATGTGGTACCTTACTAAATCACGTAGAAATTTGTCCCCTTTTTTCAAAATGTCATCTTGGCTTTAACTTTGCTGTTGAAATGCCAAAATTGAAATATCAAAATTAGTAATATCCATCCACAGGATGCTAATGAATTTTGGGCGCCAATTTTCAAGTTCTCTCAAATTTTATAGTCCATAAAGAAATTATTCATAATTCATAATTTACAAAAATAAAACACAGATGAAAATTTAATTTCCACTTTAAAAAATAGGCGATACAGTAAATTGCAAATTCGTTTCAGTTACAATTGTTGTCGTTGCAAACGAAATCTACCGTTTAATTCAAGGACATGCCTTTTGTAAATAAACAGTGACGATGTTCCCCGCGTATCGAATTCGGATTAAATTGAACGATACATCTTTCATTCCGTGACAATCGATTGTAAAAATAGCGTCGTTCTTTGATAATGATTCACGAGCGAGGATCTCCACTTCTAATTATAAAACCTTTAATTTCATTATGTTAATTGTGATAGCTGCCAATATATATCGGTTATGTAAACAAACTCGATGATTCATCGGATATCATTTGATTTTATATGTTATATAGTATATTAATCGACAAATTTTAATTCGCTGTACTAGAAAAAACATGAATCAGCAGAAGACGTTTTTTACACGATTATAATCAAATTCAAAACAGATTCGAAAATTAAAAAAAGAACTAACAAGTTGGTTCGCGTTTACATCCACTGTTAACTTTCAACTTTAAACAAATACACCTTTCTGAAAGTTTTCTGAACAAAAGACAAGCCTGAATTGAAATAAAAGAAACGAAAAAAAAAAAAAAAACCGTTGGCCGAATAACGTCGACTTTCACGCGTGGCTGCGCTTGGTTGCGCGCACGTGTGCGATATGCAGGCCCGTTCGCGAATCCTTGACTTCCGGGGCCCGACGCAAAATCGGTTCTGCTCGTTTTTCAAGTTAAAGGCCACCGCGCGCGAAATAAACATCATGCGCGCACGCGACAGACCCACGCCGTCCATCGAAATTGTCTCAAGGTTCCGCTAAGCGCGCCAATATTATGCAAATTAAAATACGTCATTATGCAATGGAAGCGACAATTTTATGACGCCATACAAATTTTATAAATCTTCATCTTTATGAATTTTCTTTACAGTTTCCACTTCAAACGTTTTCCTTATTTTTCTCGCACAAAATGGAACGTATGTAAGACAAACGAATTAAAAAATAAAATTTTGCATGGTTTGGAAACCGAGCAAACAATTAAATGGAAAATGCAATTTTGAAACGATACACGTGGCAATCGATGGGATAATGACTGCCACCGAAACTGGCAATTTCAATTGAGTTATTCAGCACGCGTGATTAATATCACACACGATGCCTCTTGCCAATATTCAAATTCACCGCGCTTTTGGATGATTTATTTATGGTAAATTATGTAAGTGCGCAAATCCGTCTGTAAAAAATTGTCGCGCTTGATGTAACAGCTGCAAATTTGGATGTTACGCTTTTAAATCGCGCTCTGTTTATTGATTAATTTGCATTCAAATCAATTTAAATTGTTGATTAAAATTAATCACGGTATTGTTCAGTCTTAGCGTTTTCAACACAGTTTCTTTTTTTTTTTATTACTTCGGTTATGGTTACCTTAGCAAAAAAAAAAGAGTCGTTACAAATTGTTGACTGCAATTGAACATCAGTTATTTTTAGCAACCGTTTTTCGTGATTCGTTAAAGTTAATTTGTTCGATTATTACTAATTGAATCTGTTTACTGCATTGGCAAAAGAGGCTTGCAATTCAGAAGAAATGCGGTCATCGTTTGCTCCAAGCCAGACCCTTTGCGATGCAAAGGGCCCGTAACGGATTCATGAAACGAATCAAGTTGACTCACTGTTGACCTTGGAGTGGGCGCGCTATTAATGCCATTGCTTTTTTCCTCCCGCACTTTTTTATAAAAACATCATTCTTCAATTATATTTTTTTTTTCTTAACTTAGCCGCCGTATGTTCAAGACAGAAAATTGAAGATCAAATTAATAATATTCATTAAAAATGATGTTTTTATTTTGGAAGATAAACTTTTTGATAGAAAATGTTTTTGTGAAAAAAAGTTTAGAATTTTTGGCGGGAATCTTGTCGTTTGGCTTGCGAGGCAACGCTGTAGATCAGCAAAGTCAACGGTGAAACAAGATACACCGCGATACAATCGGGCATTACTTGGAGCTGCCATGTGAACAAGATCGTTTTACTTTATCGCCACGAGTTTCACGACTTTGATCGGTACGAAGTTTGTCCTTTCTACCTTATTCCAACTTGCAAAGACTGGGAAAACCCAGAATCTTTACATTTCCAACTGAGCGACCTTCAAGTTAATGAATATCTCTCCAAACATATTACATATTTTGGACCAATTAAACAAAAAAGAAAAATGACATTTCGGGGAAGTTAATGTTCAATTGTTTTTCATTTGTGAAATTAAATTAATGATTTTGGTTAACAAATTAATGACAAGTCGGATAATTGGCAACGATTAAAGCGTCTTATTTATACAAGTTGAACCTCAGTTGAGCGTCAATTTATCAACGTGATGGACAAAACTCGCTAAAAATGTTGCTCGAGCGTTTTGCTTCTCGCGAAGATTTACCGGAGCTACTTCGAATCATCGAGGAGGACTGCAATTATGACGCCTTTGGCGAAGTGCAATTTGAATAGTAATTTGCTTAACTATAAACTTTTTTTATAATCGAATTTCAAAGTTAAATTTGAGTTAATCTGTAACTATAAAATTTACAAACATCATTTATAATATTAAAAAATTAAAACGAAAGATCTTTGTCAAATCTTTTCAGTGAAAATCATTGTTGCTTTTTGATCCAAGAAAATGAAGATAAAAAAATTATCTCAGCTATTGGCCTCTGTAATTATCCCAATTTAGCAACAATTCCAAGAATCGGTTGGTCGGAATGGATCCACCAAAATTTTGAGTAACTTTAGAACAAAAAATTACTAAAAAAGAGTGAAAAATAATGAACCCAGAAAATTGTCTTATTCTTGTATAATTTGCAGTCATGAAATCAGCGAGAGCGGCACAATGTTCGTACATCTGCTCATATGGAACACACTTCATACCGGGAATTTTCTTGAATCACTTATGAAAGCTATCTTTAACAATGCCATGTATTGTTTGTGTATAATTATACTATGCCCACCCGGAATTCAACCAGGTGATGCAACAACAAGTTTTATATTGCCTGACAGTCGATTTTCTCCAAACATTTTCTCACAACTCTATTCTCAAACAAAATCAACAACAATTCTGTCCAAATATGTTCAAGCAAGCTTCCAAATTTGTTTCAAAAAAACGTATTGTTTTTTGTCACAGGATTTTTTTCCGACGAAACATTGATGCAAAATTTTGTGAAAAAGTCAAATGACGACCTTTTGCTGAATCTTTACATCGCTCATGTTGATAACTTTGTTTCCGAGGCTTGCATAAGATTGTCTGAGTAAATGAAACAATGAAAATTGCATCGTATTTTTTGCATGAACTGAAATAGGAATTTGAATTGTTCAGGAAAAAAGACAGGAGTGAACTAATGGATTTGATAAAAGAGCAAGGGAACCTCTTGGGACAAGATTACAACAACGAGGAACTGAAACGGATGATAAAGAGTTGTGGGAAATCTCGAAAATGTTGTATCTCTGAAATCGCGGGAAGACTAAGCGGTGCGATTTGTTTGAACGGGCTTATTAACGTTGATCTGCTGTGCGAGCATTTCGAACTTGGATCGTACAATGGTTTGCGCAAGGTTGACAATGCGGGGAGAGATCGCGAGGACGGTGACAGAGAGCCTAGAGAAAGTGACCCACGGTTATCATCACGATATGCGCGTTTTGTCAATTCGATGTGAAAATAGGTCGGCTTAATAAATAATCATGGAGCTCATTCTTTCTGACACAGATCTTCTCGGAGAGCCAGTGAGAATTTCGGTCCCTTGATAATGGAAAATGAGATGGAAAACGGTAAAACACAATATGATTTTCTAAAATTTCTTCTTTTTTTTCTCACACCAATCAAATTATCGTGCGAACAATTTTATATACACTTTCGATATTTGTTTTCACTGAAAACATTGACAAAATTTCCCACGAGTGATTTGACGTGAAAATTAAATAAGACGTTGGAAAATTAAAATAAATTTTGTTTGATTTGTAGTTGAATATTTGGGGGACATTTGCGATTGCGAGGATGCCGAACAAATGATGTTTTGCGCGACTGTTTATGCCTCGCCGGAGTCTTCTTTTTCTCTAGACGCGATATTCTCGGACGCGACGGGAGCACGAGACACGCGTCTTAAAAGCAGCCTGTCACGAAAATCGTTCACCGCAAACGACCACGAAATTGATGCAAATCATTTGTCTGTTGACGCACAGCAACGTGAGAAGAAAATTAGCCACGAGTTTGAACAGGTTGTTATAACACACGTGTGAATTGTATTGTTAAACGCCATTTCAAATTAGTATTCAATTTAAAAAAATAATCAAAGGATAATAATAATAATGATCATTTGTTTCATTCTATTCAGGATGAAATTTCTAATAAGGTGAAATTTGAAGTATTAAGTAAAAAACATTCGGAAGTAACATACTCAAGTAAAGCCATGAAAAATAAATAAAACGATGAATTGCAAATTTACACTGAGAAAACGTAATTTTGTAATGTAATTACATAATTTTTATATTATAATGTATATAAGCTATATTTCAAATTAAATTGCAACAATAGTTTTACAATGAAATACTGTATTTTTCATGATATATATCGTAATCATTACAATATATGGTTTTCTCAGGGTATTAGAGTTGTTCTATGAATTATAATTTTAATATGAACAAAACGCAATGTGCTCGTAGTCAAAAGTCGCAGCTCGTTAATTGGAGCAGAGGATCCGAGAATACCAAATCATGAGAGCAAGACGACAAAGCTGAATGTATTCGCGCTGGAGCTCTTCAGCGTGCAAAAAGGCACGGACGTGCGACGGGATAAAGAATTCTTGCAGGTCGCATTTGAATGCTTTCCCGATGTTGACTACTGCATCGCGTTGCGACCCTCGTCTGCGCCGTTTTTTCCCCTTCTCAGACATTTCGTGGTATCTTAAATAATTAAATCATATTCTAGAATCAGTTTTTTGATTTTAAAGCATGGAAATACCATTTCCTTTTGACAGTTCAATTTTTGAATTTTGTTTGAAAACAATTTTCATTTTTCAGCAAGTTCCTCTCAAGTCGAACAAAAATTCCCCGTTGGTACTTTATCTGGCTCATAAATCAACAATATCGCCACTTTTTAAATGCCAACAAGCTCGTTCGGAAGACCTCCAAGAAATAAACAAATTTTTGTTAGAAATGCTCGCCGAGGAAACTGTACTCTCTGACGTGACTTCAGCTTTGACTTCATCTTCAGAAGAGAGTCATAAATTTTGTCACGTTTTGAAAAACTATGAGGAAGTCGTGGGTGTCGCTGTGGTTGGGTAACTTGCGTATAAATTTTTGATTTTCTGTAAGAACGTTTCAATTACTTGAAACAAATCTTAAAATCTTTCAACATAATCGCCAGCATAAAATCGGTTCATTTTAATGCTGAGATTTAAATCACAACCAACTTTCACAACAACTTTGTTTTTACACGTTTTATTGTTTGTCGTTTCTTTAATATTGAAATGAGTATAAAAAAGAGACAAAAAGAACTACGATTAACAATAAATGCAGTCTTTCGCATTATTAACGAATGATTGATAAAAGTCAGAGCGGAGTTGAATTTAATAGTAATGCGTGTGAAACGCGAACACTGACTGGCTCACGTCAATCAGCGATTCAAAATCAAAGGTCTTTTAGTGTGGAAAAGGAGGTCGGCTTCCTGCGCAGCCACTATTGCATTGAATCTCTCGTACCGCCGTGCAGCTGGGCCGCTGCAGCGCAAGGAGCTCTGCTCCATTCCGTGATCAGGCCGATCTTTGCTGCTCACGGCAGATTGTTCTTGCGTGAAGTCATGCGACTCGCCAACCTGTCGCCGATCTATTACAAATTGCACGAGAATGAGCTTCGTTGTCTGGTAAAGATATCTAATTTCATCAGTAATGAATTTCTGCGCTTATCAAATTTCAAATTTCATATGAAATTCTTCTTGCAAAACATTCATTTTTTCTCCCATTTTTTATTTCATATTTTATTATCTTTTTATAATAAAATACATCAATTTGTACATTAAACCACATATTTGATTTAATTTGTTTGTAGAAATATCTTCGACTTAAATTTTTTGTTTTATTTGAAACTGTTAAATATGACACTGGAAAGTCATGATGTTAAATATTGTTTAACTTTTAGTCACGAAAAGAAGATCAATTCTCAATACTAAACGTGATGAGAAGTGTACGTCCGCGTCCGCAAAGGCATAATTCGATGCAACATTATTTCACAAGGAAGGAAAAGCGAGGAAAAAATTTCGCGTTATTTACGATTACCCCGAGACTTGCAACGATACCGAGCACAGATATAAACGCGAAAATCATCGTCGTGGGTGCGTCCGACTGCGGTCTCGCTTTCACAGAGAATTTAGCTTTAGGGTGAGAAAACGGTTGACTTTTTACTTAATGTCAGCTATCAATTTTCCTGATTTATTGGTCGGTTATCGGTTGCCCCCTTTTTTTCAAATTAAAATTTCTTTCCCAAAGAAATGCTCGACCGCAATTTCTAGTTTTTCAAACCAAGTCCAATAATTATAAAATAAAATTATAAGAAAGACAAAAACGAGTTTCAGATTAACACATGAGTTTGAACGATACACAAATGTAACTGTCATATCTGAAAATGAATTTCCTTATGAGAAACGAAGAAATATGATCACCAAAAAAATGTTAACTTTCAATGGACTTTTTTGTCATGACTATTCTGTTGTTTCTGGTGTCAAACATTGTTGTAAATTTATCAAAGGAATTGTTACCGAAATTAACAGGTAAAACCTAAAAATGTGTCTAATTTTATTATTTTTAAATTTCAAATCTAATTTAAGATTGTTCAATTGCATTAAAAGAAACTTGTTTGTGTAGAGATGAAAAGTACGTACATGTGGAAAACTTAGGTATTCTGAATTATGATTACTTAATCTTAACATGTGGATTGAAAATCAGCAAACCAAAATTTCTGGAAGACAAAATGAATGCGGAAAGTGATATTTTCAATTACCTAACCGTGAATAATGATTCGGACGCAGTAAAGTGCATCAAAAAAATCCAATTGCTAACAAACAAAATGCAGAGAAAAAGTATGCAGCATTCAATATACTCTACTATTCTAATTTGAATGTATGAATTCATATAATTAAATTTAAATATCAATCGGTAAATTATTGTTGCGTGAAAAAGAAAAAACTTACAGGTGACATTATCTTTTATGGACACAGCATAGAATGTTATTGTGCATTGAATGCAATTCTTGAGTTAGGCGTTAAAGAGTCTTGGATAACGTTGATTATACCTCCAGCTAACGAAGATTTGAATAAAGCTTTTATGAATGATAAAGAGGTATGGAAATTCGATTAAAAACAATTAATTTATTATTTAATCGTTAGTTAATTTAATCATTAAAATAATAATTTAACTAGATTTTATTAATGATTAAATTTGTATAAATAATTCAACTAGATAGTATAATTATGCGGAATAAAAATAAAATGAAAATGTAGAATTTTACGATTCATTGAACAAGTTATTTTATGTTGATTGAAGCTTTTTAAAAAAGTTTATGCAAACTCTTAATTGATTCGTGAAAGATGACTTTAGCGTTTGATGTACCAATAGCCTGTGATGCATCTGATGATACAGTTAGAATTTCTGAAAGGTCGATGGTACAGAGTTATTGGTGCGAGAGACGTCACAATCTATTCTGAACTAATCATGATGGATTAATCGTTTGCGAATCATTCGGAGAACGTGCAATTTAAATAACTTAATATTGTAAACAATTTTGTTAGCATGCTCTTCAACTTATCTATCATGAGTTATCAAATTTGAATTAATTCAAGTTAAAGAAAAGCAATATGTTTTTTTCAAAGATGCAAGTTTTGATATTTCAGTGTCTGAGATTATTGGTCATTTGAGAAATATCATATCATATCATTTTATCCAATGCATGAAAGAAAAATGAAAAATGGTTTTGAGCGTTAATGCTTGGACATGTCGTGTTCTATTTTTACAAAGAAAGCTACAATTTCCTATTCATTTGATCCCTCATTTGGCATTTCTAAAAGGTCACCGAGACAGTGATGAGAGCAATTGACGCAAAAGACGTCACGGTCTATTCTGGATGGGACGTGATCGATTGTTCAGTCAAACATCATTTCACGTATGGCAACCGAGTAATCGCCACCATAACTATAGCTACAGATCGCGATAAGGAAATAATTGGCTGCGACGCATTTTTCAATTTCCATTGTAAAAAAGAAGTGGCGGTAAAAACAGCTGATGGTACATTCACTTATTCATTCAACAACTCATTTTTTATAATGAATCTCGTAATGAACAGAATAACTTGAATGAGCAAAAGAGAACATTTTAAATTTCAATAAATAAACATTAATTGTAACGTTACTTTTTCGCCTGACAGTCATTCAAACATCTGGCCTTGCTTTTGATGGTCGTTTGGTCATCGATCTCGAATTCGGCACCACCGATAGCTATATTTTTGGCGCTGGCACGTTAACGAAATACGCGAACAACTTTTATGCCGATTCCTGGGAACACAAATATTTTAACATGATTGAAATTGGCCACGAGGTTCAATTGATTAAATATTAATTTCAAAAATATCATAAAAAAGTTATTTTAATTATTGCTAATAATTGTTTAATACTTTTTTGGTTGAATTTTTTACTCACCTCGTTGAATCTTTAAGCTTGCCATTCACTTGAAGAAAATTATCGACGCCAATATGAAATCAGTTAAGCAGTTTTTGCCTTGTGAAAAGAAACTGACTCCGCAGATATTTTCCATGCCTATAGTCACCTCTTGTATTCTACCCGGTGAATATCACTACATCATTGTTAGAAGCCCTGCAAGAATGAAAGTTGAAGATGTGCAAAAAATTGATAGGGTTTGAATCTTTCATATTAAAATTTTATGATCATTTTCATTTTTTGATGAAATTTTTTGTGTATTATAATTCAATTTTATTAGGAATTAAGTTATGATAAAATCATATTTAATAACAGGCAGAAGTGTTAGTGACTGGTTCTTGTGCTTCAAAGCACGGCTATTTCCGTATTCAGTTTAATCAGCGCAACACAGTAGAAGCCATAACTTGTTGTAGCAAAAAGGTGAAAATGTCAATTATTCATTAATCCTGGCTCATTATAAAAGACCGTCTAAACTACAGGATGCGTAATTTTTTAAATTTTGATGTTATTATACGGAAAATATTAAATTATGATTTCTTTTGTAGAGTTTTGAGATTCAAAGTGTAATCGCTCTTTATGGGAAGCATGATGCGTTACTAAATAGACTTAGGGCTCGATTCGAAGTAAAACAAAATCACACGAAAAATATAATTAGATAGAAAAAAATTAATATATCAAGAAATAATGTTTTTTTTTTAATTAAATTTTGTAGGAAAGTTTGATTTGTGATTTCTATGCTTATTTTCAACAACCATGGGCTGCGGCAGTTCTTCATGATAGATTTGTTGAATTGAAAAATGAAAATAAAAAGTTACTGACGTCCAGAATTGTAAGTTTAAAAAGTCCAGTTAACATAAAATATAAGATAAAAAAAGTTAAAAAATGCAAAATATTTATTCATCAGGACGGACATTCTTTGAAAAAGTGTATCAAAAAGACTTTGAAAATGAAATCTTGTTCAAAAGAAGTAAGCTTCAACAAATTTTCTTACTTGATAATAAATTGAAAGAACAATTTGAATTGAACTATTAAGAATCAAAATGTTCTTTTTAGATCACTGAGAAACATTTCCAAAAAGTGTTTTCCAAATTTGCAAAATCATCTTTTGAAATAAATCTTCAACAGAACCTGATCAACTTTTTAGAAAAATACGACGAAGAGTTGCCGATGTACTTGACAACCAAAAATTTTGGTAGTTTTTTTGAAAATCGGGCATCTTTTTGGACTTGAGTAATAAAACGAGAACAAATTATAACAACCATTAATTCGGTATTAAAAGAACACAATAAAATAATGGATACAACAACACCTGTTGTTTTCTGACTCTATTTTTGTCACGTTTTCGTTGGCTTTGAAAAAATGACGTCACTGATTTCGTAGCACTTGAAATCGCTCCAAAATGCCCCGAAGACGACGGCTGGGTCAATGTCGGTCTAATATTATGAGAAGTGCTCCGATTAAATCAACAATTCGTGAAAGAATGGCGAATTTTCATTTCTTGTAGCAACATTTAACTGGGAGCAGAAATAGTTGAAAAAAAAAAAAACACATTCTTAACAACAGGGAAATTCAGATATAAAACATTTATAGTTATTTCTTGTTTGTTCTTTATTTTTATTATTTTTACTTATTTGAAAATGAAGTGTGAGAATGGAATGCATCACACACCTTTATTCTTTATTTTTTATGAATGTGATTATAAGAATACCTATTCATACACGATGACTTATAAAAGTCTTGTGTATTTTATTGGTTTATCTAGCAAGACTATGAATTAATAAGATCATGTTAGAAAACTGGACTTAATAGATTTGACATTTTGGATGGGTAAATGTTTTCCATTTTAATCCATCTATAGTATTCTCATTATTAAAACATCTCAATAATTTTAAGAATAAAAGGTTAATATTCCGTTTCTCGTAATTTAAAATCTAAATTGGCATAAT
Source organism: Trissolcus brochymenae (assembly GCA_030523145.1). Taxonomy (NCBI): domain Eukaryota; kingdom Metazoa; phylum Arthropoda; class Insecta; order Hymenoptera; family Scelionidae; genus Trissolcus; species Trissolcus brochymenae. Next base: position 353,474 of record JAQQRF010000006.1, read on the forward strand.
TTTACTACACTATTAAATAAAATTGAATTAATAAAAATTAATTTAAATTTAATAAATATCAATTAAATTCAATCAAATTTAATTGAATTTAATCAAATCACTTGAAGATACAAAATTAAATGATTACTTGTTTTTCAGCGAGCATCATGAAGTCAATCACGACTAATCACGAACCAAGAGTAGTTCGACTGACGGTGGACCAAGAAGCGATTCTCCAGAATCATTTTGACAAGTGGCCAGGCTCGCCCCATCCAGCTGACATCATACTTTTAGCTGCGGAAACTGGTCTTTCCGAGACAGATGTTAAGGTATCATAATTATCTGCCAAAAATAAATGAATAAATAAAACATTATATTCTATACCCAATCATAAATTCAAAATAAATTGAAATTAAAAAGTAACAATTACAAATGAAAATAGTAAATCTGTGCAAACAAATTGATAATTTGAAATATTTGTAATTTGTTGCAGACATGGTACCAAATCAGGTTGGCTGAATGGCGGAAAGGACAAGGACTTGGGAGCTTGACTTGGAACTAAACTATCTGACGAACCCGAAATTGTTTTTGCAAAAAGATCTCCGATTTCCGACGAAAAAAGAACCTGAAAAATTCAAAAACAAAATGACGAACAATAATCGAGGAGAAAGCTTGTTTAAATCGTCGCCCCAGACGAAAAAGATAATTGTAACATAATTATTATTTATTAACAAAAAAAACGAGAACGAACGAAATGTGAAATTGAAAAAAAAAAAATAATGCTAGGTCCTATTTATTGAAAATCACAAAACTAACTGCAATTAATTCGCAATGTATGTTTCCACGGCGCAGAAATGAGCTAGGAAAAAGTATTATGCGAAATTGTTTGTTCGCAATCTTCGTTGTTCAATATGTTTGTGCGTCAAAAAACAATCGACTTTCCAATTACTCATTAATACACGATGCAGCGAGACCCGCAGTATTTGTGAGACTTGTGTAAAGTTACGTACACAACCCATTAGATTTTAGATGTAATACTAATTTTTAATACAATAACTGCGATAGTTTATTTTTTAACGTTATGTTCGCACGTGTTTACCGTAACGAGTAGTTGAGCACAATGATATTTTGTTTTCATCTACAATTTGTCTGTAACTGTTCATAACAGTGTATGCCAATACAAATTTTATTCGTAACAAAAAAAACGTCGTTTCATTTTTTTCTATAAAATTTTTATTTCTTTTTTTTTGCTCATAAAAATAAGTGTACAAAAGTAAATATTTTCTCATTCCTATGAATATATTTCACTTAGAATTATTTTGCAGTTATTTACAATTCTACGGATGGTTAAATCTGAAACTTGAGTTACGTCTTACAAAAACTAATAACAATAATTGATCCTGAATTATCCAGTGAGTATATCAAGTACGAAAAATATATCAAAACCAAAAACGAAGTTTTAAAAAATATAATAATAAAATATATTTGATCTGAATCTAATTCCCCAACAAAAGATCATGAAAATATTGTACTCTTTGTTTGAATTCTACTTTTTGATTGTTAGTAAAATCATCATTTCTTGTGATCTTTGCCAACAAGTTCGTCCAAACTTTGTACTCCATCTCTTTCCATGAGTTCTTTGAGTTCGCGTTTGATCTTCCACACAACCGGTGGTCCATGATAAATAAACGACGAGTAAATCTGAACCAAGGAAGCACCGGCCTTGATTTTATCGTAAGCATCCTGTCCTGTGAAGACACCTCCCACGCCAATAATAGGCACTTTCCCTGCGGTCTTTTTGTACATATCACTAATAAATAACGTGGACATCTCACGCAAGGGCGCTCCACTCAGACCTCCACTCTCATCCTTATTCCAGCTCACCAAATCCAAGTTTTTTCTCTGTACAGTTGTATTTGTAAGAATCAATCCGTCAACTTTAGACTTTTTTTTCGTCACGACCTCAGCAATGTCTGCTTTCTCATCCTCACTTAAATCTGGAGCGATTTTCAACAGAAGCGGCGGGTTTGGGTTTAAGGTTTGTCTTACGCTGTTCAAACTAGTCAGCAGCTCTTCCAAAAATTTTTTGTTCTGTAAATTACGCAGCCCTGGAGTATTAGGACTTGAGACATTGATAACAAAATAGTCAGCCAATTTGTGGAACTTTTTTAGACCAGCAGTATAATCGGCAATCGAATCTTCCGAGAGTTTGTTTTTTCCTAGGTTCACTCCAATCACCCCCTCAAAGTTTGAAGATTTCAGATTTGTCAGACGAGAGTGAACAATCTCGTGCCCATCGCTGTTAAAACCATAACGATTGATCACTGCTTTGTCCTCAATGAGACGAAAAACTCGAGGTTTTGGGTTTCCTGGTTGAGGCTCAGGTGTTACTGAACCTGAAATTGTATTTTGAATAAAATGTTTTGTCTTTTAGATTTTGATATTCCAAAATATATTATGATTCGCAAGAAAATAACACATCACGTGTAATAAGAAAGAAATGTTTTTCAATTTACCTATTTCAACAAAACCAAATCCAAGTTTGTGCAATCCTTCAATAGCTTCTCCTTGTTTATCAAATCCAGCAGCAATTCCTAGTGGATTACTGAGACTCAGACCAAGAAAATTTGCTTTCAAAAGTTGCGAATCCTCTGTACTTTGTTTGGGCATAAGTCCCCATTTGAGAGCTGCTATTCCTAAATTATGTGCCCATTCAGGATCGACGTATCGAGTTAATGGCATCGCCACTTCATTATAAAATCTTTCGTCTCCCTTATACATACAAATCCCAGCAAAAATAATAACCCCAGTGCTGGTCACTTTGATTAAAGATTTTAATTTTCCTGAGGTAACTCTTATAGACATTTTTGCTACTCAAAAACTTCTCTTATCAGATTAAATCAACAAACTCGTTTGTTTTTCCTTAATAGAGTTTCCTCAAAACTATGGCTTACAATTTAACCTAAAACAAAAAAGTTTACAATTAGTTTATCAACGGTTATGAACTAAAATATTATTTCCCATCAATAATGTACTTACACATTGTTTAAAATAAATAATAAATATTATTGAAAATTGTTGAACAAACTTACTCTTTTTCGCCAGGTTTTATCGTTGTTGTTTATTGCACGCTGTATCAAAGTTGCAGACGAACTAAAACATTAAAACACACTTCTTTCTCTTCATTAATTGCCAGTATCATTGTTTTTTTTTCATTAGGTTAATTGCATTATATCGCAATAACCATTCAACCGTGCAATTAAACTATGCTAAATATAACCAAATTCAAGATTTGTGAAAAAACAAGTTCTGTCGATAAGTTCAAGTTCTAACTTCTCGATTGGCTTATCACTGCCCCCTTATCCATTGTTGCCAATTCTCTTTTCATGCAGTCTTGTACTTTCCGTGCGCGCCAAACACGATCGTTGCTCAAAGTCAGAAGTTTGAGCAGTTCTAAATCAGACACAGTGACATACGCTGTTGACAAATGTTTCAAACCATTCGCGATAAGTTTTTCCCTGTGTATCTAAGAAAGGGATTACATCGTAAACCGTCTTAATCATACAACGTAGATCAGTTTATCCATTTTTTGCATTACAAAATAGTGATAATCGGTTTTTGGAACACTGACATTATATTTTGTGATCAATGTATATATAAAGAGATTTTGGCATTCCCATTGGTTGCAATAAGAAAAAAAATAAAATTGTGCAAATAGTTTTGGAGTTTGGTGTAGGTTCTCACTTTTCAGTCTACGTTTTCCAGATAAAGTAAAATCTAGATAAAGATTTTCATTGTTTTTTCGCTGAAAAACGTTTCCATTCGTAAGTGATCTCATCATTCGTTTGCAGGGAAGAAAAAATAAGCTTTCTTTTTGGGAAGTTTCGGCAGCGAATATTGTTGATGTCGTAAATCACATGTAAGGCGTTTTTATTCCATCAAGTTTTTAAAAAGGTACATATTTTATAATTTGGTTAATATTATTGCTCTTAATATATTGTGCGTGTTATTGTTAATTTAAAATACCAAATAAAAGTAAATAAACATGAAAAAAAAGTGACGGTTCAATTGAATACAGTTAAAAGTAGAATGAGAAATTTTTGTTTTTTTTTTTTACTTTTTTTTATTGAAAAACTAAAAAAACTTCTTACAATCCGATGGGTCAACAATTGTTTTTGGGGATCTAGAACTCTCTAAAACGTGACTGCTGTCCACTTCATGGAATTTGTCAGGCAAATTTTATTGCTCCTTGAAAAAAGTAGTGTTTTATTGAATTTTATGGCCATCATTATGAGTGTTTTTTTTTAATTCCTATCGAAATTTTCGATTCAAATCTTATTCAAATCCTTTAACCTTCTTGTTCTAAAAGTCGTAAACTTTTTCTTTTCTAAAAAAGAAGAAGAATTTTATACAAAAAAATAACATGGAATGTTAAAATCTTAGCTAATTGATTTAAATTATGGTATATAATAATTATGTCCAAATCTTATACGAAACTTCTTTATAAATGTAAAACTCGGGTATAGAATAAATGTGCATTGTAAGCACAAATTTTGACAACCGTAATTAAAATTATTCGCCTGGCATCAAATAACACCTAAAATAAATTTCATTGTGATATTTATTTGATGATGGTTGCTATTTGTCTGTTAACTAAAAATAAATTGACGGTTAATATACCATAAGTTCAGATATCTCAGTTTTTGTATAATATTTCTATGATTTCTATGAAACCGTGATCACGTGTAAGAACTTAACAAGTCATAGATATACCCTTACTGGTTACTTACTCACCGATATAATCTATCTTTTTATCTCTACATCTGATTATTTAATTTTTTTTTAATAGAGGTAAAAATGTTTAATTAACCCAATTGATCGCGAAATATAAAAAATTGAAGTGTTTTATATATTTCTTATTTCTTAAAGGTTTCAGCAATCATGTTCATGCATAAGTTGATAAGAGTATCAACGGAAAAGCAGATGTACACTCTTGGTCCTACAAAACCACGGGTAATTTTTTTTTTTTAATTTGTGTATTTATAAAAGACGTAAGAAATTCGAATGATAGAAAAGATACATTAAAGAAAAAAAACATTAAAATCGACTTATATATTATTTTTAGTGTCGCGTTGGAAGAAGAAGGACTTTCAATGATTGCATAATTACACAACCACAAGTTTCCCGAACCCATTGCATTTTTACATTTGATCCTGATAAGAAATCTACTTTTTTGACAGCGTTAGAGGTAAACCAAAAAATTAAAAAAATTGTATAAACAAATAATATTAAGAGGATGTCAAAGTAACTGCGCTTTCTATCTTTCTGAATTCATTTTACTCATTTTGTTATAACTGTTGATTTTCTTGAAAATGTAAGATATCACTGTCTTAGATAATTGATTTTTTTCAATGAAGAAATTGAGCCTTTAGCTTTTGGTAATAACCAGGTATAGATACAAAAAAAAAACAATAAAAAAGTGAAAAATTTAAATATTTGATTCATTATATTTGAAACATATAAACAGCACTTACTTGGATATTACTCAAAGACATACAAATATGTTGATGCTATATGTACTAGTTTTAATTAATATTAATGATACTCATAAATGCATTTTAATATTATTAGACATCATGTGGAACGTTTTTGAATGGTAAATTAGTGGACAGTAATTCATGTATACCACTTAATTCTGGAGACTTGATCGGTTTAGGGGACGCAGCTGATGCCGATTTGCAGATACTCTTTATTGTGAGTATCTTTACAAATATATCAATTTCAAATGTATTTGAGTGTTTTCCTGGTGTCTGTTTGTCTCAAATATAAAAGTTCCAAAACAATGTCTAACACAACAGGCGTGCTTCTGATAATAATCTTCCGGTTACGTTAGACGATAACGGGAAGAAACAGAGTGTTTCGGCAAATTATTTCATAATAATATTTTGTCTTATTGTTTTATATCATATTCATTTTGATAATTTATAACAATTTACAAAAAAAAGGTTGAAATATTCATTTTGAAATTAAAAAATGAATGAAATGTTGATACAGAAAAGTAAGTTATTGTATTTATTGTATTTGTTTGTTTGATTTATTTTTCAAACAGAATGACAATTTTTTTAGAGTGTTTATTGATCATTTATGTATGAACATTTGCTGTATTTTTAAACTTTTTTTTGTCCATTTCTCATTATGAATAAATCAAATTTCATTAAAATTTTTTTACATTTTATTGAAAAGGTAAAATTATAATTGAAATATTTTTTCAGATTGACACAGATGTAGAAGTAGTATATGAAAGCATTCCCAATCCAGTCCAAGGTTAGTGAAGAACTTATCTAAAAGTGTTATTTTATAACTGAATAATTAATGTTTGAGGGCCAAAATAAAATGAAAAGAAGTAAAAATACCTCCAAAGATGATAATCTGTCTTCCTTTTACCATTAGAGGAAGGAGTGTAGTAATGGTTTACTCTGACCAATTAAATTTTTATGACAGTTTTAACATAGTTATAGTGAAACATTTTTTCTGATTTCACAGGGGCACCAGTAAAATGTAAAAACGAAGTTAAAAAAGAGGAATACGAAGATGGGCTTAATGGAAACGATCCTCACAATGACCTAAGAGTGAGATCTGTTGAGACACTGACTGATGAAAATAGTTCGTCAAGATTTGTAGATTTGTTGTCTAATGCTCGTATAGAAGAGGTAATCGTAAAGCCAGAGATTCAGTACGACGATCCTTCTAATGAAGATCAAGAGTCATCAGTCGATCATTTTGCCTACTCCACAGAAGATTTTATAAATGTTGAAGAAGACAATTTTGAAGAAACGGGCGAAACTTTTGAAGAAAGTGATCTAAAATTTAAACTTCAGCTTCAGAAACAAGACGTGTTAACGGAGTATTATCTAAGACTGAAACAAGGACGAGAACAAGTAGTTGATGTAATAACATTATCGTCTGGTGAAGAGGAAGACGACTACGATGACAATGATGAAATATCCATTGTGTGGCGACGTTTAAAACCGGATCAAGATAAGCTAGTTAAATTTACGATCAAAACTGAAGTCGAGGACGAATCAGAAGTAGAGGAAGTTGACTATGTGGAAGGAAATTCATTTCAAGTTTCTGTCAACCAAGAAATTGAAGAAGAACAGACCTCTAATATTCATGATGCGACGACGAGCGATGAGTCTAGCTCAACATCATCGGCAAGAAAACAGAAGAAGTTATTCAGAGAAAGATCGCGTTCATCCGGTCGCAGACAAAGGTTACCTTCGAGCTCGGATGATGAAAGCTCAGATAACGCAAAACCAAAGGTGTTCCGCAGATCACGGCTGGATGATTTTCGAAAAGATGTTATATCGAAGAAACAACAAAATCAACATTTTGTGGAAGCTTCGGACAATAAAAGAAGAACTAGGTCAATGTCAAGGGGTACGGGAACAGAGTTTCTAATGTTACCTAATGACTATAAGGAACAACCACGGAGAAGTAGATCCAAGTCTAACTTGAAGTCTCGCAGTAAATCTCGTGAAAAACAAAGTTGTTCGAAGCCGAAGCAACGACCTTCCAGGTCGAAATCTAGGAGGCAGTCACATAGAAAATCGTCTCCTACAACAGCGAAGGAGAATGTTCAAAGCCAAAGGAGAACAAGATCTATGACACGAAATGAAAAAACTGAATTTGTCTCATTGCCACAGGATTATAAAGACTCAAAATCGAGATCTGCATCTCATTCGAGAACAAAATTACCAGTACCTGAAGAGGAGGATACTTCATCAAAAGTCGCAATCAAAAAATCTCGAGGAAGAAAGTCAGTTCCAGATGCTTCAATGTCTAAAGATTTTAAAGAGAGATCCTCAAGAAATGATGAAAAGCCAACGACATCGCACCAAGCAGACTCCAAGAAGCGCCATTCATCGATCGAAAGAAGAACAAGATCCATCTCGCAATCATCCACAAAGTCAAAGGAATCAAAATCTAAAAAGCCATCAGAACAGAAAATTAGTTCTCACGCTTCTGAAAAACCAACAAGAAAAAGAACACGATCTCAATCGAAACGGGAAGAAGAAGAAAATCAAAGAAAAAAACCAAAATCAGCGTCGAAAGATGAAACAACGACAAGTTCGAACAAATCAGAAGGATTACTGGAGATGCTTTTCGGCGATAATGATGTGCTGTCTACGACCAGTACCGAAGCTCCACTTGTTCAAGAACAATTTAATATTCGTGAAGAAATTTCCAACACTGAGCCAGAAGTGGTTTCACCGAGAACTATCAACGATGCTCCATCGACTTCTTATCAGTCTGAAAGTGATCTTGAGGCATCGAAAACAGCTTCCTCGAAAAGAATTCAGGTCATTGACGCGTTACCTTTAACAAAAAGACTTAGACGCTTATCGAGTTACAGTTCATCGCACAGGACTGACGATGAAGAAGCAGAACCTGACGAGAGAGAAGATTCATCCAAAAAACTGGAAGAACCGACGCAGGTGAGTGCGCCTAAGAAACTTAGTGAGAAGGAAAAAGCGGAAGCCAGGTCCAAAAAGAAGGAATATAAGATTGAGGAAAAAAGAAGACATCAAAAGTATCCTTGGGCAAAAATTCCTGGTAGAAAGACGTGCGGTCCAATTGGTCCTACAATGAGCAATACTGAGAAAAAAGAGATACAAAACATTAGGAAGGAGAGTTTGGCACAGATTGCGACTGATAATCAGAATGTGGAGGTGCGACAGAGAACCACGCCTCGAGTTAAAGTGTGTGAAAAAAGTCGTGGAGAAAAGTTATGCGAAGATATGAATGCTGTTGTCAAAAAAGTTATCCAAAAATTCTCTCCGTCGGATAACAACAAAGAAAACGACAAACAAAAAGAGAGCAACAAACGAAAGGAGAGCGAGCAATCTCCTTTGATGACGAATTTTTTAAGATCCATATTGAAGAAGAAATCAGACGAGGTGCGAAGAACAAGACCAAAAAAAGTTACCTTTTCTGAAAATAATGACTTCGAGTTATTAAGACAAGAAGAAAAGAAACGATCGAGAGATGCTCAACTAAGAGCTATAGAAAATGAGAGTGATTTTGATGGAAATCAAATGTTGGACTCAGTGACAACTCAAGATGATAATGGTCCAAGTTCTCCAGTTATTCCTGATATAGTAATTCCAGATCCAGTCGTTTTAAATTCAATTCACAGTGAGCAAATTGTAACAGATGCAAATCTGAATCGTCAAGATGTCACTCAAGAAAATCCTGTGCCAGTCAACGGACAAAGCATTATTTTGAACACTGGTGCAAATGGATGTCAAATTGCTGAAACTTCGAATAGAAAACATCAAGAAAAAGTTCACCAAAAACACCACAGAAGTAGATCTCAGAGCTCCTCAAATGCAGCTCGACAACCGATTATCAAAGAATCTGGACTTAATCTGATATGGAAAATTCTTCAGTGGAACCCAAGATGGTTGGATGTCAGTAAATTTAATCATACTACAACTGAACTAAAATTGAATTTCATATTTTTTAATGTGAATTTCTATGTTTCAGGACCAAAAGAAACTTAACTTTGAGCCTCCATTGACAAATTATGACACAATGATACCACTGTCAGATTTTTACGAAAATTTTAATGATTACATCGAAAAAATGAAGCCCAGTATTCTTTTGGAAATGTGGAACCACATTTCCAAATATTATGATACAAATGCGTCTAACAGGTGAGACAATAAACACGATAAATTGAATATATGCATGATGTGCATACATTGAATATATAATTTTATATTAATGATGTTTCCTAGACCTCCCCAGAAGTACTTCATTTCTCGAAATGAGAATCAAAACGGGAAGCCTTATGTTGAAAAAGAGATACCTGGTCAGAAGAATAAAGTTTACGTGAGTATGGAGTTGAAAACTTTGGTCAGTCAATCCGGCTATCTTAATGAAACTCATCTGCAAAAAAATTCACTCGCCATATTTAACTATAAAGCGACAGAAACATGTAAATTGTTTCTCTTCTGCTACGTGACTGATGTTAAACGGACTGTAATCAGATCGCCATCAGATTACGATGCACGTCTTAGTAAGTTTACTTTTTAAAAACGAATCACCATTATCATTATTATCTTTCCATCAACATTATACTGATTTTATTTATTTTCAGAACGAGTTTGCACAGAACCATACGCCATAGTGACTTTGTCTGTCATGATGAAAAAAAGTTCGATACCAATTTCTGAAAATCAACTAGAAGTTTTTATCAGTCGTATTGGACCAATACGACCGTTCATTAAAACATGGGAATCGATTCATAATTTAATTGCACATCCAACTTTATGCACGATTTTAGATCCAACTAGAATTCCCTATCGTTTTACATCACAAAACGTTCAATCTCACTCGAGAACTTTGTCCAATATTATCAATGTAGCAGATGAGAAAGATCTTGACAAAGAACAACAGCATGCTGTATTAGAGGCAAAAAGAATATTCCTTGAACGAGAATCGAGAATTTTGGTTATCGATGGTCTTCCAGGTAATACTGAAAATTTTATATGTATGTAATTTTAGACAAAAATGAAACCTAATAAAAATTTTTTTTTCCCTTCCAGGTACAGGAAAGTCTCAGGTTGTGGTGCGCATTGCAGCTGAATTATTCGCTGATGGATTCAAGAAAGGCAAGTCAAAAATTGTAATATGTGGTCCAACAGATTCGGCAGTTGATGAACTTGCATCAAGATTGATAGTCTTGAATCGCAAACTTTCGACAGGTATGATAAACTCTTTCATCAAACAAAAATTAAAATAGGATTTTTACTGAGAAATGTGTATTCTTTCTTTCTTGTAGATGATAAATTTAAACTGATTCGGATCGGAGAGACTTCTGATAAAACGAAAGATGACGTGAAGAAAATTCAACTCAGGACATGCGCCGAACAAATGAACGAAACAGGAAAACATAACGGCGTTGTATGTTGCAATTTATTGTACCATTTCGTTGAATTTGTGAAATTGAATTTATACTGCAACTACAATTTACAAAATGATTTGTTCAAAAAATTTTAGATTCGTGAGCTGAACAAAAAAATCGGAGATCTTGAAAAATTTTTGAAAAACACTGGTGGTAAAGTACAAAGGTACAAAGAGATGAGAGAAAGACTTGATTCTTTCAGAGCTCAAAGAAAAGCCATGCTTTGTGATCCAGTGAGTGAAATCATTTTAAGAACACTATGTGCATAATTATTTTTTTTATCAAAACATCATTATTCAATTTTCAGAATGCCAAAGAGGACATCTTGGCCGATGAACATTTAGAATCACTCATAAAGAAAAAGGAAACCAAAATTTTGATGAAAGCTGACATCATTTTATGCACCTTAGAATCATGCACTTCTGAAGAAATGGAATCTGTTTTATCAAAGTAAGTCTTAATGTTAGATTATGTAAAATCATTTTTGTTTCATTGATCACTCTTAATTATCAAATTTGTAAAATCTACTATCATTTGTAATGTTGTAGTTGCAAAGAACACGTCATTTGCATCATCGACAACGCATCTCGATGCATCGAGCCTCAGACATTGACTCCCTTGTCATTGGGTATAAGATCTTTGATACTTGTTGGAAACTCAGAACAATATGCAATAGCACATTCATCGGTATATTTTTCGTCATATACCCGAGATATAACGTTTGTATCACTGGGTTATTGCAATGTTTATTAATAATTTTCTTCTCTTCAATTTTTAGAATGCAATGTTCTTAGGACTGAAGAGATCACTTTTCACTAGAATTGTCCAATTATCGCCAGAAAACGTTATCACTTTGAAGACTCAATACAAAACGACCATGGCAGCTCTCCGCCCATTCAATGAATACTACTGTGATGGCAAAATAGAATTTTCTAAGGCTCCAAATGTTATGAAGTCTTTGCGCCCTTATTTGATTCTAGATCACAACGGAATAGAAGGAACAGATCAGAACGAAGCATTTATTGTAAGAAAACTGGTTCATGCCATATGGTCTACCATGGACCAAAATAAACCACTTACAATTGGAGTAATAGCTCACAAAGATGATTTGGCAATGGAAATCAAAAGGGAAATTTTCGAGAAGTAAGCATGATAATCATTTTTCAGAAATCATTGCAAAATTTAATGTTCGAAACAATTTATGATAAATCAATGTTTTCAGCATTGCATCGTTCCATGAAACTCTCATAATCACTGTGGAGACATATGAAAAATTTGAGAACCAAGAGAGAGATGTGATCATTGTGGCATCTGCTATTAAGTTTCTGATGAACGATTTGTATGTAGCTTTAACCAGAGCTAGGCAGTGTTTGTACCTGTGCGCCAACTTCAGTAGTCCTATCTTGGTAAAATATTGATTAATTTATTTTTACTGCATAAATTATGGCCATGATAAAATATCATGTAAAAATTTTGTTCTTTTTTTACAGAGATTTGTATTCAGCATGCAAAATCTTTTGGAAGATGCGAAAACTTCGAAGACTTATGAAAAATTGGACGCAAAATTAGATTCTTTGGATATCAAGACTCAAATCTCACACTATCAATTTTAATTTCCTATAAGCAGATAATTCATATTTAAATATAATATCTAATATACATGAAAGCTTGAGTAATATATGATTTCGATCATATAAAAATTCCAATAGATGATAGCCTTTTGAACATTACTATGACAGTTATTTATCAAGTTAATTGATTATTGTTAGAAATAATTTATTAATAGTAATCATAACAGTAAAAACGAAGTCGGTTTTAATGTAAACCAAATTTGTATTTACTGTCAGCTATATTTACTAACAGTATTATTTAATTCTCTTATAATTATTTCATTTCATTCGTAGAATAAATATGTAGTTTTATATTTGATCTCTCAAAATAATTAAATGAATACCGTAACACCTTCGTTATATACAGATCTTTAAATATAACTATTTTTTTAATATTTTATATCTTGTGTTGAAGTTATTTTAATATCCTTGGCTTGAGCGACATTTTTTATTTATGAATTGTATAGATATATGTTCAAGTTTCCCGCATCTTTTTCAGAACTATTGGAAGCGACATCTCTTAGACATTCACACCTTTCTACCAACAGCTGCGCCAGTTTTGTGTTGATGTTTAGAGGAGAAACATCAAAACTGCAATTAAAAATGTTGTAAAGTTTTCTGAGTATTAGTTTGAAATAAAATCGTCAACAAATTCTTTAAACAAGAATTCCCGTTTGTTACTGACTTTAAAACGTTAGGTGAAAACTAAAATTTTTTATTCAGAATGTCTGACCGACTGACGCAGCTTCAAGACATGATTAACCAGGTTAACCTTTTGTTATTCACACAATTTCATTTAACAACTTTATTTTATATTCTTTAATTTCATCAATGTTGATCTTCAATATATTGATGGTATCATTCATAAAATTATTAATTCATTTATTCAAAATTAAAATCAAATATTTTTTTGCAGCAAGCAGAATATTTTTGCAACAGTGTAGGAATTTTACAACAATTCTCTACTCCGAGCAAGTTTTCCAATTTCGATAAAGTTGGAACCCCACAACAAAATCAGTCACAAGATCAAGGTACAGTAATAAATTCTCCAAAATTTAATCTTAAAAAATATTAGTCCTGTTTTATACGGTATTGATATTTTTATGATGGATAATTTCTTTGATTTTGATTTTGTTTACTGAGCCAAGTTGCACAATTAATTTTCAAAGATGTGTCTTCAGATTATGCTGCTTTATTTGCTACACTAATTGCGCGCACTGCCAAAGATATCGACGCATTGATTGAGAGTCTACCTGCGGATGATGCGTCACTGGATGGCCAAGTGCAGAGCCTCAGCCGCTTGGAACAAGAAAATCAGGTCTCATTTTCAAATAAAACTTTATCCAGTTTTACTGAAACATTATTTCACAATAAAACAACAAAAAATCATTTGAATTATGAAATTTAGGCAATTAAGGTAAATGTTTAGGTAGAATCAAATTCGAAGGTTCTTTTTATTATAAAATCTATATAACCCTAATGAAATTTAAATTTGTGAACGTAATTTTGATACTACCACATTTACATCACTTGCCGCTAAATTTTTTTCTTTAGTAGACATTTCTAAACATATTTCTCTATTTTTCATATCTAAACTGTTTTATTATGTAACTTTCTAGGAGGCGTGTAAGCAGCTAGAGGAAAAAGTTCGCCAAGGCGAGATGTTACTTAGTAGAATCCAAGCAGCACTTCAGGACATTGCCCAAAGTCAGCTAGACATGCAGAATCCAATTAGTGACAATCCTTTAAACCCAAATCTAAATCTTATGGTCCTACCAATTAAACAAGAAATGCCCATGACGTTATCAAACAATGTGACAAACGGACACCCGACCCAAGAACCCTCTGAAAACGCGATGACACAGTGAAATAACTCCCACAGATCTTTGTGGACAATATTTTTAACGTTCAACAAAGTTTTGCAAAGACGAATCAAAATTTCAGATGGTTTGATTTTATGATAAAGTAATTAGGAAACTTGATATTCGAGGTGCTGGATTTATGAGATTGTTGAGTGTTTTTAAGAGAGCGACTTGACTTCATTTTTGAAGTAAAAAGTAATCCTGTAAATAATACCTTTTATGCACACACACGCATGTGCAGTATTTATAAGCGGGTATTTTTGATTTAATGTTTTCTCGAGACGAAATAAATTTTTATTTATAAATTGGCCATAGTTCATTATATTCATTTGATGAAAAGTCAGTGATCAATTTATTCTAAAAGTTTGGATTTATTTTTACAGAATTTTAATTAAAAATATGAATAAAAATGAAATAAAACATTTATATTGATGTAGCAATGTCTGAGTTGAATGAAAATCTCTTAAGACCATACGTCAGGCCAAAGAGGTCAGTGACTCACTTTTGTGAAGCTTCTTTACCGTAGGCCCGCAAGTTTTGGTCCAGCAAAATCCGGTTCGAAACAATGACTAAAATATCCGCACAGTTACATCAAATTCCTTAGGGCCTAACATTTTACCTCTTCGGTACCTCTGATTAAAATATGTCAAAATATTTGATAAAATTTAAACTATATTATTAGAACAATGTCAATTTCATTCTAGGCAAAGGGAAATGCTATGAAAGGGTACGATTATTTTCTCTATTCGTTCAAATTTGCTTCTTAGGGAAAAAGTCATTGTCAAAAAAATATATTTGTTTAACAAGCAAATATATTATTTATGAACCAAAAAAACAAGTTGACTATATTCACTGATTATGAAACAAAATTGATGGCCGATAAATGTAACGCTCGCGATAAAAAGTGATAAAACGACTTTCAAAGTTGCATTGTATTGTTGGCGGAAAGTCCGGCCGCTCGAGTGAGCTCGGTTCGAGACCTGCTCAGGTAGGTAAGTACCGTTCGTTGAGAAGGTACGCGCAACGACGCCACTTGGACCGCAGTCAGGCCGCTACCTTTGCCGCGTCAGGTGCAATTGACGACGACGTTGGCAGTTCCACGTTCCCACGTACGTCAAAATCTGACACGAGGTAAGTTTAAAAAAAAAGTTCAACAACAATAACTCTCGCACTATCCCTTCGAGAACAAACAATTTTTTTTTCACTACCCGAATGAAAATCCTGCGGACTTCCGAATCAGCTGTGACGTCACCAGGAAGTGGAAGAAAATGTTTGTCGCGTGTAGGAAAGCATTTCTCCCTTGTGGTGTTCTGCCACGAAGTCAATCTTTTCAAGGACGAATTTCATCATTTTTTTTAATTTGACAAATGATATGATACATTTTTTTAGCACTTTTTTTTGTTAATTTTATTTATAATGTGATTTTTAATTTTGAGTTTTATATTGTACTTTAAAAAAGTGAAGAACAAAAAATTGTGATGTAAGAAGATGAGAAAAAAGTGACTGGAACGAAGATGAAATATTTTACAGTCGATTATGGGCTTCTTTTCGGGGTTGCTTTTGTTCAACGAATTTTCTAATAGTCGTTTTAAAGGAAAGGGAAATATATGTCTAAATAATTCTCTCACTGAAATGCGTAGCTTTAATCATCAGCGTGCAACATATCATTATGCACTACAGTTAGACGACCAACCTATCTTCGACGCGTAAAAATTTCGAAGACGTCTTTTGTATGCGGTTTCCGGCTCTTTATATCGCCGATTTTATCAATCAAGCCGATCTCTGATCGCTACGAAATATATTATTTACTAACCAATCAATTTTAACTTTTTAAAAGTCAATGTTCAATTTCATTACTTCTGCATTAATAATTTCTTCAATCTTGTAACAATTTCACAGATAAAATATTGATTCAATTGGACCGATAACAACCATAATTTATCTGCACTTCAATCACCTTTAAAAACAAGTATAAAATTGGTTTTTCAGGTATATTCAAAATGGATTATTGTCAATTTGTTTACGAGATTGTTTTTCAATTATTTTCAACTGTTAAACTTGGAGGATTTTCGATTTGGAAGATCATGATCTGAATTAGAAAATATAGTCATTAATTCTAAAGATCTCTTGCGAGTGAAAAAACTTACGAATCGCGTGAAAATTGCGTAATTCCAGTAACACCGATGAGCATAGATTTCGCGGTCAGTAACCTCTTCCTTGGCAGATGCGTTCTTTTGCGGGGCGCATCATGCAACGGGCGCACAAAAATGTCGCATACTCGTTGGCTCACTCTCGCGTTCTATGGAGTCAGCGAGTGAAAACGAGAAACGCGAATGAAAGTGCAGGCAGAGGAGAGCGGATAAAGCATCTTTCTTATTGGCCCAATTCCGGTGTTTCGTATCAGCATTATTATTCAGTTTACGCACTTGTATCGGTACATCCTTCGATGAACTTGAATGACCTTTAATTAAAACAACAAATTCAACATCGTTTTGAACTCACAAATCAGTACTTTTCAAAAACAAAAAAAAAACCAAAACAAATATTTTTTTTTTAACTATAAAAACAATTGATTCGCATGTTTTTGTAAACAAAACAAATGTTGGTTTTCGTAACAAAATATAATCATTAGAATGATAAATCCGAAGAGATACAAAAAAAAATTATTTTCATAAAATCGGCAAATTTTATAATGACCTTCAAGAATGTGGGATGTGCTGTTGAAATGACCTTGCTCACTAAACTGGAATACTTTTATATTAGTCTCAGTGAAATAGTTCAGTTGAAGATAGCTCTACGATAGTGGTGTGTTATTACCATTTCTTGCGTGCAAATAACACTTTTATTAATCCAGTTTGTTTTTGTGGAAATGTACAATCCACTCCGAAAATAAACGAAGCGTTCATAAAAATTAGCCATAAAATACCTGGTATATTGCAAGCGTAGCGTCCTTTAATGGCAATTTTATGTCCCGACAGAAACTATTCCGACAGACATTTGCATTTTCGTGGACGCCAATGAAGATTCGAAGAAAAACACAAGTTTAACGAACTTTAAAGTTTAAACAGAATCTCATCTTGTTTATTTACAAGCCGGTCAATTGTTGTGCCTTCTGATTTTCATTAAACACAAAAGATAAACATGTTTAACCTCTGTTTGTATTTTAACCAACTCAAACATCGAACGACCTTGACCGATAAATAATTATGTCAATAAATCATCAGCAGTAGATCAGAATGTCAACATAAGATCGTCAACAGTCGCACGGTAACCTTGAAATTCACCCTCGATCATAAAGTTGTCATAAAAAGTAAAACATACCCGGAACTGATGACACAACTCGAAGAAAAGTAATATTTTCCCAGGTCCGGGAGAAATGGTCGAAGGCGTGGTACAGTTAGTCAGAGTTTTTGGCCAGGATGGACAGGAGGCTCCATCATTCAGAGAGGCTATATCCTTATCCCGTTTCGCGCCTCTTGGCAGCGCGCGATGACTAACAGTGCGTATACCGTTAGGTCAAATCGTTATTTCATCGTTGTTCCAGCTGGAGAATGTCAATTTCATGCGGTTTACGGTACTGAAATTGCGCGATACTTATACGATATACCAGATTTATTATGATCACAACGTCACGCTTTGGCTTGGGACAGTTTGTTTCATTGTACACAATGCAAGTGCCTTGTTCTTTTTACACTCGTTAAAATTCATATGTGGTACGTATTAAAAGACGACAGAGTGCAGTCGAAATCAACAAAATGAAAATAATGAACAATCATTTGCAAATAATTATTGGAATATAATTACATATAATTATTTATAAATATATAAATTTTCTATATTCATATACAATTATATATTTATATTGATTATGTATAATTAAATATGAACAAAATTAAAAAAGCAACAATTTTCATCACTTACATTAATTATTATTTATTACTGAAATTCATGAATTTTTTTTCTTTAATTGCTAGATGAATGATTAATCATGTTCATCATGTTAGGTTCTCTTGTACGAACAATTGGATGGAAAGAGATGTCGTGCGTGGCACCTACGAAGTTGTCTAGGAATAATGACGTCAATGATCTACGGTTGTTGCAATTGTAAACCAGGGCAAAATTGTGGAACAAAACTTGCGACCCATCTCTTCCCATTCTCTCACATCATTCTCTACAATCGCAATTTCGAGAAAATATATTGTTCAAATTATAAATTGAACCTAATTTTTTTGTTTTAACTGATTGAGTCAAGGAATTTGTTTATGCTAGCGTTGGACATTTTTACTTAACTTGAATATCGACTTCACTTTTCTTGTGAAAAATGACTCCTACTTTGAATTGTTATCAGACTCATACTTCTGCGATACTTGTTTGCGATAATTCGCATTTATTATATAAACAATGTGACAAATCTTCTATTTATACTTTGAAATTATTTCTAAACTTTTGAGTTTGAGTAAACATGATAATCAAATTTATTCTTAATAAACAAATGCTTAATAAACAAGTTTAAAAGAGTCCCCTCCCCCAAATGTATGCAAAATGTTGAAGCCTCCATTATCTACAACTATTTCTAAACATTCACGATAAATGAAATGTTAGTTGCCTTTGTTATTAACAATGAAATAGATAATTTCGTAGACAAATGTATGCGCGCAATGTTATACAATGTATATGTATTATTGATTTGATGAAAACAAAATTGTTCATCAATATTTTACTTCGTTATTTGTGAAAGAAATTGGAACACTTTCTGGACCTTCTTATTATGTATGTCATTGCAAACAATCATACTCATTTTCCTTGGTCGGTTATGACCGGTATTCGGAAGCAATTGATGTATTATGAACCAGTCATTATTTTCAGTATTAATAACGTATCATCAAATCAAAAAGAAAATATGAAATTGAAATATGATGTCGGTGATTTTGATTGTCTCCAACTTTTATAATCATCACTGGGTTACATCAATCTATCAGGTTCAAAAGTAACTTCAATTTCAAATTAATTCTAATGAACATATATTTGTTAAAAAAAAGAAAAACAAAATTATCACAAAATTTGTATAGTCGTTAGGAAAGATGAAAAATCAAAATTGCAAAATTTACCAACAAACCTTTTGCTGATTTTTCGTGGCATGCGGACCTTGACCCGAGTCGTTGACCTTGAAGACAGGAGTCTGAATTCCGGCACACCTACGTAGCTATTTTAGGCCACACGAATTAAAGCTCCATACAACGTACCGAAGACGTTTCGGATCGTGATCAAGCAGATACCGTTGCGCCAGTCTGAACAATGCTACCTCGTGCTTTATCCTGCAATGGCTCTGCACTTCGCGCTTGGAAATTCGCAATTAATAAATTTGGTTCATCCAAATTATACCGCGCACTCGTACAAATTAACACGCTATCATATAAAACCTACTTCTTTATAAGAATAAACTTCAAGATAATATTAAATTCATAAAATTACTTATAAATTTATCAAAAAAATCACATTTGATTTACAACTGTAAAGTAATATGAAGTATGTCTTACTGATAACAACAATAAAAAAGAAAATGTATTATTCGTTTG
This sequence comes from Trissolcus brochymenae, assembly GCA_030523145.1. NCBI lineage: Eukaryota > Metazoa > Arthropoda > Insecta > Hymenoptera > Scelionidae > Trissolcus > Trissolcus brochymenae. The sequence goes on from JAQQRF010000006.1 coordinate 373,473, forward strand.
CTTAATCATGAAAATGTATTTGTTACAGAAAATCAAGATGAGGCTGTGGCGGAATTTGGTGTTTTTAATTTTGATCAGTCTGGTGGCCTGTGAGAAGGACGACGACGCTTCTTCGGCGTTTATAGATGCAGCGCGCGCACTTTTCGCTGACAAAGATGCCGTCGGCGGTCTGCAGGGCATGGCAAGCGCCTTCATGCAATCAGATGCTGGGAAACAGGTTGCTAAATCAACATTTTCAGTGTTTGCAAATAAACAGTTATTTGTTCCCATGGCTTGGATCATGCAAATTGAATTCCTTGTTGAGATTCAATGAACAATTGCGGTCCATTTATGTTGGCTATTGTTCTGTACAGATAAGTCATTCGGACGAGCACTTTTTTTTGAAGAATGAAAAGCGAGTTTTCACGATATCTGGAACGACGCATAAGAACCCCAGACAATTTATCTAAATGATGAAAAAGGAAAAATACTTCTCGAATAAATTATCATAACTTATCAAATTTAAAATTATAAAAGCAGTTTATAATCATGAAACTAATTATAAATAATAATGATCATATAATTAATAATTTTCTGTTCTTTTTCATTGACAGGTTGGAGACATGCTGGCAGGTGGTGGCAGAGCAAAATCTGACGGCGTGAGCCAGATAATCAATGGTTTAGGTTCCTTGTTGAGCGGCAACCAAAATGGAGGAAACGGTATAGACTTATCGATGATCAGCAATGTGATCGAGAGTTTCAGTTCATCTTCAGGATCATCGGACGACCACCACAGTCACAAAGAGAAGCGGAGGAACGATGAAAATAACGGGATCGATTTTGAGAACGTACTGAACATTGCCAGTATGTTCTTGGGCCAGACTGGCAACTCGGAAGGTATCATGGGTCTTATACCCATGTTCTTGGAAAACTTTGCTAATGGTGGGTCCGATGCTTCTGGAGTCAAGAAAAATGACCACTCGGATCATTCTTGGTATATGCCACCGATCTTGGAAAACGTGCATCTCATGTGGGACCATTTTAGGTACACGTTCCGTTAATGAAACAATAATTTTTTGAAAATCAGACCGAAGTTATTCGCAGTTTGTTTATATGTTAATGTAAATTTTTTTTGTATTAATTTTAGCAATTCAGAACTTGGTCAGACTTTGTGGAAAAGCAGTGGCCTAGGGAAAATAATGAAGCAGATGACAGACAAAAATGGTCGTGTTCAGTATGAAAAAATTCTAGAGAGCTTCGACAATCCCATGCTAAGAAGAAGGTGGATCAAGTCAGCGACAAACTTTGTAGCTGATTGGATCTCGCACATATCTGACCCTGTGACTCAGCAACGTTACATGCAAACGGCACAATTCATTGGAAACAGTTTTCTCAAGTCTCAGGGATACCCAAAGTCGGTCATGTTTGAGCCTTCGAGACCAGCAGAAAGTCTTTCCAGATTAGTGAACGCAGTTGCTATGAGACATCTGAACATGAAAATTGATAGCTACAAATATATCAAGCCTGCGGTTTCCTATATTCAGGAATTGATGAGTCTGGCATCTGAAAAAGGATTCATTGTTTCAAGAATCAATGCACGAGAACTTAGCAACAGGCTGAGCGATACTATGAATAATGATATCATGAATCCTATTCTTAGGGTAAGTTTTGAAATTTGAAATTCTTTGTTGTAAATAAATTTAAATGGTTGTTGTAAGATTGTACGAATTTGCAGGCATATCGAGCGTACAAATGGGGAACGAAAATGCCCGAGTGTGCTCCACAAATTTTGTGCTCGATAAATGAGAAGGACAAGGAAGACAACGGCAATAAAACTACGATGAGAAGCAAACTGACAACATTTGCAAGTTTCCCGGCAGCTTGGGCGATCTCTAACAAAATTGGTACTAATTTGTGGACTCTTTATGGTGCCATTACAGAACCAGTTGACTGTCATGTACGTATCTATAGAGAACTTTGATAGATTCTGAAACTACAACATTAAATTAAAAGGTATAGCTCATTCCTTGGTTTGATTTTAGGAAAAGTTCCCAGCAGACTGTTCTGTCTACCATGAAGATGAGATCCGGGTGACCACAGAATACATTTCCCACAACGAGCTCTAAAGATCTCTTTGTCTTCCACAAATTCTCATTCCTAAGCTACCGACTAGTTATTTTCATCTCATTAATTACACAAATTAATTGTTCACAATCATACAAAGGTCGTTAGTTTAGGAATCACGATTTTATACCTCGATTTGCATAGCGCTAAGGTCGTAGTTAAACAATTATTGAATTCACATCAACACCTTTTATTTATAAAGCGGAAAGTAACTTAATAAAAAAAAGTGAGATGATTTTTAAATTTAAAGAAAAAGAAATATCTGAACTTTTTGATATATTTTTGTTCTCATTTGGTTTTACATGGACTAGATGACTTTCAATTGAATTTCTTTCATCGATGCAAGTGAAAGTAATATATATATATTTATATAGTGAAAAATCGTTGTTGCGCGTGCATTAAATTAGATAATAAAATAAATAAACAATAATTTAATGTAATAACACATTTTGTACGGTGTGCAACGCAACGATGCTACGGCGTAATTTGTCGGTCATTGACTATAATATAATTATTTGTCAAGTTACACATTTGGACGGAAGTCAATTGAGTAAATAACAAGACGATGAGACGCGCTCGTTGATTATAAACTTATTTTTAGACATAATGAATTTTTGTAAATATTAGGTAAAGACCAAATAAAATGTACATGATCAACTTTTATTGATGACACCGGAACTGTTGTATTACTTCTCTAATCCTGGGTGACTATTTTTTTGACTTCATAGTGTTACAAGCCCATTCTAAACCCTCCTGTAAATGAGATTAATTAGATTTTTCATGTATATACCAACATGTATATATTGTCGCTCCAGACGAAAAAGGGCCTATCTCAAAATTACCACATGTATTTTAAATGGACGAATTTTCAGATAGGGCCTTTTTCGTCTGAGGCAACGATATTAATACATACACTCTGCACAAAAATTAGCGCAATAAATTGTCAAAAAAATGAATTACTTTCAAACATCGATAATATTCAGTCAAAAGATCTCTTTTTTTCTTTATTGAAGCTTGAAGTGTCAACTTTAATATTCTGGTAAAAGAAAGGTTTTTTGATTGAAAGTTATTGCTGTTTAAGAATTGGTTATATTCTCGAAAATTTTAGGAGGGAGCGCTTATTTCTGTGCGGAGTATATATATATGTTTGATTAACATACTTTGACGCCTTTGGCTTGTGTCGCAACGCAAGCCTGAATTTGCCAATCTCGATCTTTGATCATGTGCAGTCCAAGACCTTCCGCAATTTCAGAAGCAGTAACTGCTCCGGCCATATCTTGTTTGTTCGCATAAACAAGAAGAGGGACATTTAATAACTTTTGTTCGGTCAATAATTCAGACAGTTCTTGCCCAGTTTCTTCCAGCCTATTAACGTCTGCGCTGTCTATGACGTAAATCTGAAAACCCAACATTTTTGTTTCTCTAGTGAACCATAATTATTTATTATTAAAAAAAAATGTTTTGGAACTCACAAGTATGTCAGTGTTTTCAAAATAATTTCTCCAGTACGGTCGAATTTTTCTTGCTCCTCCAATATCCCAGACGTTCAGTTTTATCCCATCGCTCTGAATACTTTTTATATTGAAACCCTGAGTCGGAGTAACCTGTAAAATTAAAAAAAAATTATATCATCCAGAAATTGAACATTAAAACAATAAGAAAAAATTACTTGGAAAAAATCTTCGTTTGCTAATATTTTGAGAATTGTTGTTTTTCCAGCATTGTCTAGTCCTAAAAGTAAGAGCCTGAGTTCCTTTTCTTGTGCTGGTCTCAGTTTACGTAGAATTGATAACAAACCCTATAATGTAAGCAATAAACATTAGTTACAACAACATAACCCAATTTGATGAATTTAAATTTTTTTAATTTCCCGCCAAATCGCAAAAACATTAAAACAAGTTTAGAATCTTAGTTTAAAGAAGCAGTTTGCGAACTTGAGGCGCACTCAATTATTTATGTAAGTATTTTTAATACATTATCATATGTTATTGATTCTTCCTTAGTTGCTAAGTCTTATACACGGCAAAATCACTTTTCATCCACGATGATTTTCGGATATAAAAAAACATAAATGATGTTTATCCTTTTTCGAGGTTAGAAATTCAAATTTGCGGACTCTTGGCCCAGTAATAATTACCATTTTGGAAAAAATCAATCTTCCAATTAACTTGTTATCAAATTTTCAATTTTCGTTTAAATTTCCTTGGTCTTTTCGTTGAAAATTAATTTCGTTTCCTGCGTTGAATTTTGACATAAGATTGACGTCTTGTCGATAACTTGGTTTGTTTATCTCATGTAACTAAGAACGGTATCCAGGGACCGTCAGCGCCACCTGTTGTAAGCGACCGTTGTTATTACTGAAGGTCACAAAAATGCATAATCGCACGGTAAATATGTGCTATAAGTATTGTTTACTTTTGTTTGACTTGCGAACACAAACACGCGCGCGAATCATTCATGACCGCAGTTTATCAATGAAATACTTTTTGTTTATCAACAAATTTTGAAAATAAAAATATAGCGCATGAAAAAAAAACGTAATTTGATACTTGTAGAAACAATCTATATTCTTCTGAGAAATTCAATTTTTCATAAACAGAATTTTTGTTTACATTTTTTATGCTGTTTTCTTTCTTTTATAAAAAGGTCATTTATGTTGTAGGTCACAGCGAAAATATGTTTTACTACACAGGAATTAACTGCTGTTCTTTATTTACAAAAAATGGTGAATCTCCAGTGATGATCGAAAAATTCCAACCAATCGATTTCGTCGATCTCAAGAAATTCGAGATAGGGTGGAATTTTTGTTTGCTTTGGAAAAACTCGGACTTGTACATTTCTGGAAACATAAATAAAAATGAAAACAAGAGTGGAATTGAGAAATTAACCATTCCAGGAAATTCAAAGAGGTTATATTTTTTTTTACTTTTATTTATTTTTTAAGTTTTTCTCAAAATAATGCAGAGGAGATGATGTTTTGTTTTGATTATTGGTGTAGATATAAATTTGCAACGGTAGATTCGAAAAGTGTCTGTATAATCACAGAAGATAATGAAATTTGGCAGTACAAGGTATACCTCAAGGAATGGAAAAAAGTTCCGAAATTTTTGATTGATTGTGACGGAGGGCAGAAAGAGATGATTATACAAATCGTGATGACACGATGTACCTTTGTTTTAACCAATTTAGGTCAGTATTCTTGATTAAAATTATTGAATTCTGTCCAAATAAACAATGCAATGCAATGCTTGTTTGCAGTGAATCACATTTTTCAAAATCATAAAAATGAATGCAAATATTTGTTGAAAAAATTAATTTTGGTGTATTAAATCTTCAGGACGTGTTTATTCTATTCCGACGTTAATTGAAATGCCAAAACGGCAAAAGTTTGTACAAATTGCTAGTGGATTTGATCACACGATAATGTTGGCAGAAAGTGGCAGTGTATTTTCCATGGGGATGGGAACGTAAGATTTTTACTTTGAAATTATATATAGCAATATATATAAGATATAGATATAATTGCCTATAGATATAGCCATTTTTCTTTATAGGAGAGGTCAACTTGGTCACGGCGACTTGGAAGACTGTGAAAATCCCAAAGAAATTGAAGCCTTGGCCGGTCTCAAAGTTGTTCAAATTTCTGCCGGCGGTTGGCATAGTGCAATTATAACGGACCAGGTTGATAGATTTGATATTACATATATTTTTATATTTGAAACAAAGTTGATTAATTCATTTAATCAATGTTACAAAGTGTAGAGTCGGTGAATAATATACAATTTTTCTTATTTAGGGCGATTTATATACTTGGGGTTGGAACACAGCTGGAGAACTCGGTTTTCCAACTGACGATGTAAAAATCTGTGCCACACCTCGAGTAGTAGATTTTCATGATGAAGCAAAGGGTGACCTTGAGGTCAACGTTAAGAAAGTTGAATGTGGGAATAATTTTACGATCTGCATGACAGGTGTGTTGAAAAAAAGTTGAATCAAATTTCGTCCTATTGATTTTATTGGAATAAAAAAACTTAAAAATTAAAAGCATCAAAATTATTCAAATTTTTTTAAATTATTCATTTTAGACGATGCTACTCTATGGGGCTGTGGAAGCAACAAGTACAGCCAACTGGGTCAAAATACTAAAGACCTTGAAAGTTTTGCCGGCTTTTTCAAACTCAAACATGATTTCAGCAATGAAATAATACGCGATTTCCAGTGCAGAGAGTGGGGCACGTGCGTCATTACTAATTAGAGTAAGCATAATTTTTTTTATGCATCCTGAATACTTGTAAGTTCTTGTGCTTCGATTGACTCGATCAGAGGCAAAATAAATTTATTAGCAATATGTTGTGCTTCTTCTTCACTAATCGATGGAGGAGGAGGTTTAATCGTTTCATCGATGAAAAGTGATGAAGTCAAAGCTAAAATCATTAATTTCATTTAAATTTAATCTTACTTTATCAAACTTCATTGCTAATTTTATTTTAAATGATGTACATTTCCTGCTTTTTCTTGAACTCTTTATATTTTTCTTCGGTGAGAACTCGTCATCCAACTTTTGTTTGAGAATCGTCTGAAAGTTATTGTCTGGATCCCCTTCTTTTATTTTTCTTGGTTCGTGCAAAGTGTACGGTAACACATAATACAGTTGTTCAATTTTATTCACGAATACTTCTTGTATCAATAAGTAACAAAACTCGTTACCGAACCTAAAAAATGTAGATAGTAATTTTTTTTAATATCGCATACAAAATTTATGGTCACATAAAAAGGATTTACATATCAAAAGATGCTTCTACAATTGTTTGGAAAACTTCATTCACTTTTGAGATGTCGAAATTCGAGTTTTCATGTGAAAAATCATTTTTCGGGATTTTTGATTCTTGACTTAAAAATTTCTGTAATTGCACAATTTTAATGTCTAAATAACAAAGTAATATAACTGAACAATCGATAAAAAATTGATGATAATAATATAAATACTGCAAATTTTTGAAAATATTTTTGATGGAAGAATTGACGAGATAGTTGACTATCATATTCTGATTTTGCAGAATCATTCGTTAATAAAAATACTTCTGGGAACATTTCTTCCCAATAAAGTAGAGGTTTTCTTAAATTGATATCCATCATCACCGAGCAAAAAACTTCATTCATCTCGTAAAAAAATTGTTTGCGATTTGGATTAAGTTCTAAAAAAATGAAGAAATTAAATAAAAAATAGTATTAATATTGTCTCAAAATCACCATTTTTAGTATATGGCTGTGTATTAATATGTAACAAATTCGAAAAATAAAAATATCAATTTTGTTCATAAATGCACACTTCGAATAACTTGAAATTCTCCAGCCAACCAACTCACGAAAACACTACGGTAATGAGCGTCATGTTTTGATTCATATCTTAAAACTTGTAGAGCTAATATATCCAGAAACCAAAACGATGCCATGTTAGTTTGAAAATCTGAAACTCCCAGGCATTCGCCGAGTAACCTAATTTATGAAAATCATGCTAATTCTAGTATAAAATAGATGCTAATTAGCATATAAAGATTCTATTAATAACAAAAATAAATGTTTCATTTTTTAAAATTCTTTTTTAAACTTAATGGAAAAAAATTTGTATGTAACGTAACTCTATCACGTTTTTGGGTGACATGTCAGTCAGTTCGATTGGTTGATTAATTAACGATTTAAAATTCAACGGCAATGTTTCGATATATTTATCCTTTTCATCTAAATCTTCTTCATTTTCTGACAGCTGATCTTCCATTTCTTCCTAAAATCAAAATCAATATTATAATTTGTAAATACAATTTTTTTCAATTTGAAATACTGAAAGTAAAAAAAAATTTTTTCTTCCTTTTTTATCATGTAACTTACCTGGCCTTCATCACGAAAAAAATCTTCACTGCTCAGTTTAGTTTTTGACTCTGCCATGGTAGTTTAAATTGATTTTCAGGTGTATTTTATATTAGTTATCTCTTTTTAAACTTGAGATTGGAAAAAATATCAAATTATGTCTTATTGATGAAAACTTTGAGGTCAGAGGTTAAGTTATCATTTTTGTAGTTTGATGTTTGGTGTCAATGACACTATCGTTTATTTTTTTTAATTTAACTTTGTTCTTTTTGACGGTATTTAACAAATTACTTACTTCTTCATTATAAGAGTACTTGTTTGAAATGAAGAAAAGTGGAATGAAATGAAAGAAATGTTGAAATTAATTGTATAACAAAAAATCAATCCATACGCAAATTTTTATTCATTCTTTTTATTATTTTTTTTCCATATTTTGTTCAATATTTTCAGAAAATAACACTCCAAAGCGAAAAAACCGTATATTCTCACCAATCCCAATGTGTGTATAATATATATTATACTTTTTCATATATAATATATATATGTATATATAATGTATACTTTAATACTTTATATATATTAATGTGATGTGGAGTAGCGCACACATTAGATTGTTTATGTATCGATACCTTTATAATTTTATCGATAAATTACAAATATTGAAAAACATGAAACAGATACAGTCGTGCCAAGGACGCGCTTTTCCCGAACCCTCAAATAACATTCACAGTCCCACCCTTAAAACCAACAAACTTCATCAGAGAATCACATTCTTCAAAATCTTTCTTCGAATGTTCAAGTCAAAAACAAATTAATTTATGCAACGAAAAATTTCTATACAATAGAGACTTTTTGCATTGTAAAAATCGCTCGATTGAAAAATGGCGCGTCCCCGCTCGACTGAAGTACTTATATATTTTCACACCGAAGTCAAAAAGGCAATACGCAGTACGAACTTATCTAGTTATATTGTATATCTGTGTGTACGCGCGCGTTGACGTGACTTTACAAATATCATTTTTTGTTTGTTTCTTTTTTTTTTATTCATTTTGTTTCTCGTTTTGCATAGTTTTTCTCCTGTCAGCTTTCCCTATATGTCCTTGGTATCAACCTTTTTATTATACCTTAAGTTATTTTGTTTCAATGTTAATCAATGAATATTCATTATTTTCTCCTAATTTCAGTCGAAAAGGGAGAAGAGAAGGAGGAGGATGGGATGGAAATGAAAGACAGACAGGTCGCTCCAGATGGAGAAATAAAGACGAAGGTGAAAAGAGTACGCAGCGCCGCCGCAGTTGACTGTCATGACTCTGAGATACCTTCTACCCTCCTAATATTGTGTACAAAAATATCGGCACCGAGACGAAGCTATGTCGAAATAGAGTCACAACGATGAAGATGGTGGAGGTAAATGCATCGCCTGTCGATCAGTTTTTGAAACAAAACATATCTCTTAAAATTAAATTGTTAGTTACATACTCATTTATGAATTGCAATCATTTTTGTTCACAGGTGTAACTGTGGAACCGGCTACCCTGTCAGTAAAGTGCTCGACACGCCACCTATCCACTTTAAATCTTATTATGTCTGAGTCTTCAGTTTCAGAAGTAAAATTTGTAAGTAATTACTATTTTTTTATTTTATTTTTATTTCACATATCAAGGGTGTCACAATTTTTGATCGACGAAATGAGAGTGATTCAAGTGATCGACAAATGACACCATTTGGGAAGCGTTCAACTGAAAAGTGGTTGGGATGAGGGGGGGGGGGCATGAAGAAAACAATATTAAGAACAGAAAATAAAAAAATGACATGAACTAATCGAACTCATAGATATTTTCAATGGATTTTATTGAAAATAATACAACAAAATGTGTCTTCATAATAATTAATAATAATAATAATAATAATAATAATAATAATAATAATTAATTAATTAATCAATAATAATAATCATAACTAAAATTAATTCATAATTATTGATACGTACTATTGATACTCATCGATAACTCTAGATAATCATGTCTTAAAACGGCTTCTTCGTTTAAATAATTAATATTATCATCGTTCAGCATTAATAATAATCGTAATAAAATGATAATAAAAAGGACAATGAAGTTACTGTATAATTATAATTAATGGTAATGGTCGTATCATTAGAATAATGCATCGACAAACAAACGCAAATGATCCGCTCAGTTTTCGTCATCGTCCTCGACTCATATCTTCGGTTTTGTCTGTTTCCTCATCTTTGTTTTCCATTCTTTGTGTCTTTTCGTCTCGCGTATCTTGCTCGTTACCTCGTCTTTTATCTTACTATATATATATATTTATATATCAATCAATAAATGGATTAACTAATTCATTCCATAATTAAATTACACGTCACTTGGATATGCACATATAGATATAAAGTCGTTTTTGGTCCCACCTAACAGACGTTAATTACACTCATACACTTTAATTTTGTTCAATTGTAATCAATTTTTTGTTTGGAATCCCTCAGGGGTGATGATTCAACCCAACGTTTTTGCTAATTTCATCAGTCGAATCTCATCTATGTTTTGATTCCGTTGAGTCGAGCCAAAACTCTGCAGGGATTGCGAATACTTTTTTGTTTGTTTCCTTACGTTGCATTCAAACGTGTACGTGTGATTTTTGTTTTATTTTTTTTTTTTTTTTTTGCACATCGATCAAAAGAAGAGAAATCGCTTACAATTCTTCATCCACAATCGCATTCCCATTCGCTAACATCGTCGAAAAATCGTACTTTCAAAAACTCATGTTTTCGGTATTTTATTCATAATAAAAGTGTGCATTGCGTGTGTATCACTGGGACTCAATATCATCTTTTTTTTGTCTTTCGCATCGGTTTATCAATTTGTTGAATTAAAAATCAATTTTGCCTGTCAATGTCTGATTCGTAAACCACGATCTCCTCCTACAACTGGCATTGTTTCTCATCGTTTAACCGCTAAGTTTACTTTACATGTTAATTAATATCTCTCACTAAGTACCACCGACAGGTGGCGCGCGCTTACAGCCAATTCGGAGAATTTCATAACTCTAATTGTAATATAAGGCTACTTTTCATAATTGTTTTTTTTTTACAAAAAATTTGACGCGAATACTGTTACTCATCAGTCTCATTTTTTTGGCCGAGTCACGTGACCGATCAATTGTTTTCTTATTCAATTTAACTTCAATTTTAACCGCGATCAGGTTTTGCACATTCTTTTATCAACGAAAACTATTGAACGGTCGACTCGACTTAATGCCAGTTGTATATTAAAATGTCTTTGGAAAGCGCAGATGAAAGATTGTCACTTCGACTGGAATGTTCGTTCTTCTCAGCTGCGCCGCTGGTTTAAATCCCTGCAGAGATCATTGCATGTTTTGTTTGTTATTCCCATCTTTGTTTTTTTTTTAAATCTTTGCAGAAATTTTAACCGGCGTAAACATACTTTATCTTTAAAACCTCACAACCATATTGACAACAATCAATCATAAACAATGAGTCAATGTTGCATTGAAAAAGGTTCAAAAAAGGCGCGCCGCCGGTGCTCGCAGCGCTCCCAACTTGGCGCAGGGATGCAGCAGCGCCGCCCGGCGGCGTATCACAATGCATTCAAAAAAGGACGAACGCAATTCGTCTGGACAGTTCAATGCCAATCAGCGAATACAATCTTCCGATTTGATTTTCAGTTGGTCGCACCCAACAGTATTTCGAAAAACTAATTTGTTCTAAAACGTTTTAGAATACATTTTATCAGTGAAACCACAGGAACAGGCATATCCTTTTTATCCTCACCAACACACTACTAGTTAAAAAGAAAGAGAACGCGCGTTCCCGTGGTTTTGCTGTTACAAATAATTATGTGTTAACTGCCAGAGTCGCCGCTACGCGGCGCAACACTGGTGAATCAACCGAATTAGATTTTTAAAAAATCGTCCGACAATTTGTAAATACAATATAAATTTGCTTTTTTGTTTGTTATCTTTTTGGTACACAAGTCAATTTACAATTCCTTAAAATAAATTCTTCCACAACAAATACTGCTCGTCATGTCAACCGGTGTGAAATTCGAATTCTACAGCACTTGCCAATAACAGATAGGGAATTGGACCTGCGACCAATCAGCAAGCGGCTTGAAGTTGGCCGCGCTCGTCGCTCATTGGTCGCCGGCAAGAACAAATGACAACATTCCGGTTGTTAAAACCAGTCAACAGAACGCAAAAAGTTCAAACGCATATAACGATACTGTTATCACTATGTTAATACCGTTTTAACGCTCGTTTTTCATCACACAGACATTGTTTACACCACGCTAAATCGTACCTAAACATCACCCGATACATGAATTCATTTTGGTTGCACGTGTTTTGCTGTTCATTGTGTTGTGAAATACTGAGGGAAGGGGAGGGGGGCGTCAATGTTTCAATGCAATATAACCATTGTTTTACAATGAAATTGAAGGTGGTTTTTTTTTTGTTATCAACAATTTTCTTATCGGTAGTTTGGTTTTGTCGTAAGATTTCTATTTGTGATATCGTGGTGGATTGTGATTTTTCGGCTGGTAACACGTGCTATGCATTCCTAACAGAAAAAACTAGCGAGTACAAATTCTATCTTTCTGTCACGACAATTTTGGGTTTCAGAAAAAGGAAACAATTTGTTTTACGGTACCTCACTTGCCACCACGAAAATGGTTTGGATGTGTTTACCGGTTTCATGCATGTGTCGTTTTCGAACCGCTTCGTGTGCACAATCCTCATATATGTATGTATACATATAACTATATGTTTGATACAAAATTCGTATTACATCCGAATAATTCAAAAAGCCTTACGTATAAAAACGACGAAAAGAAAAAACAGATGTACTTTGCACTCGGGCGTCAAAAATATATGCAACCGGCATAACGTCATTTTCAATTCGAACAATGGTACAGCGACGTGCACGTATGTATACATACATACAATAAATATACGTCATTCGTTATCCTTTTATTTCATTTCGCTCGTTAATTCACACGCACGTCAAACGATCCTCAGAACTTTGACAATTAAAATCGAAATCAGTGGACGCAATCGTAAGTCTAATTCATAAGTGGGGATGAGGGTGATTACGTAATCCGAAGGTAAACCGCGATCTAAACGATCTGAACTTGTTTCCGAAAGTATTGAATCTTCGCCTTGCCAAAACGATGATACTTCGAATCCACGTGATATAGAATATAAAAAAATATCTCTCAATGCACTTTCCATCTAGTGAAATAAAAACAATCTTTCATTTTCAGGGGGGCTCTTAAAAGCAAAGGTTCAATTATCATTAAGAGTTATTATGTTGAAAAAAATTCATTTGTTGTGACGCAATTGAACCTTGGCACTCTTGGGATTGTAAAATCGAGGGAAATGTATATAAAAAAACGATTTTGTACATTGTTCGCGTATCCCAAATCGAGGGCGAAAAGTATCAAGAGCTTAAAGGTACGAAGGTACACACGTCTTGGATTGTACTGGACGATATCTATCTATACACAACGAAGAAAAGATGATTTACCAACGACACTGTGCTACTTCCTTAATGCGGCGGTCAACGTACGTCTTGTTTTTTTTTTAGGAAAAATTTGAAAGCTAAATCGTGCGCAAGTTCACCAACCGTCCAAACCTCATTATTTATGATTAAAAATGAGTTGTTCAACTTGGTGCTTGAAGAAGAAAATGTTACGGTTGGCAGACTTGCCGGGATTGAATACAAAGACTTTGGGAGGTGCGTTCAGAAAGGAGACTAATCAATTGCTCAAAAGACAAGAAAATGGATTTTCGGACAAGAAATGGTTTTTCGTTTGTTATTGTCCTCCTCTTCCCACCCAAATTGAATTTCCTGATGAACGTTGTCGTAATGCACGTCCTGAGAATATTTTCGAAAACGTTAGCTTTTTTTCCTTGTTCAATTTCAGAATGACGTTTTAAGTTTAAGTTTAAGTTTAAGCCAAAAGATATGATAGGGTGACTTTGTTATTTCAACATTATTTGTATGTAATCTCATTTTCTTTCATTGGTTCCTTTCTCTGTTCGATCATTGGTTGATGATATAGCACGTACGTGTATGTATACATATGTATAATATAGTTACAGAGAGTGATATACACCTACAGTCATTTATGTACAAAAATTCATTCTATCCGAGAGTCGCGGGGGCGCTGTCGTCGTGAGCGCGCCCGCGACTTATGCCCAAAAATTATTATCATTTAGAATAACACACTGGTCACTTTCGCGCGGCCCTGGCCGACTTTACGGGTCGCCCTGCAATTGTACCGCCGTGAAACGTATCGCATTTTCTAGATTGTATAAAAAAATAAACATAAATTACGCGGTAACAGAAACGAGGATGAGAGTGAAACGGGAGGGTGGGGCAACGGGGTTTATGTCAGGGTAACAAAAAATCATTTTTTTAGTTTGATCAAATTTCGCATCTCGTTTGCAAAGCCCTGACGTATCACACGAAAGTTTCAAACTGACTCGAATTTTTCTTTTATTCTCGTTCAAAGTCAAAAAAACTGTTTCAGAATTGAAAATTGGGGTTGAACAATGTCTTTTTTGAATATTTCAAGTATATTTTGTAATAGAGTTGATTTGAATGTTATTTTCAAATTAGTTGAGAGTCATCAAACATTATAACCAAATATAAAACAACGAATCGGTTTCCTGTGATCGCAGGCCTCCCTTAATCTCTCGACGAGAAAATAACTTGGATGAAAGAAATAAGCGTGCGCATGAGAACCGCTGAATAATAAGAGTGCAACTACGGGCAACCTCTGCACGAACGAAAAGCGAAACTGAGAGTAACCGAAACGAACTCGACTGTGCCCAAGCGGAGCCCTATTTACAAGAAAAAAATTGTCCTATAATATTGCTTCTACTAAGAAGAGTATGATCGGCATGATCTTTCTGACATTCTGATGATGTTGATCTCGCAGAAATTATACCTTTCCGGAACATTTGACAATCCTCGTCGTCAACATTTCTTTCTTTTCATAATTTCTTTTTTTTTTTTTTTTTTCATCATTTTGTTTCTCCGGTACTTTGAAATGCCGAAACGCCACAAAAATTTTGCTCTACATACAAAGACTACACCAAAAGAGTCACCTTTTTTTTTGTTGAACTTTTTTATAAGCCGAAAGACCAAACTGCTGCCTCGCGTAATTTCGAGTCATATAATTTCTGTTCAGTCGAAAGAATGCCCATTAGTCCCATACCTCATTCTTTTATCTACGTAAATTGCACAAACGGTCTCGAGATTGAACTCCATTTATACAGTTAAAACGCAAAAATTAATTATAGTCTAATTATGATGACGTTTAACGCTTACATATATATTATCTACATCAAATCGCGCGGGAAGTACAAAAAAAGGAGGAGAAGTGGGGTGGGGGGGGGGTGAGGGGTGGGGGTGTAACATTACCGTCAACAAAACGCGACAATAAAAGTTCGATAAAGGTTCAAAACGCAAATCAACAGAAACGCTTGCTCGTTTATAACGTTATTTCATCACCTCGCCTCTATATCAAATTTGGAGAGCACCGATTCAAGATATGATATTTACACGCGTACACGTTACCAATGCCTCTTAATTCATAATTGTACTCGGATTAAGTTTAAAACACACCTAGCCACGTACACCCGATCCAGTGGACTTGCTTTGACCACGCAACGATACTGGATTAAGAAAATTCGCAACTATTTACAACTTACGATTAAAAATACAATCAAGTTTCAACAGAGCTTCCCTTTATTCGAAAGAGAAAAGTTGGGGCTTTACCGCGAGATAGAGGGCGTGTCTTAGTCGGGAGGGTGCGCAACGACATCTACTGGCCGCCCGAACCCACCCTGTTTGCTAATTTCCGTTAAGTTGGCTACACTGAAAAAAAATGATACAAGTTACGATACGCGGGAGAGAGTAGAAAAATTACAGCGACGAATCGTGTAAAACCTCTTGAAATTAATATTTACTGTAAACTTATGAATTGTTTAACGGCTAGCTTCGGTATTGAGCCGGGGGTTGAACTTGAGATAACCGGGAGAGGTGTGGTTGGTACAACTGCGCAGTACGAAAACAGAATTACGAAGGTGGGAGTTAATCGATTCGAGCGCCCTCTGTTCTTGCCTAACTCTTTCCTTTTGTATTCTTGTTATTTTTTTTTTCTTTTACTTTTTGTATCTTTGTCCTCTCTTCTTAAGAGAATATAAAAAATCGCGTGGCACATTGACGGTTGGAATGTTACTTTTGTTTCTTCTGAATAACTCCACTTTTGTTTATCATCATCATCTCAACTATTTTCCTTTTTCTTTCGCTTCTGCGTCGCGTTCGCTTTCGTCATTGTTAAATTTATAATAATATAATAATCATGATAATAATAATCGTAATAATATAGTACTTCTTGCATTCTTAATATAATTTTACGTCTGTTTATAATCATAATATAATAATAATAATCATAATCATAATAATAATAATCATATATAATATATATTTGTATTTTATATATAGAGCTTTTGTTTTATTATAGTAGTTTGTTTTTTTTTATCCGCACTTATTGTTTTACATCTGTGCTGACTGCAGGTTTTGATTTGAGAGGAGTTTCGTCGCTAAACTCCGTTTAACCATCCTTCTTTCCTTCCCTACTATTTGTTTTTGTTTGCCTATGTTTGCATTCAATTGTTATTTGTTATCTTCATTTTATCTATTTCATTATATGAACATTGTTTCATACTGCCGGTTGTGACGCGTGGACGCGCTGTTGGGCGTGCGCCCAGCCGCCAGGTGGCGCGCTTAGTACCGCCGGCATCGTCCGAATGTCTATTGTTCATGTGTTGTTGCCGGTTTATTGAGTGCGTTCGGGTGAGTATGCAACCCGAGACGATGACGTCACTGTTAGGAGACGATTGGTTTCTGGATATTTGAGAGCTGTGGTTGTGCGCGCCGCCAGGTGGCGCGCATCTGCAATGTTTTATGCCGTGTGTGTGTTGAATTATGTGAATGTATCATGTGTGCCTGATGAGTTGCCTATCTAGAGTTTCTTTTTGTTATTCAGTTGTGATATGAGCTTGCTGCAGAGGATGGGGATGGGGGATGACATGGCGATTCAAGGAGGAGGGGGGCGTCGGAGTTGTAGAGTTAACTAGTCAAAATTTCCCGCTGATCCTTATCCACTTATATGAAGACTTGTCAAGCAGTTGATGGTTTTCAGTTATCTCTCGTGGAATCAACTAATTATACACCCCCGCCATCAACCTGGCGAATTGAATTCGAACTCATGGTTATTTACATTAAATAATTTTCTTTCCTTTTTCTTTCTTTTTTTTTTTTTCTTATAGAAAAATCAATGCACCAACATCAACTTTCCCAAAATAAATCTATGAAAAATTAACAATCAATATACATCGCGATAACATCTAATCAAAAATACAAAGGCGTATTTTCGAAATTCAAATTCGATTCCGTCCGAGAGTTCCAAAAACCATGTTAGCGTACCGTGCTTGATAAGTCCTTGGCTTTGAGTTTGCAGTGTGAGAGCCTAGCCTTGCCGGAAAGAAGCGGCCACTAGGTCGCGTCTCCGACCGACGGCAGGCCGGTTGGCGCTGCTGTCGCTCGCACGAGAGACTCCTAGGTGGCGCTGCGCAGGACGATAAGGTTAGGCAGAAGTGATAGTGTAGAAAAACACGATGTACAAACAACTAAAGCGCGATCTAGGATTGCCACCGATTCTAACAGAGTAGTATCAGCGCTGTTATCTTCTTCCTCTTTTTCAGAATCAGTTATACTTAAAGCTAATCCAAAACTAGGCTGAGTCGACCGTCGACCAATTAGCGACGTGCTCGCTCTAAGACAAACCCTTAAATTAAACAAACACGGACCAACGCAAAGTTGAATTTCGAACTAACTACCCATCGCCGCGATTTCATCGTAAAATGTTATAAAAAATATTTCTTTTTTTCAGTTTTTCTTTTTGTTGTCCTTTTTTTCTTTAGTAATGGTCAAGGGTTTACTTAGTTCAAGCTTGCACGCCAGCAATGCTGTCTTTCTTTAAAAATTTATTGAATTTTGAAATGTGGGCCAAAGATGTATGAAAGTGCAAAAAAATAGTAATGTAAATTACTATTGCAAATTTTGATTAAAAGTAGATGAATATAAAATGATTCAAAGAAGATGATAATAAAATTGCAACCCAAAAAACGTTAATATATTTGTTGTTGAGAAATGTTTGTTCGGTATAAAGGATATTAAAGGATTAAGACAGCACTACGCATCGGTCGCGGCGGCTTCCCTATGTTGTCATTCTCGCGTTCAAATCCGTCTAAGGGTCGGCTCGAGTTCGGTGACATAAATCCACAGCAAGTGAAAAAATGTTCGTTCCCTCTACGCGGCAACAACTCGTTCGATCATTTTGATTTTTTTCTTTCAGTCTTGTTTTTTTTTTAAATCCTCCAGTTAACAAACGAATAGATTAGTAAAATAAAAAATCGATAAACATGATTGTCAAAAATGTATACAATATGAAATGTATCAAAATACTCGCGCGCCCGTTATATTTGTACAAGAGTATAACGCAAAGCTCTGGAATGATGGGAAAAAGTGTGGCGCGCGACCGACGCGCCACCTGGAATGGTTCTGGAATTCGAGATCGTATACACACTTTCGTTGATTGGAATAATGCAATTTTTTGCTGTTTTTTTTTTTTTAACAACCGATCAATATGTTAATAAAGTTCAATAATTACAGCGTAAAGGGAACAAGGTGGTGCTGCGTTTGTCACCGAAACCGGCCAGGTGCATAACTTTTTGAAATTGTTTAATTTTCTTCTTCTTTTTTTACGTTCATCTTAGTTACTTTGTCATTTTGTTTCGTGTGTCTAAGAACGACAGGCCAGCTCTTCGTTGATCACGAAAATCCCAACATTCGAGAATTACACGAATTCAAAATAGAATTTCAAAAACTGTAACCTATAGCGCTTTTTTTTAACAGTTCGTTTTTTCCCTTCCTCTTCGCCAATCTCACACTCATTCGCACTTGCACAATCATTCATTTACTCGCAATTTATAACACATGCGTGCCCATTGGTTTTTTCGATTCACCTAATTGCACTTATTCGACAAAACGGAACGCAATGGCGGACTCGCTAGATGGCGCATGGGTGGCCTCGAAACGCAGGAGGTATTCTTTTGCATTCACTAATTTCTTTTTAAAACTCTCTTTGTTTTTCTCGTGATTCGTATTAATTTTAATATTCAAAATCGACATTTCTTAATGTTACAGAGTTGCTGTTACAGTTTTTGTAATGAAAAACTTAAACTTCAAAACTTAGGCACAATTTGGAACTGCTTAGTCTTTTTACATTTATCCAACGCTGCCATTTATACCAGTAGATTGAAAACTTTTCATTTGATTTAGATCTGTGGTCAAGTTTATAAGTGATGTTGCTTAATTTGTTTCTTTAGTCAAAGAATAGAAAATGAATTTAAAAATTTGAAAATATTTATCAATCCAGCGTGATAACTTTGAACTATACCAAACATGATGATATTGTGAGGTAGCTGAACATTGAGCCGTTTCGAGGCCGAACGGTCCAAATTCCCCGGCTTGACTGCTCGTTGAATGGTTTTATTCCCCCGTCTTATTTAATCAGAAACATCAATTTGCAACTACGCCCGGCCTCAAGTACCGTCAAAAATTGTTCGACGAAACCCTTAACCACAATTTGCTCGAGAGACGCACATAAGTTTATATATATAACATATTTATCCGAATATGCACGATAATTTATTTACACGCACAAAGAAGAGCGCCAAGTGCAGTCAAGCGACGGGGTCTTTGGTACCGGGGCGATCCGCGCGCCATCTGGATCGCGCGCTATCATATTCCTCGCTCGAAATCCCTTCTCGAAAGTGACTGCATTTTTGTCTGACAACGCGTAATTACAAGTAGTATCGTAACCTTATCAAATACACTAGCTTGGATTACAATATCTCGTGAAAAATATACATCAAAATTTTGTTACTTTTTTACATCACAGATATTTTAATATAATATATCATTTTTTTATCATTATATTAAACCTTAAAAATTTCCCTTCCCCTTTTCAACTTATTCCCAGTTTTTTTTTTCACTACAGTTTCTTCACCGTCTGTCCTTTTTTCATTTATCCGTCGCAACGTACCACAGAAAGGGCGGCCGTCCCCGAAACTAATTGTCCCCGCCAGCAGCACCCTCGAAAATAAATAGTCCTCGTTTTCTCTCATCTTTGAGTATAAAAAAAGTGGCGCTGGCATCGCGGGGGCGCTCGTATACCAATTTTCGTATCTCATTTTCCTGTTTTATGTTTTTTTTGTTTGTTTTCTTCATTAGTTTCTTTTTATCTTTTACTTTTTCCTTCTCCTCTCTCTCTTTCTCTCTCTCTCTCTCAGGGTCTATAAAAATTGTGCGAAAATCGAACACTTCGTATACCTTTACGTTCCGGAATCAGCAAAATTCTTTTTAGTTCACCCTTCGGCGGACGGCCAATCCGATCATCAATATACATTCTTCTTCTCGGATATATATTTATATTATAGAACTGCACCGATCGTTTAAACGAATCGTAATCGTACTTAATAACGACAATCATGTTAGCGATATATCATCCGTATAATAATATAATTTTCACATCTAACGATAAATTTGTTTCTTTCGAATGAAGTTCGGTTTGTTCCTTTCATTTTCTTTTTTTTTTTTAGTTTTACATTCTTTCTTCACGTGAAATCCATTTGAACCATACTTGGAGGTTAGGCATCAGTTCTTTTCATCCACTTCCTTTCTTTGCACTCAAAAAACTGTGAATCTAAACTTTTTTTTTGACTTTTCACTTTTTGTCACTTTTTAATGTAACTTTTGATGTCCAATAGCTCTGTGAAGTAGAAACTCGTACCTAACCTCGGAATTCCAATTTGTTTATTTTTCTCAACTTCTATTAATTTAAGTTTGCAGCAGAGAAATTGGGTTTCGAAGGATGAGATAAGAGATGGCAGGTTACCATAATGTATGATATATTAATATATATAATATTGTGTATATATCGTATAATTATATCTCCATTTTACGTCTGGGTGAACACTTAGAATGCGAAATTTATTTTTTTTTAGTTTTAGTTTACTTTTTTTTATATAAGTCTTTCGTGTCTGTCGACTGTTCAATTTTTGCTCCTCCTCCACTTCCAGGATTCAAAATTCGAAGAAACTCGGGGACCATCTCGCGGGGAAGTTTAAATGTCCACATACAGTTTTGTGATATAAATACTTGGAATGTTTTTTTTTTTTTCACGCCTGTTTTTTTTCTGCCACTTTGCCGTGTGCCATTTTTTCCAAACGTTTATCTTAAAAGATACACTCATTAGCTTGGTTTTTCGCTTCGTTTAAGTATATGAATTTGTTTAGTTTAATTCCAAAACACCGAGAAAGTAGCCTTTAAGGGACCTTTTTTCGTATAATTTTTGTTTATACCTTAAGGAAACGCTTTTTTTTTAAACACCAAACATGCATGTCTTACGTTTATCTACAGCCTAGAGTTTTTTTTCAGTCCTTTATAAATCGCGATGAGTGCGTGCATTCATTATTTTATTTTTGGATTTTCGCATTTGTTTTTTTTTTATAGATTTATTTAAATTTTACTTTTGTTTCTGGCTTTGTTTTCCCTTTTTTTGTGAATCTTCATTTTCTAAAACGGCTGTTTGTGGTCGGTAAAAAATGTTCACTTGTATGAAAACAATCCGTATGAAAAATACCGCGTGAAGATGCTATACTTTTGCTTTTTAACGGCAACCTTGACAAGGAGCTATGGCTTTTGTGCGTTTCACGGTGCGCCTTCAGGTATGATTTTTTTTTATAATGATATGTGGAGGTTTCGATACCCGATTCACTCTTTAATTTCTCACAATTGAATTTGTATTTCCAAAGACCTTTTTAAAGGTACAACAAAATCTTACCGCATGTTTTGCACAAATTTGCAAAACACAAAATATAAATTTAGAATAAAAATTTTGGACCCAAAAAACAATGGTGGTTAAAAAATTGATTTACAAAAACATTGGATGTATTTTGAAATATGACATAATTAGTTGAACGAATTGTGAGAAATTGAAGAGGCAGAATATGTAGTGATAATAAAGTTGTTTGTCCATTATATTGTGATAAAACGACGCATCCGCAAAGTGCACTTAGTGATGCTCAAATAAATCCCAAAGAGACGAAACCCCAAAGATGAACAATATTGGCCCTCTGCCAATCTCTCTCTCTAGGAATCAACTACATAAAAATCTGCACTCTAACTGCCTATTTCGAAAACCTATGGTGTGATGAGGGGGTGGGGGGTTGTGGTTGTCCTACTAATTGTCAATGCGTTCGAATGAAACTCACGGTAGAAAAAGTGTGCTCTCGTATCAAAAAGTGGACCGTTTATGCTTGTCACAAGAAACAACTCAAAGAACACGCGTGTGTCTCTCGTTTGGAACAGCGTAACGTCGAAATAGAGACATCCGAGAATATTGTCAGCTGATGAAAAAGTTCACTCATTCTTTCTCGCAATGACCAAAAATATATTCAACGTTATTATTTTTTTGTTTCAATCTTTTCTCCTGTCAGTTACTTCCTTTACACTTATGCGTTAAGTAATATTAATAGTAAGTATGTTAGGTAGTTTTACATCGAAATAGAGAACGAAAAAATATGCTTGTGTATTTTTTTTTCATCTTTTACTTTTTTTTCAGTGTAATTTTCTTTTTCAATTATTTTTCGAAAAAAAAAAACGCATTGCTCCTCGCGCAAATAGAGTAGTAAAAAGGTCGCGGGGGACGACGCGTGTGCCCCCTGGTGAATAGGATGATGTGTCTCATAGTTACACCGCTTATTACATTCTCTATCATTTATTATTTAATTAAAATTTATATTTAAAATCGCTTTCAAGGTACGTGTGTATAGATGTGTGTTCGTGTTGTGTCGGTATGTGTCAGGGGGGTTACGGATTTTGGCATGTTTCCGCTAAATCGCCATAGTCGAAAGAGAGGGCGCGCCGGTAGACGCGCGCAACTGGTGGTATCGCTCGGGGTTGGGTTTGGTTGCTCGAAATTATTTTTTGTCGCACTTTTTGATTGCCGGGGGGGAAAGGGTGGCTGTTCCGGATGAACCGCGAACACTTTTTCCACTTTTCATTCCAATTATTAGAACACACTCAAATCAAAACTGTAACTTCACATTTGTAAAATCACAATAATGAATTCATATGAATCTAGATTTCTGAAATGTACATTCACAGCGCGTACAAAAGTTTTCTAATTTTTGTTTTTATAAACAATTGTTCAGCAATGAAAATTTACTCATTGAAATTGTACATTCATCTTGATGATTGTCGGCAACTTTGATACGGAACGAAATAAATGCAATAACAAAAATGCCTCGTGTTGTATAAAATAAAAAATAAAACTGTACATTGGTAAATGCACGTCAGATTGTACAATGCCAACTTACAATACATGATTTGAAAATTGCAGCGACAAAAAAAAATATTTGGTCGAAGAAAGAGCGAGAGT
The DNA here is from genome assembly GCA_030523145.1 of Trissolcus brochymenae. Lineage (NCBI taxonomy): Eukaryota > Metazoa > Arthropoda > Insecta > Hymenoptera > Scelionidae > Trissolcus > Trissolcus brochymenae. The sequence goes on from JAQQRF010000006.1 coordinate 397,061, forward strand.
TCAATGGGGGACATGAACAAGTGGAAAAAGTGTAGAACAAATCGATGTGTGGATTTTATTCGACGGGTTCCTCCTTGGGGAAGACGCGCTGTTCCTGCTGGCTGTTGGCGTTGTTGTTGTTGGCAGATGGCGCGCTCGTCGGTGTGGCCTGGCGCTGCTGCAGCTGCACCACCAGGCCGCTCACGTACTCTTTCTGCTGAGTAGTCTTCTGGCTCGAATGATTCACTATAAGCTTACTATCACAGGCACTTTTTTTGTCAGTTGATACGGCATAGAGGTTGTGTATGTCCGGGTAGTGGTTGGGCTTGCGCTCGGCCTGGTCCTGGGCGCCGTTGACCGCCTCAGGGGCGTTCTCCTCGCGCGACGACGGCGTCGCCGGCGATGCCAGCCGTTCGCTGCCGGTATCGTCCGCGTTGCCGCGACCCCGGTCCGACGGCGACGGCGACAACTCCACTGTCGGCACGCGTTCCGGCCGTTCCGGCGCCCGACTACCGCTACTGCTCCGGTAACTCTCGTCCTCGCTGCTGTCCTGCGTCATTCTCGGCAGAGGCGTCCTACAAAATTATCATTCATTCAGTTCTGTTCTGTTGACAAATTTGAAAATTAACTGACATTAATAATAATGTCACTTGTAAATTGAAATAGAAATATAAACCTGCGCGAGTTGCGACAGAGCTGGTCGATGAGTGCTTTATTACTGAGGCTGTCTGCCAGGTGCGCCGGACCAGGTTGCTGAGTAGCGGAGCGCTGCTCACGGTTGATGCCAGACTCGAGGCTCGACCTGATCAGATTGTCGAGGAAGCTCCCGTTGGCCGTGGCATTCTCGTAGGCAGCATCGGGCGCGTCCCTTCCGGTTTTGGCACCAGCCGCGGTCCGGTTATTCGAGGTACCCGGATCCGCGGTCGCCGCTCCGTCTCCGCGCTCGCGCTGCTGCTGGATGATCGCATTGCGCTGCTGCTCCTGCAACCCGCGCATGCGCTGGCTCGCAAAGTACTGCTCCGGCAGGATCCCGGGCACGTTTGGGGGCGCCCCCGCGATAAACGGCGAGGGCATAAACGGGCTCGGGCCCCAGAAGTTGAACGGGTGCCCGAACGGCAGGTGGGGCATGCCTTCCATGAATGCTGGCATTTTCATGCCGCTCGGGCCTGGAATGCCCGTCGACGAGGCGAAAGGTTTCTGAGGCTTCGGGGGAACTTTCTTGTCGGTCGACCCTGGTCGGATCGACGCACTTGTTGATGCTGCTGAAGTCGTTGAACTCGCTTCCTTTGCTTTGTCGTCCGGCTGTTTTTGATCCCTGTAAATTCATCAATCAATCATCCCATTGTTTTTGATACTGCAAAAATGATTTGGATACAGTTGAAAACATCATTGTGAAAGTTATTACTAACTCGAAGTTGCAAATGTAGATGATAAATTGTGTTTCATTAATTAGTATAATTTCAAACCTAATCAATTTTAGTGAATATTTTACTCCGAGTGTGGAGATAATTAATAAACAGTGCAATTTGTTTGTTACAGATTTTCTTGTACCTCTTCCTTGGCCTCATAAGATGCCTCTCTTTGACTTTGTACTCGAGTGTCGAATGCGGTACACCATAATAGCTACCGGCCCGGTGCACGCTCATCTCACCCCTCTGGACCGCCCTGACAGCCTCGACCAAACTGTCTCGGTCATAATTTCTGTATTTTCCACGTTTCGGTCGTGTACCTTTGCCCCCAGTCGCTGGCTTTTGCTTGTCTTGGTTCTGTGGCCTTGGCTGCTGTTGCTGCTGACCTTGTTGAGGTGGTGTGTACCTGAACAAATATTTCATTTGACATTAAACGAAAGTTCACTTAAAATTATGATGTAAAAATAATAAGAATAAAATTGTGTATTTACCTTCCACGTTTGAAAGGATTGCTTTCATTTATAGAGCCCTGAGCAGATGATTGAGCACCCTGGGCACCACCGGCGATAGCGTTAGACTGGCCCTCCTGGAACTTAACGCTGATGCTCTTGGCGATGACGTCACGGAAATTGACAGCCTTGCCCACGAGCGAGTTGGTCGGGCTGCTAGTTCCAGAGAACGCCGGACTAGCGCGCTCAAGGAGACCTGGACTCGCGGCAGCGAAGCCCGCAGCAAACGACTCGCCACCATTTCTGCTCGAGCCCGGCGGGTTTGCCGGCTTGTAGGACGGAATCTTGAGTATGGCTCTGCCCTGGGCGCTGTCGCTCGCCTCATCCTCGAGCACAGGGTTGAAGTCATCGTTGGTCATCGGGGCGCGCGACCCACCCGACCCTGACGACTGCCTCTCCCCGTTGATTTCTTTGCTCAGTCTCTTATCTTCGCTCATCAACCTCCTCATCACCTCTGGGATCCGGTAATCTTGCATTTCCAGACCTGTAATTTTATTAGTTCATTAATCATTATGAAACAATTTGCACTGCATTTTTTGGTGCGCTTTTTATGCATTTGAAAAAATGTTTTTAAATGTTTAAAATTTCCAATGCATATTTTACGAGACATATTTTTTATTTTATTGCATTTTTATGAGATATATAATTTATTATTTTTTTATTCTAACTTTTATTTGTATTTTGGTTTCTGTTTTGCAGAGGAAATTTTAATCTGTAAGATGTTTTCTCAGAAATTATTTTAGCCCATCATGCAGTTTACAAATTTTAGGCTGAAAACAAAGAATTGAATGAGTCGAGTTTAGTTGTTTACGAAAAGTGAAGCTGGCCGCACGGACTTTAGATAACATTCAGCATTCACCTTTATCCCTTCGCCAAAAGGCCATTGTGCTTAAAAGATTTGTGAGAAGGAGAGAAATCATTGTTTTTCGGAAAATTTATCCACGTGGTTGATAACAAAAGTGCATTCGCGTTTACGAAATCGTTGTTTATGTGGAAAATTGATTTTTTTAAATGACATAATAAAAGTGACAAAAAAATGTACGAACCAATGGATACGTATTTCTCAGGTAAGTTTGATAAAAAATAATTCATGTAATTATAATATTATATACTCTATTGTCAGTTGTGATTGGTAAGAATTTTATTTATAAACCAATTAATTATTTACGATGAAAAAGCATGATGTATTATCAATAAAAGTGCATAACGTGTAATGTAAAATCAATAATTTGAATTAATTAATTTTTAAAATTATGCATGAAACTTATTTCCAAGTTCTGTTTATCTTTCAAATGTCCTTGACACAAGTCGAATTATACTTTCGCTTTGAAAAGAACTTTTTACTTATTACGAGATAATTTAAAATGTATGTTAGATCCAGTGTTTTTTTTAACAAAATTCATTTTTATATGTATTTGTAATTGCTTCATTATTCATTATTTTTTAGACATTGAGAGGTCCATTTTGCTGCACCGATGGAATCTTGAAAAAGAGCGCAAACTGGCCCGAAATCTTCTAGAAAGATGCCAAACCAAATGCGACATCTACTCTGATCATTACATCGAACGAGTTAACCCCCCGTTCACCAAACTAGTCTCAAGGAACAGGAGGCACTCTCTTGAGACCAAATCTTGCAGCACGAGTGTTGCTAATGACCTTCATGAAATAAAATATCGCCTTTCTGAGATCAGCAACATGTTCTCACAATATTTTCCATCTCAAAGTAACAGTTTGGACTTCAATCCGTCGTATAACAAATTTCATCACGATAATATGTTTCTAGACCGTGTGCTTCCATCTGCAGCCGCTAGGTGGAGCCATTCTAAAAATGATTCTCCAATTTCTGACATTACTTCAGAAGGTTCGTTTGCGATAAAGTGTGAGACAAATTGGAGACCTAGTATTGGACTGGGAGAGGCAAAATCACCAAAGAATAAAAGTGAACCAAGGAAATTAGTGGACACAACGTCGTCTGAAGGGTTGAGTCAAGTGGACGAGGATTTTGATTCGGTGTGCAGCGTAGATGGCGCCGTAGACAGTGTCATGAGTTTGGAAAGCATCGCTCTGATTGTAAATGGCAACGCGAGTCCTCGCAGAGTAATAGACCAACTGTTGCTGCTGCATAAGAAGACACGAAGAAAGGAGGAACCAGACGACGAAGGGATAGGTCAACTCAAGACCGATTATCAAACCGATATGAAAGGTTATGAATTTTTGTTGTCAAATCTTGGCGAACGTAATCACAAGTTTGAGAGTTTGGATATTTTTCCTGAAAAACTAGTTCCTTTCGATCGACCGAACAGGGAAATGGTCCACGGAGAGATGGAAAATTTGATTTCCTGTTTAAAAATTGACGTAAAACAAAGTAGCACAAGTGAAAATACTGGAAAAATAAAAGGTAATCTTTCATATTTTAATTGCACAAACTTACAAAAGAAACAAATTATAAATTCGATATCTAACACAGTTGTCTTTTGTTTCAATTTTTCAGGTGAAAAGTTAATCAACATCAGATGTCAAGAAGTAATTACATGTCTAGTTGGAGTTTTGATGAAAGTGAAAATTGAAGTTATAAATATGGTTGATAAGCGAATTTTGGTTGCAATTAATTTGGATCAAATTCAAGGAGATGAGAACAGTATCAAGCTGGATATTCCTAAAGAGATCACAACAATTGAGCCGTCTGACAGCGCCAGCATCAAGATGAATATCAAAATGTTGAAACTTTGCGAACCCACGATTCTCGGTCTTCAATTTGGAATCATTAATATGGATACTCGAGAAACCCAAAATGTCCCGCACCTGATGTGTTTTGTATCTGCAGAAAATATGATTCAGATGATTGGACCAGATTTGAATAATGAAATGTGGATGGGAGACATTACTGAAGGTGTTATAAATACTCGACCGATCACAATTTCTAATAAAAACACCATCGACGTTATTTTCGAGGCGCAAGTTGTACAAAGTCTACCAACTTTGTTTTTTGTGACCAATCCAGATGAGACGTTGAAATCTGATACAACGAGAGATGGCGCTTTACAAATGATACTAAAATCTCAGGAATCTGCAACGATAAATGTAGAGTTTCGAGGCTTGAACCTGAAAACTCTGATGAGATCAAACCTTGAAACCAAAGATGATATTTATTCAGCGGTTGGGAAAGTGCAGATTAAGATCTATGAATCTGAAAACATGGCGGAGATTGAAAAGAAGGAAATCGCTCTAACTGGACGAATTGGTACCGTCAGTATCAAACCCTGTGAAATGCCCAGTCCTCTTATTCTGAGATCAGGCGAGTCCAGACCATTTTATGTGAAAAATCACGGTAACGTTGCAATAATTTTGAAATCGATCATACGAAGCAGTGACAGATCAAAGGAGAACATGGATCAAGACGTTGATAACAATTTTGTCATCGCACCTGAGAGTTTTGAGATATTGTCTGGAGAGATACAGTGTATTTTCATTGCGTACAACCGGAAAATTTCTAAAGAAGGTGATGAAAACGTGTCCATGGAACTTTGGACAGAAAATATGGAAAATTTAGTTTTTGTTCATCCAATTACTGGTGCTATCAATTCTGCAGATAATCAAAACTCTTCCTCAACAAGAAGATGTTCCCTACCACAGTTTTCTAAAAAAATCCAGAGTGTCATATCCCCAGACCCTTCAAATTTAAGAAGAAGTTCGCTGGGACCTGAAACTGTTCTCAATCATATCATTCCTATTAAAGCAACTCATTCAGCTCTTAACTGGGGAAGCGTTCCAGCTGGGAAGCGAGAACTAAAAGAATTCAAGATCCGTAATATGAGCAACCGAAAACTGAAACTAATAGCAAATATTGAGGGATCCGATAGAAGTTTTAAATTCTGCAAAGACGGTTACAAGCTGGTGCCTACAATGTCAGTTTCATTTCGTGATTTCGAGACAAAGACTCTGTACATTGCCTTCGAACCTCAGAACTCAGGAGCTTCCGTTGGAAAAATCATCTTCAGTCGGTTCGCTTACAAGCAAGGAAATCCTGAAAACCGTCCTTCTAAAGTCATTCAGCTTTCTGGTTACTGTGGTTATGCAAAACTAGAACTCTCAGGAGCTTTAAATGATTATGGTCATTTTTGGCTGCCCATGAAAAACGACAATAACGAGTTTCTGAAATCAAGTTTAAAATTTAAAAACAGTGGTGAACTTCCTTCCTATTTTAAGATTGAACTTAAGCCCAAGGCCATCAGTCCTGATGTTCATTTGACGTGGCAAGTTTTTCCAACGGAATGTATCCTAAAACCTAAAGAAGAAAAAATCGTCCATATCACTTTCAAGCCCAAAAAATACGATGTGCCTATTCTGCGAGAGTCTTATGCTGGAACTCTGAAAATTATTCATGGTGATGAACCAACTCGGCAGAGACTTTGCAGATTGTATAGAAAGATGAGCAACGATAATAGGATCCGGGAGGAAAATAGATATTATGAGATTTTGTCGACACTCTGCAGTTCAGCTTTTCCGCAAGAAACACCCATCTGTGATCTGTTTATGATGAGGGACAATGTACAGAATTTGACTGATCTCTGTCAAGAAATTAATGAAGTTGAAGTGAAGCTGATTTTGAGCAGAAATAAGGACGAGAGTGGTTCCATCATTACTGATTTGCTAGATGACTCTGTCATGTTCCACTCTTTGCTCAACGAAACAGCCAACGAATCAACATGCTATAAAAATCGATGATGCCATATAAGACATTTTTTTGTCTTGAAAAAGTTTTTTTTTCTGTAATGTTAAATTTATCTTTTACGTAATTAACCGTAATTGTAAGTAATTTTTTATACTTTGATATAAAATTAAACTGTAATGTTTCAATTTATTTGACAAATCGAAATAAAAGTGATGAACAGTTGACACAAAGAGTTCAATTTTTTATTTAAAAACAATATATCCATCAGCTTTTTGTCCACGTCATCAACAAAGTTGCCGAGAATAGATGAAGAAAAAAAAATGAACGAGCTTGCTTCTGCATCGCCGGATTGCGCAACAGCCCTTGTGGGATAGCATTAATTTGTCGAATTCATTTGATCGACAGTTGAAATCTTTTAACCAGTTCGGCGCACCGCTTCGAAAAGGCTGAAAGTGTTGTCGAACGAGCCGGGCCTGGCTTCTATCGATTCTCGAAGACTTAGAAAGTTATACGCCACTTTTGAACTTTCGTATGCAGAGGTGCAGTTATGCCATCGTATCAAAACGAAGGAAGTGACCTAAATTGTCCTTCTATAGTCTAATTATAAGGCACGACTTCGATTCGTTGTCCACCACAAAAAATAAACTCATTCGTTCCATTACAACGATTTCTCTCCTTTCATCGTTCACATAGTCAATACTAAGATTACGTAGTTTGTTTTCAGGATTTTTCATCTAGTTTTTGTATTATTTATTTTTTGTCGTTTCAAGTATTTACCTTTGAAGGGTCCAGCAGCGAGCATTTTTTGTATATAAGGTCCTATATTAGCGTGTTCGAAGCCCGGCCATTCGGTTCCAGTTTCTTGTCCTCGTTGTAGCAAAGTCCTGAGGGACTCTCCGCTGCTGCTCTCCAGACCCGAGAACCTGACGAGGTCCTCCAGCGACAACAGGGGTTTCAGTAACGCCTTCTCGACCTCTTTCTCTTCCTCCGCGCCCGAAAGTTCCTTCTCGTCCACCTGCAACGCGAATTGTCTTGTAATACCGTGCAAAAATAAGTCGAACGCCTGGGGATTTGAGCGTCACCAAATAATTTATCTTGCCAGAGAAAAAATATATGACGCAATCAAAGAAATAACATGCATGACGAATGAAACATTTTATTTTCTCTCGCCCCGCTAGATATAAGAATGTAAATAAAATATATAAGAAAAATAAAGTGAATCGATACAAGTTTCTTTTTATTTCGTGTTACGGAACAAGGAAATGAATTCTGATTCGGTTTGGTAACGTCGATGATAATTAATTATTGACGAGCAAAGTTTGGCAAGTAAGGTATAGCTTTCAGTTAAATTTTGTTTGTCACCTTAAAAAGAATTGTAATGACGTTATAAGTTAAAGTAGATCTCATTGAATGAAATTCGTGTAACGATACTTGGCATGGAAGATTAAAAGTTCGTGCACAAAGTTTCATGTTCATAGCAAAAACGATAACATCTTTCGGCCTAGGCCGTTTAAGGCAATTAAGTATTTAGTTCGTCTATGCTCTTTGCTTAAAATTTCATAAATGTGCTTCTCACATATTGCGTCTTATTCTTTCTAGTAGGTTACTCTCAGTTTGTCTTCTATACACTTTTAACTTTCAAAATTTTACATTCTTTTTTTCCAACAAAAAACTCAAACATCATCGTCTCGTTTTTATGTTTCAGATCCTGTGTGCTGAACTTTAATTTACAACTTGAAACCAGGCGACTGAAATCCAGCACCATGTAAGTGAACATTACACAAACAATATACTAATTCTTCCATCGCGTTTATTTTCGGTTTATGGCTGATCGCTAAAATCAAAAATAATATCACATCTTCTTAAGATTTCTTAAAAAATCGTTTGTACCTCATCCGTTTGCGTTGGCGGTGTGGCAGAAGAATTTTGGGTTGCGTTCTGGGTGGTGGTTGTTGTTGTTGCATTGGTGCTAGCGGTGGTGATGGCAGTAGTGGACGGCAGGGCCGTCTCGTGCGCGTGGGCATTCGAAAGAGAGGCATCCCTCTCTCGCTCCATCGCGAGCTTGTAGACCTTGTTTCGCAGCGTGCTCCTGGGGATGCCATAAATGACCGCGGCCCTGCGAGTGCCGAGTTTGCCACTCTGGATGTCCCGCAGCGCTGCCTGCAGTTCCTCCTCGGTGTAGGTCCTTCGGCCGCCACCAGCGCCTACCACAGGCACACCGCCCACGCCACCCGGACCTGGTAATCGTGGCTTCGTACGATAACAGGAGCTACTTTAAACAGAAAAAAAATTTTGAGACCAAATTGAAAGGCGCGATTGAATTTGAGTATATTTGAAAAGAGATCGTGACTTTTGGTTTTCTTTTTTTTGTTGATAAATGTTTTAAGGGAAAAGAAAATGACAAAACATGTTGAGAGAGTTAGGACTGGTCCTGTTTCTTTGCATAATTTCAGTGTACTTAGTTTCTTTCATTTGTTTTTAAACAAATGTTTCTTTTTGAAATAAAATGTCTTTGTTCAATTGTATTGCTTTTCGCATTCAAAATTTTGAATTCACGCGAAACAAATGTTTTTCTTTGAATGGACATTTGATTATTTATTACTTTGAATACAATGAAACTAGTCGACGGAACTTGACCAATAAATCTGTCATAGGAATTGCGCGTGGAAATCCACCGAAAGTATGAAGAAACAACGGCGGCGAACGTTAACACAAAAGTTAAGAAATGAACGATATGATTAGTAACAAGAAACTTATGACTGTTGAAGAAATGAATCAACCGAAGAAAACGCAACCGATTTGTATATTGAGCTTTTGACGTCATGTTCTTGCGAGATAAGCGATTTAGGCATCGCCACAGTTTCTTATCAGCTCCGACGTGCGAATTTTCAGCGCTCTTGTACGCTAACAAATTATTGGACTTGTTTGCAAGTTCCGACGTCATTCCAACAATGATTATATATTTTCAACAGAAAATGCAATCAGTTCAGATGAAAAGAAAATTTGGTGGAAAACTTGGACGAAACTGTGACTGTAAAAGAACAACATTTTGTTTTTAATTGAAGCAAATTTTCTGTTACCGCTTGATTTAGGAAATAACTTTTTTTTTTTACTTCATCAAAAATTGTCAAAGCAACATTTAATAGCGAGTATAGAATTTCGTGGAAACAGCTGCGTTATTTGCAATCGACTATTGGTATAATTGACTTAATTTACTTGTTTACCGTATCATTTTTACGCCGGCCCGATAAATCAATACTGAATAAACCGCATTAGATCTTTGACGAGTGGTATCATGAGACATTTGGGTCGCATTTCGTAACGCGGAGACGTGCTTTATGTTTCTCATGATGTATCTGTGTCAAGGAATTCCGGAAATATGACTCGCGTCGAACAAGAAAACGCGAAATGCCGTTCGCGCGAGACGCGCATTGAGCCCCGCGGAAAATTTCACATCATGGACAATGTTGAGTCGAGGCTCTGTTTCGTGACGTGCCGATATATCTTATCGCACCGTTTAATTGCGCTCGCCAGGGCGGACCGCTCGCGCGGGGATCACGGGCAGCGGGTGCATGCGCTCCATAGTCAGCTCATGCTCCACATCGCGTTACATGTGTGTGCTGCATATACCGAGGCATTCCACTTTGATTAGATCAATCACTATTGAATTCAATTTACGACCTTGCAATTGTGCCTAATATTATTTTGTTTTTACATTTTCATTTCAACTTGCATCTCATGACAAATTTATATCTCACTCGTCAGCCACCACTTTGCCAACTTTATTTATCATTGTCTTTTTAAATTACAGATGGCGCTTCATCAATCTTTCCCTTTCATCATGTTTTGAAATTTTTTATTGAAATTGAAATTGAAAGTTAAATACAAAGGTGGCGCCACGACTAGTTAAGGATTTTTAATATAGTCTGAAAAAAAAAAAAAAAAGAAAACGAATAAGAATGCCTTGCATGGCGTGTGTACGCCGGGAATGCTGAATATGTAATTGCGCGCGATACCGCATGCTCGGTGGTCTGTAGTGCACAAAGCTCGGTACTTTGTGCTTGGGACGCGTCGGGGAGGTACAGATTATGGAGTTCGCTAATAATTAAAAGGCGATACAGTTTTGACAAACAAAACAGCATTGAAGATCCGCTTGTCAGATGAAAGTCTGTAACGTTTCAATTTTTGAAAACTGTGTCTAAAATCAAAACTGATAAGCACAAAGCGATAAAAATTTTCTTTGTTTTTTTTTTTAATTTTCTCATTAGTATGTTTCGGTTCGATGAATAATTTCATGAAAGATGTGTTACGTTTGTATTCGGGATTCATTTTATGGTGATAATTAAAGTAGTAAGATTATGAAGAAATGTATGATTACATTGAAAAAAAAGCCACGAAGGAATTCGTGAAAAAAAACGAGGATCCGAATGAGGAGGCGCATCCACGCGCATACATAATCGCGCGAATCCCAAGTTCGTGTTATTTTCGAGATGCATTATGCATTGAATGTTTTGCATTTTCTGCCGTTGATAAGTGTTTTATATTTAAACAACGAGAACAATGACACCCGGCGATAAAAATTTCAAAAGATGAGCAATAAAGTTACGATTCATACACAAGAACGAGCGATACGATTAAAAATGCAAACAACCTGGATAAACGAGGGACGCGCGAGCTAAGAGACGGTGTCAAGCGTCGGCTAATTAAAATAAAATATTTGGATTAACAAATTTTTTAATGCACTTAGATCAAAAATGTAAACACTATTTCTCTTATCCTAGACAATATTTTTTTTGTCTAACTTCTTTTTGCAAAAATGTGCAAATTAGATATTTGGTCTAGGTTGTAATTAATGTAAACATGAAACTTGAAACGAGTTATGATTATGTGCGTGTACATAGTTATTAGTTTGCACCAAACATTATTTTAGTTTTTTTTTCTTGCGAGACATAAACAGACTTTAGAATTACATTTAGTATTGTTTATTAAATTGATTTTAATTTGTAAAGTCAAGTAGCCAGAAGTTAACTGTATTTAAATTATAATTTAATTTCGTTAGAAGAGTAGTTGAATGAAAAAAGAAAAGGAAAATTGAAAATCTGTTTAGGCCTTTGCAAATGATAATCTCAAGTTACTCAAAACGGTGATTGAAATACTGAAATTGTTGATTTTGCTAATAAAAGATTGTTACTACTTAACTATTTTTTGATGGTAGTGACAATTACATCCGATACCCTGTCCTTCCTCCTTTTGAGTCTAAATATAAGGAACAAAAATTTAAATGTAACAGAACTCAGAACAGATTAAAAATCAAACGTTAAACTAAGAAAAGAGAAAGACCTCAACTACACACCCATAGTTTTAAAAACTGAATATACAAAATATTAAAAATGAATATATAAAACTTTTGTCTCGTCAGGTTAAAAAATATTTCAAACTCATGAACGAGTCGAAACGTTTTTTTATTTGTACCGGAAAAGTTGAGAGGAAAGGTGGTAAAATTCAATAGAATCGAAATTTGAGGAATTTCGTTAGTCCGTAAAAAACAACTGCGAAGAAATAAAAGGTCACTACGAATCTGTTAATTAAAAAAGAGTTCACGGTAACACGTTCGATGAAAATCGCGGTTTATCGACCTATAAAAAAGCGGATTTTTTCGTCCATTCCAAACGTGAAATTCTCGAAGCTGCACGCGCGAGCTTTAAACCCTTTAGCGCGCAAACAAACGCTCGAACAAAATTCGCGTCTTTGTTTGCGGATTAGCCGGCGTTTTTCGGCGATCAGCGGGACTCTTTTTGTTTGAACTGCAAACGAAAAATGTCGGATTAATGCCGAGCTGTTATCTTTTTTTGTCCCTTTTTTTTTCAATCCCCATTATTTCGACGAATTAATTAATCGGAGTATAAATTAATCAAGAGATTCTTTTTAGGAAAACGGTCGAGAAAAAAAATCACATCTAATAATGGAAGAAGTTTTCTTCGTAAGTTAATTTAAATAGGTTATTCGTTGGATAAGTTGATTGAAAATTATACTCACTTGAAGATGCTTTTAGGGTCGATGCCTGCCGGCATTCGAAGAGGTATTTTCTGTTGTTCTAATAAGGATATGTTGTTGTCCTGAAAGAAAGAACGATAAAAACCTGTGTCATCTGGTGTACAAGATCAATGTGAATTTTTTATTATTATTCCCTCTCACACGTTGTACAAAAAATGATATCTGAACATACGTTGTATCTATTGAGGTTTTCTTCATATCAAATTAATACCTGAGAATTTTTGGGTTTGGCAGAGAGATCCAAAGGTTGATCCGTGGTGGCGTTGTCCTGGTGTCCCTGGACGCCAAGTGGCGCCTCTCTCGGTGGCAGGCACCATTGTGGTAGGAGCGTCGGGTACGTACCGCTCAACGCGGCCGCAACTACAGATGCCGCCATGGGGTCGACTTGCACTGACATCGGAGACTCCGTTGATCGCCAACTACCGCTGCTGTCACTGTGAGGACTCTGCGACCGCGACAAAATCGTCATCAGTAAACATGAGAAAACCTCTCTCGTCAAATCGTCAAAGTCTTTCATTGCAAAACTTATGTTTCCGAATGTTTCCACTCATAAATTTTCAACCACGTCTTGAGAAATCCAATCCAACCGGGAACATCAAAGGAATTCGAAATTTCATCTATAAATTCATAATGATTGGCTGCTTTTGATTGGGTTTCGAGTTATTCATGAAAAAGGATGTGATTTGAGTTCTCGTTTTAATTCACATGGATGACTCGGGGGTTGAGAATCAAGTAGAAACATATTGGAATTTAAATTCGTCGCTGTCTTACAAGAGGTGCCTGGTCGTCGTGGGGCAGTTTGCCATCGAGACAGAAGTAGCACTTGTCTAGTGGCTTCCAGTCTTCTGGCGGTGGGCTGGCTCGTCGATTTGTAAGCAACGGCGCTAACGATGGCACTGTCGCGTTGATCTCCGCGGGTGTCGATTCTGAATTCTTGTTTGCTAATGTTAACCTGGCATTGGCCGAGTCCACGTTGTTTGCAACGCCCGTTGTCTCCTGGAGGTCTTCTTCCTTCTTCACTCGAAGTAGACCCGGCGTTGTTTGTACTCGATCTGACGCGGCTTCTCCAGTCCGTTCCTTTAAAACCGAAATGAATCAAATTAATAACAATTTCATAATCAACACTCAATCTACAATCCAAACCTGAACAATTTCTATACACTTTTATGTTTACTTCCTCACAATGTAAGGAATAACATAGCTTCTTTTTTATTTCTTCCAAAAAACAAAAAGACTCTTTTTGATGTTTGACCAACCTTGGTCCCGTCCGCGTCGTTGACCTGGTCCTTTTCCCTTGACACGTGATCGTTTTCCCTGAGCGGGCTGATAGGTTTGTCCGTCTCTAGCTTGGGCTTGAGTCGCCTCTCGTGTTCGTCGGACGAGTCGCTTTTTCCGTTTTGCTTGGTTGACGGGTCGTGTTTCTCCTCGTCTTCCTCGCGCAGCCTCTTGGATGTGTTGTTGGTCGTTGGGATAGTCGTCGCGGCTGTTTCGGTCGAGTCTGGGAAGAGCACCTCCGAGGCCTCTACCTCGAGTTTGATCCGACAGGGCTCGTCCTGGCCAACTGGTTGTTCGTCCTGAGGTAGATGGTTGTTCACAAGCTTCCTCAGGTTGGCCGGCTCCTGCTTCAGCTGCGCCTGGAGCTTCGCTTGGTTCAACGCTCCCAACGCACCCACGTTGAGTAACCGCTGCTGCTGGGAGCCTTGCTGCAATTGTTGCTGTTGCGCTGACAAGTCGCTGCTGCTGTAAAGACTGTCCTGGTATTGCTTCCATCTCCTACGGCCCATCAACTCCTCCGCTACCCGCTCCAAACCTGCGAATCAAGAAACCACTAAATCAAACCATGATTATTAGAATTAATCTCATTATTCAGAGACTGTATTGTCTTATTTTTACTAATCACTGAAAGGTCGACACATTGTTGGAATAGCTTGAATCACTTGGGTTGTTTTGAAATAAAATTGTTTCTTCAAAGTTTGTCTTAAATTGAATATGATAAATATTTCATACTTCAATTCCACGTGAAATTAATTGGTTTCAGATAGCGCTTAATTATTATTTATCTGACAATGTGAAATCTGTATTCGTTTCTAAATATTCTTTCCAGACAATATAGTGTTGGTTTTGAAATCTGTAGTCGATCTCTATATACTTGGGATAAAACTTTGGAAAGCCAAAAAAAAAATCGTCAACATCCGAGTGATCTCATTCACTGTGAAATCATTTTTGTGATAGAGCTGGTAGTTCATTTCACGCATCGTCGATATCGTGAACTTGTGTCAACTATGTCGGAGTTTCCTTTATACGCGATAGAGGCGGTGATAAAGACGCATTTTTTCACTTCCTTTTTCTCCGTAGTTCTAATAGGCGAGTCTTATCGTCGCGACATGACGTATAGCCTCGAGTTTCGAGGAAAAAACGCCACATGCGAAAAAGGCTTTACTCAGTCACTTAGTGCGCGCCACTGTCAACTGCGACGAAAAAACGGATTAATTTCAAACGATTAAATTACCTCTGCGTCGAGTCCGACGTTCATTTACGTGCGGCGTTCTCGTGATCGAAAATTTTATAACGGGCAGCACGTTAATTAACGTTTGATTTAGATCGCTGCATTTGTTTCTACATAAATTGTTTCTTTCTTTTAACCTCTGAAATTTCCAACATTTTCATCGAAGGTCCCTGCGTGAATTGCAAACTGCGGCATAACTGCAATTTTGTTTTCAATTCAACAAAATTAATTTTATTTACAAATACACAATTTTAAGTCATTGTTTGTTATTTTATTTTCGTTCTGTTTTTTTTTTTCTTTCAAAGAATTTCGTTCTGCATTTTGTCAAAGGTCATTTGAGATGAAGCGCAGTTCTCGTGTGACCCCGATTCGAAATTCAATTAAATAACTCAAATATTTACGTGGCTTTGGGGGATAAGGGAGAAAAAAAAATTTTTTTTTTAATTAAATTCGTCCGCCAATTTGGATGACCTTTTGCGACAACTTGTCCCCGGGTGGACTTGCAGCGTCGATATAGGTCGGGGTTGTTTTGTTTTCAGATGAAAAGTCATGAGCGCAATAGGTCTGAAGCCGATGAATAGCCGTACTTCGGCAAATGCCGTTCGTATAATCGTATCGACCGATTCCACAGGGCATCGAACAATTTAATTTGAGAATTCCGTACGGGCAGGAATGTCGCGAGTGGTTTCCCAGAAATACATACATACCGGCTGTCCTTAATGACCCTGACTGTCCTCTCTCATGGGCGACAAAATCAATTGCACTCTGCGCGAGAGAGCTTTCAACAATCAACAATAAACAACTGCATCCAACAATTCTAATAATGCGCGCTAATTTTATCGCATCATCGCCGCAAAATGTTCAAACTTTTAATTTACAAAATTGAATTCGAAGAATTTAGTTCGCAATTTCGTAAAAAGAACAGGGACAGTTGTGACACTTAGGGTAATATGTGACAATCCCAAAATTGTCGTTTAATTATTTCAATCCTTGATTTTAAATTCATGAACTTGTTTTTTTTTTCTTTTTTTCGTTTTCATGAGCACGTAAAAGCGGTCACCTGAAAGGTAGATAGAAAAGTCGGTCGAAGTGGCGCAGTCAACTTGAATAAAATTGTTTTGCAATTCGAATGAGAGTGGCAAATTGTTGACAGCAGTGTCATAAAAAATATTAAACTAATATTTGCTCACTTAATAACAAACGTCGTGTGACTTTTTGTTCAGATCAAATGTTCGATTGGGTTAATTACAACATTCGAATTTAATATCGCATGTATATTTGTGTGTGAATTTTGCAATTATGACTGAATTAAATATGTTTTTTTATTCGGAATAGGGTCGAATTTATGAATCATGGTTAATTTGAGCGATTCCTCAATCTAATTAGAGGCAATTATTGAAAAAAAAAATAATAAAACAAAGCTTAACCGTGTTGTTTTCGGGGAAAATAATTAAAGGGTGTTTTTTTAAATCTGACCTACATAAATGCCCTAAAATGAGTGCAAAAGCAAAGGAAAGCGAGAAAGACAAAAAAACAGGTCGATAAATTGTGAAATGTCCGAGTGGCAAAACAAGTCGCGAAATAAATGGCAATTGCATCGTAAAGTGAATCGCGTCGTTGGTGTGGCGTGCAGGGCATTTCCGTAAACGGCAATTATATATTTGATAAGCCGCGCCGAAGTAGAGCGTTTCAATAATAGTCGCACGAAATGCCCGTCTCGTGTTTAGGTGCACGCGTGTGCGTATTATTCTCTGCCGCAGACGGTTCGTCAGTTCGAATACATTTGACAAACAACAATTATTTATTCAGATGTTTTTCACGTGCAGGTTGCCGAGCTTTGTGTAACATTTTGTTTTTATATTTTTTTCGTGGAAGCTGTAATTCGTATTAACCAAAAAGAATTCTTTTTGAAGTGCATTTCTCTGTTATGCTTTGTATAAATTTATTTGTTGTATGTTTTATTTATTAGATTGGAATTTTAATCTTTAATTTTATTGCCAAAAATATGTTTGTCTAATTTGACTTATTAGCGAACAATTATTTGTGAATTTCAATGCAATTCATAGTGAGATTATTTTTGTTATCATAAAAGTTGGTAGAAAATGGTTTATGAATCTGACGTTTGTAAGTCAGGGTAAAAAAAGTTCAACGACCTTAAATAAAGCTCGAGACTTTTCACGGTCAATCGTGGAATTGAACATGAATGTCATTAACCGCACCAGATGTAATCGCGAAATAAATAGCTCAGTGAAAACAATCGCGGTGTGAAATTCATCCATGAAATTCTCTCAAGGTCTTTTGGCGCAGTGCCATCCGCCAGTACATAACCCGCGTCAACAGGTCCTAAGGCTTTTTGGCACACTCGTGCATTCTCTCGTTCCGTCTCTCTCAATTGTCCTTTTTCATCGTTTTGCTTTTCACTTTTCGGCTTTCCGCGCCAACGTTTGTCACGTGAATTGCTTTTGTACGTAAACCACGTGTTGAAGTGGCTGCGATTTCAATGTTTCACACCCATT
This sequence comes from Trissolcus brochymenae, assembly GCA_030523145.1. Taxonomy (NCBI): domain Eukaryota; kingdom Metazoa; phylum Arthropoda; class Insecta; order Hymenoptera; family Scelionidae; genus Trissolcus; species Trissolcus brochymenae. The sequence goes on from JAQQRF010000006.1 coordinate 414,706, forward strand.
TGTAGATTAGATTCTTTTTTTTTATTTCCTACACACATTTATTTTCTATACACATTCTTTGTTCAAATTCAATTCGTTGTTTACATGAACGGTACTTTTATTCTTTACTTTTACATCAATATTATTTTTCACTGGTATGATTTTTTTTGACGAATAAAAAACAGTTAACATGCGTTCGTGAAATAATTTTTAGAGAATAAAAAATGTACAAAAAATGTGTGCAAAAACGCAAAACAAAGTGACGAAAACGCAGCCGGAAAATTTTCCGAGTTTTTAGATGTCATATTATCATTTATGACAAATCAGTGTTTTCAACGATCAAAACTGGTTTTTAACTCGCTTTGAAATATTTCCTCAATAAACTTTTTTGAAACATTTTTCGACAAAATTCATTTTGCCGTCGCGTTCGATGGTAAAGAAAAAAAAACAAATCAAATTTAAAGGATTTATATCGTGAAATATCTCTAACAATTGTGGCGCGATGGAATCGCGTAATTGAATAGAACAGAGGCTGCAATTGAATTGCGATCTACAATTTTTTAAATGTATTATTTTTTTTGTGAAATTTGGAATTTGGAAGTAGGTTAATAATTAACAAAGATGAAAACGAAATGACGCGGTGGTTTGGCGAGTCATCATCGCGTGAATTCCAAGGCCGAATCGTGAGTCATGAAAATGTTACCAGTTGATTGTCTTACGCTGTTTCTAATCGAATTTACATGAATTCCTTATTTCGGAACTCTTTACAGCACGAACGATGCAACTGATTCATAGTCGACCAATAGGAAAGAAAATTTGCTCGAAAATGTGTCATTTAATTGTTCATGATTAAGTTATAAGAGGAAACGATTTAAAGTTTTCAAGATTTAAACTATTGATTTTCCAAAATATAATTGTTCCACGTTTTTAGGTGTCTGATAAGTGTAAAACTTTTATAACCTCAATTGAACAGTTTTTTTTCTACTTTTTTTTTACTGTTTTTAATGATATTTGTTCTTAACCGGCCATATTTTACTGCTGATAAAATAATCATAGAAGAATAGAAAAGACGAACAAAAAAAAACTTTATTTGCCGTTGCAAAGTGACATTGTGCTTTTTTTATATTTAGTATCATTAGATAAACAGGCCGATATCGACGTTCTCAGCGGGAGTTTAAATTTTATCATCACCATTTCAAATTTTCAATTGCATTAAAAACATTTGGAAAAAACATCCATCTCTGGTAAACAAACTGTAAAAAAACAGAGAAAAAAAATTTTTTAATCTGAAATGCGATAAACATCGAAACATGAGAATAACAATCAAAAAATCTTGGAATAAAAAAGAACGACAAAAAATGCGATGATTGCACGGTTGATCCGTCATCTCGAATTATTCATTAGATTAGAATGCGCGGTATTAGAAATAATAGAAACCGATGCGCCGACGATGCTTAATTGCGGCTTCCTTGGCAATAAATAACCGCGGCGTTTCATGGCTACTTCCTGATCGGCAGCGTCGCTGACCTCGCACAACAGAATGCCTTACGCACAAGACAAAGATCCTCCCCGGCGCATTTTTTCCCGCCACTTCCTCTCAGTTTGCGTCTCTTTTTCCTATTTTTTGTTCGTCTCTTTTTTCGTTTTCTAGAAACGCCAAGGCTTCGCAAAAACGGCGCACGCGATCACATGATCGATCGCGAGACCCACGCAAATATTCATGAGAGCAGAGCAGATAGTGGGGCACACAAAATTTGAGGAAATTTGACCGCGCCGAGGTGGGACGAACAAAGGAAAATGCAAACGGCGAAAAGGCGGCCGCCTCCTCTCTTACTTGCGAGAAATTATCGATCGCGCGACACTCGCAATCGGCCGAGTGACGCGCGTGTTTTGCGATAAAGGGATTTGTTAATATTGCATGCGGCCGGAACGCTTGTAATTGACGATTGCGGCCCCACGCTCGCTGCCCACCTTTATGCTATTTCGGTTTCGGTTATTTTTCGGAAATTCGATCAATGTGGCATTCAGTTTTGATTAGATGATGATGCTATCACGCTTGTCTGTGTTCGAAATTTATTAATTATTCAGCTGATGAAAAACAATATCGGCGTTTTTTTTTATAAATACGTAGTATGCCATAAATGTTGAATATTATAAAATTCCAAATAAAATTCAATAACAATAATGAGAGCAAAGAGCGAAGATGGTTAACATTGATCGTTAAAATTGTTATTTTGTTCGAACACTTATTATAATTTGCACTGGTCAAATCAGACTTCAAAATCTTATTTTGAATTTTGAGATTATTATTTTGGTAATTTTTTTTGAACGGAATAACAGTTTGATAAGATTATTTCGTCAACGGACCATTTTATTCAGTGGATTTGTGTCAAATAATTAATAATAATTTTTTGTGTTTCGTATAATCTTCTTAGTTTTTGAATACATTTTGTAAAACGTTGCATACTTGATGCAAAATAACATGTTTTTCAAAGTACTCATTTTTACCGTACAAAAGTTTGTCAACCTTTTGTCAACATTAATCATACCGTAATCTGAGGTTGACAATTCCAAACTTGAAATGATCGATGGTTTTTCTCGGAGACTCGGAAAGTTTTAATGACGTTTTAATAAAATAGTCAATGTCTATTGTCTTATCTATGCGAGTTGACTTGATTTACATTGTTTATAATTTGTCCCTGCTGACTGATTCGCAAATTAATTCAGATGAAAAATTGAACAAAAAATAAAAAAATGATTATACAATTCCCTTTAAAAATTGTATCTTTATAAAAAGGAGTTTTAATTTTTTCGAATATCATATCTACTCAAATGTCACGATTGCCACAACTGCTTCAAAATATTTTTTATAGTATTCTCAAAAAAAGTAAAGAAAAAAAAATAGAACAAACAAAAGGAGTTTATTCGCGTTTTATAAGTAGACGGTGGAGAAAAAATGTTGAAATCTCGAGGACGGACTCACGTGGAATAATGTCCATAAAACTAGATAAATAAAGTTTGTTGAAAACATAACAAGTGGAGGAAGAGATACGAGTAATGAAATGTCAGGTAAGTGTGTACTTGGGCTGGCTCGGGCGCGAGCTCAAGGGCCGCGGGCAAAGGCGGCGAGCAAGAAAATTGCGACGATCGCGAAAATTTTGTCGCCGCGTGCACGAGAAAAAAAAGTCACCTAAGCATGCCGATAACTCCGCACTGAATGCCGAATAATCTTACGTTACCATTCTTGAAGCAGCCGTCCGGCGGCGGCTATTTTCTGCAGCGAAATCGAATGCCTGCGGGTGAGCGTCGAAAATCGCATTAACGGCTCCGGCTCGAAATAATGGGTCGCAGTTTTTCAGCTCGCCGACCGTCGTAATCCAAGTGGAAAATCGAGTACAGTTCTTTTTTTTCAAGGTTATTAAATTTTCTACGAAAAATTTCATAAATTGTGTGTTTCATAAACTGGAGTTCACATTTTAGGATAAAAAGTTCGCCGTTCATTAATTAAATAATATAATCAAACAATTTTAACGTTCAAGGGTGTATTTTTTATCTCATAAAAACGTCGTGACGAAAAAAAATCATGCGAATTGTATTTTTTGTATTTTGCAATGTGATGTCACGTGTCTCAAGTAATCCTATGTTACTTAAATTTCTCAGAGATTTTTAAGAGGCTAACGTTACGTAAGAAAGGTTTAGCAAAGACTCGCAGGCATAAAATGTTAATTGTGAAATTACAAAACTGAGCCGCAAACGTTTCGCCCTGTCTATATTTGCAGAAATAAAAAACCCCATGCCAAAAATGCTCCATTAAATTTGTTGTTCATTAATATCAGTGTTCCAAAAAAAAGTACAGGCCATGATAAAAAGTGGGGAAAACATCGCAGAGTTACGTAAACTTATGTAACGCAATTTCATTGAAATAATGGCGTTTTCAATTTGAAGTATTTTTCGTGTCGAATTGCATCTTATTATTATGAATAATTTATTAAGTCGTGACGATGAAGTCTAATCATTGGCCAATCACGTTTTGATGCGGAGAACGGCAGAAAATAGGAGTCATTGATAGGCGCTTGGTGAGGCCGTGCAGCCTGCAACGCACAAGGCTATCCTTTGTCCCAAACTAGCCCCGTGTACACTCAGCCAAAGGAAAAGCCCGATCGTTTCGCGCTGCAAAAATAATGTCTACAAATAACGATGTTGCTCATCTTTAATTTTCGCTACCACTTTATTTTCGTTCTTGTCAAAATTAATTTAAAAATTACATTACAATAAAAAAGAAAATTTATTGTCACTCTGAATTTCCAATAGACAAAAATACATATTCATTTTTTTTTCATGCACAAACGAAGAAAAGATGGCCCTGATTTTAAATTTTTATGTTCCAGAATCAATAAAATTATTGGCGTCGGGGTAAAGACCGAGTGTTCTACTGACTGAAATAGTGAGTTCAAACCCTACAAAAATTAAAAACAAATTTTTTTTTATTTATAATATCATTTTTCTTCAAAGTTATTTATTTGAAAGTTATTTTTTCAAAAGTACCGTTAGTTGAGCAATAAATTTTGTATGAACTAAACAAGAAATAGATACGTTTTATGTGTAGGCCACCGCGATCGAATATAAAGGTCAGCGTAATTGGAACCAAGACGTTTCGTAGTTGAGAAGAGAACGCGGTTGTAATTTTTGTGTGAGACTAGAAAATGGCAAACGCTAGTATTTCGTGCTCACGAAGGACACACGTTGACCTCATTTGTGGATAATTGACGCGTGTGTTTTTTTTTTCGCCGCGTACACATGCATCTGCGTTGAAACGCGTACGACCACGCGCGACTGGTGTGTGCGTATATACGCGCATAACTCGGCGTCTGTGAGATTACTAATTACAAGGATTCCAGAGTCTTGTTATTAACAAGTGCTAATGGCAAGAATTGATCTATAAACTTGGACTTGGATCGATGGTCGATTTGAAGTTCAATTTATCTTTACAAATTAAATTTTAAATCAATCAAATAATATAATCAAAACGATTTAAATCGTTTAAATTTTTTTTTAATTGTTTATTTTATTATTATTTAGAATTTTTTTTTCATTCGTTCATTCGTTTTTTGTTGTGCGACGGAAAATGCAAATGCGAAAATTAATGCAAGCAATAAAACGGAACGTTAACGAAAAGAGTGCAAAGTTGAACGTCACCAGGGCAAAATGACAAGCGACAAAAAAAAGAGAAAGAAGGGGTATCTCGACGACTCTGCCGGGATTTTGCTGTAAAGTCGGACTTCTTCTTTTTCGAGGCATGATCCAAGAAGGCAGAACTGCACTCACGAGATTTCGACTTCGTGCGTTTAAATTCTACCGACGAGCCGATGTGCGAGATTTATTATTGCAGCAATTGCAAAGTGTGCGAGAGGCAAAAAAAAAATACGAGAAAATAAAAATAACGTTCATGCAAAAAGTTCACCCGTTCAAGTTTAATTACCGCGCTTCATGTTATATTTTGATCGTGAAATTAAGTTTCGCGCGTGGTAACATAAAAAATAATTGCTTCTGTCATAAATCTTGGGTGGTACAAAAGATCTATAAACCAAATTTTCCATCATGTTGGATGATAAAATTTAGGTTCAATATCAAATTCGGTGAGATTGATTAGAACGTTGTTTTGTTCTTCTTGATTTCATTTATCAAAACAGCGAAACGTAAATTTCTTATTTCCATCGGAATTTCCATTTTGGATGAAAGGGCGCGTCGCGAAAAGACACACGTCATCGTTCAACTCGTTATAAAACGTTCTGGCGGCGAGATTTAGTGCGCTACGCGTTCAATTTACGAAAGTTATACAACTTGCTCGTCATTACAAAAGAGAAATATTCTTTCATTTGTGCGCCCGACGCTCGTCAAAACTCGCCGCTGTCGTTCCAAATTAAACCATGCCGATACGTGCGATAAATCTTATTCCCAAAGGTGGATCCCCTTGTCGGAGACAAATGTTCAATTAAAATTGCGCAATCGCTCGCACGACGATTCGGTCGCCGACGTCGGATATTCGAAATTAAGAAACGGATATATTAGTATTTCGGACTGGTCTGATTTATAGCTTTTTGCAGAGACACGCCGCTATGAAAAATACCCGACCTTTTTTAAACTATAAAAGTTTCACATAAAACAACCTATTTTAAATAAAAATATATTTTTGTAATGTAAAAAAAAAAGAAACATCGTTCATGTGGAAAAAACGAAATAATATTGTTGGTGTTACATGAAGTAGATTTCTATTTAACAAAAAAGAAAAATACTTCTCATCATATCTTGCAAAAGAAAAACAGAATAAAAAGTAACAAAGATAAATAAACAATCATTTTCAAAGCGCAGTTCAGATATGAAGGTAAAAATCTTGATTATTAAATTATCGAACTTCATTAACAGCCTCGGATGTCTCTCACCCCTCTTGTCCCCTACCCTTAATTTCATTACAGTCATTGCCAGAGAGGGAGGGGTGGAGGAGAAAAAAAAATAAAAGTTGAGAATTTACGACGTAATATTCCATTCGCATGTCGAAAAGCACTAATCCGATGCTTTTAGTTGGGTTCTAAAATCGCGAAGATTACCCAACCACAGCTGTACTTTTTATGTCTGCCCCCTCTTGTTTTTTTGTAAGGCGCTGCAGGTGCATCGGTATTATTTTCGTCAACTCGCCCTTCCAGTCGCGCGCATCCGTTTGTCCCCACCCCGATATTACCGAAGCGAGGTCAATCTACGGAGGGGGTCCAGAGACGCCCCGCGCCCCCCCCGCTGCCACTCGATATCGTTTCATTACGCACCCCATAGACGTCGACTTTTCTGCGTCTCGCCCCTCCACCCCTTCCGCCGTCGCGCCCCACCCCAGCCTTTTTCTTAGCGGCGCACTTCGACGATGAAACACGAATGCCCGTGCGAATTTTTTATTGTTACTTTTCGCGCTGCTTTTTTATGCGCCTCTTAACGATCACTCGTACGTTCTTTTCCCCGCCGTTCGCGCCTCGCACTGCCCCGCGCCCCTTTTTCTTATTCCATCCCTTCTCTATCTTTGTCTCAACCCTCGCCCTAAAGGGTGATCTTTTTTGCGTCGAGTGACACGTCGCTGAAAATGAATGCTATTCCAGCGAGGGGATTGGCCGAGGACTGGGGGAAGGTCGGGGTGGCGCAGCCAGCCGGGACAGCGCTGCAGGCAAATTTCGGCGGGAAAAGACGCCTTTATCAGTTGCGCGAAAAAGAATTGCGGCGAATGTAATTGGGCTGAAGGATGGCGCAAGGAAATGTAATTATCGACGACGGGGTGGAATTAGCGGGAAATTTGAACTTTAATCACCACTTTTGTTTAAAGGTTGCTACGCTAAAAGACAGGGAATTTGAACTTTTCCGTTTCATAAGGTGAAGTTTATTGTCGTAACGTGTAATTATTATTTTTCGAGGCTTCCAACTGATGGTTGAGATAATTATTGGGTCGGATGTTTTTTGTTCGCCCAACGTCTTGAATAAGTACCGCGCCCTGAAGGGGTGCAGGGATGGTGAATTAATATTTTCCTCTTGCCTGTTTTGTTTGCAATTAATAAATTCATCAATTAGCCGTTTCATTGTTTTCAAAACTCATTGAATTATAACTTGACGCGAGAGTGCACCGGCGAAACATACTTTAGATTTTACTTGGAAAACGCCATTGAGCTCGACGGTATATGCATAATTTTCATGCCAATAATCGATTTTCGCCGCGGCTTTTTTTTTTTTGTTGCAACACAAAATGTGTATATAACGAGAATAAACTTACCTAAAATTATTTTCATAATACGCTAAAAGTAATACCTTTGTTTGCGTAATGTGCTCACTCCCGGGAAATCAATTTACGTTACATTTTCATAGTCTCTTTTTTTCCCCTGATTCCTTATTCTTTGTGCTGTACTTAAATGACCCCATTTTTAAATATAAATAAAATTATTTTATAATGATATGCTGTACAAAGTATAACTAAGAAATAATTTCGAGAAAAGAAGATGAAAGGGATGAAAATATACAAACAATGAAAAGAAAAAGTTAAATAAAATATTAATGGAATCACGAATTTTATTCTTGATTTCAAAGAGGACAAAAAAATTGTCCATCAGAAACACAGAAGCAACGTGAACTCTAAAAGGGTATAAAAAAAAGGTTGAAAGACAAAAAAAAAAGGATCGAGGGAAAAATGGCGCATCGCAATATTGGCGCGACTGAAAATTACGTCGCGTCCTTCGCGCGGAGGATCAAATTGAGTTTTACCTATCTGATTTCCTTTCACGTTCGTATCTCGGCGCAGAGAGCCCACCCTTGTCGCGCGTTTCGTCGCCCACGTATCGACATTTTGCGCTCGCAACGTCGTGCACGCACACGAGTACGAGCGTCGGCGAGACGCCGATGAGTCAAATTTTAGGTCGCGACGAGATTCGCGAACCGAACGTCAATCATCGTAATTTTCATCTTAGAAAGAAATTCATCTTTCACGTCGAAATTGCGTCGTTTCTATTCATGAGGCATCGTGGATGAATTTCGCGATTCTCGTCTCGCGATCGTTTTCCACCGAGGATCATTTATGGACATGCATGAGAATTTATTTATTATTTCAACATCATGATGCTGCATTTTTAATCAACTTAACTTGTAATATGTTGTTAAAATATGTTCAACATTGATTTATCACATGTAAATTGTATAATTTTTTTATTAAATTTTAATTAAGCGTCATATAGTTGGCATGAGGGTCAAGATATTTATTTGCACATCTGCATGTATTTTTGATGTTTCAATAATGAATAATTATTTGTTAATGAAGACAAAAAAAAGTATCACGTGAAATTTGTGCAGTTGGCAAATGTATAAGCCTGAGGTGTTGTGAGTAATATTCGAGGGGTTTTAACACTTTTGTCTCGGCAGACAGTAGATCGATGAAATTCGAAGGGGAACCTCGAGGTATGGGAGCTGAATTAGATGCAGGGATGTCTGACTAAACCGTGACCTAAGTTACTAAATGACCCAATTCAACCTAAGTTAGGGTAGACTTGAGTTTATTGAACTGATAACAACATTTTCCGCTCTTGTAAACAATGTATCAAACATCTTACTACTTTGAATTCTAATTCACTAACAAATTCTAAAACTACATTACACATTTCATTGTTTTTTATTATTTTTTAATCAACCAATCTCAAAAACTCGTTCTTCAAATTTCAAAATGTAAAAAAAGTCAGTAACAAGAGAATTTGATCAAAACTCAACGGTTGAAATTAATATCAAATCTTCTGTTTTTTTCCAATTCGAATTCTGTTTTCAAAATGTAATTTCGTTTTTTTATCATAAGAAAATAACTGAAATGGGCTGAAATTTGCCTTAAAAAAACTCGTAACGAAACAGACGTGCGTACGCCGCAAATGCCAAGGGTGCAATATGCCATGAAGAAAAGAAATTGAGGGGAAGTCCGGCGTCGACCCTCCACCCACCTCTGTTCCGTCGAAATGAGTGAGAGAGAACGACAGAGGCATTGAAGAAGCGTCAAGGCGTTCACGCAACACCCGCGCGAAACGTGCCCGCTCGCGCGAAACGAACTCGTCGTCTGCTTTGCGAAGGAGGGGGGCTTGGAGGGGAGATCCGAAGCAGGAGTGGGGTCGCGTCAGTGGAGGGATGTTGATGAGCGCCGGCAGGGAAGCGTTGTAAGAAAAAGAGACGCGAAAAAAGAGAACGAAGAAGAGAAAGAAGAAAAGAAGATTTCGGGCGGCGGCTGGTTGTCTGTGGTCAAGGCGCGCGCGGAATCGCTGTTGCCGAGCTGCGCGTCGAGTCTCTCGCTCGCGCTTTTAATGAGCCTCGGAAAGGCGATTCCGATCGAACGACGTATTTTTTTACTACCTAGGAGGGGCAGGGCTCAATTTTCCTGCGGATTTTTTTTTCTTATCTTTGCAATATTTCATTTTACAACTTTGCGTTTAAAATATAATAGATGTTTAAGTTTGAAATTGAGGGTTTTTGTAACATTTAATAGTTTAACATGCATTTTGATAAAAAAAAAACACGACTGACATCGAATAGGGCAAAAACGGGATGTTGAAAGAAAAAATTGTTCCTACAAAGTCGAATGGACAACAAACTTGAATGAAAACTGCAACTACGCTGTGTACAAAAACTTTTAAAAAATTCTGCAAAATGGAGAAGCAAGGCCAAGTATGAAAAAAAGCATTTGATAATTCAAGGACGCTCAATTTATTTAACTGTGAGATTGTGATGTTGATATGTCCGCGTGTCGTCACAGGTTCTGTGTTATTTTGAAAGTAATTGTTCTCGCTATTGTAATAGTGAAGGTAATTAATGAAAATGTAATTTTATACTATTGAAACCGGAAAAATGAATGAGTTGATTCGGTACAGCTAAAATTTTTCTAATTTTCAAATGGAATTTTTTCGAATTTTTTTATATTTGCATTGTCAAATTTAATTAAAGAGTTGAGCTTAATTTAATTTGGTTGGCGGTTATTTTTTGTTTGTACTTGACATCGCTAAGTATCTCCTCCGATATACCGCGAACATTTTTCCTTATAAAGTTGCTAGTGTTTGGTTTTTTTTTCGACTTGTGAAAAAGAAATGCGACATTGAACAAACGACAATTAATTACATTGACTAATCATGAATCAACAAAATCGTCGGCGAGTGGAAACAGAAAGAAAAACAATTCCTCGTTATTTACGTAAATCGAAAATTGCAGTTCCCGATTTTTTGCAAGTTCGACAAAAAACTCGATTCGATTGGATAAGCTAATTCCGTCTCACAACAAAGTTGAAAGTGAAGACAAAAAGTACTAAGATTTCATCATCTTATTCATTTATGAAGTCAACTTTATGATATTTTTTTTTTATTTATTTTTAATCTTTCACTAATTGCTAGTATCCTACATAACAAATCGACCATTTTATGACAATGTAAATTACATCAAAAAGCACTTAAACGGATCCTTCAACCTGCAAATTGAATAAAACATTTTTATGCTTGTAAAATTTACAAAGGGACACTTTCATCGCTGCGACAACTTTTTTGTGTAGTGTTCGGTTATTTTTAATCATCTTTTTTCGACGCGAAATTGCCTGACGAAGTTTCTCGTGAAAAATGTTACGTAAATAACGTCCTCGGCTGTTTTGATTGGTCCATCATATTTTCAATAAAAACGCAGTTACAGGTTGGGACTCTTCGTTTTTCATCCTGTGCTTTTGCCATGTCTAATCTAATATACTCCCTGTCTTATCAAAACGAAAAAAAAAAAGGTTGTAACATTAAAAAAATCTTGAAATGAAAGAGATCGCGAGTAATAAAAATGAAATTGAAAATAAACTTGACGAAAATGTATTACTTCAACCGAGGAAGTTTATTTGGCGAGTTGCAAAATTCACCGAGCAATCAGTCGCCAAATTAAATAAATAATATTTTTGATTGCCGTGTTTTATTGACGGATAGCTGTGTTAGCGACGAGAGATAAATATTAAATGACATTCAACAAGACGTGAATATTTATCGAATATTAATTGCGCTCGATGTTTTAATATATTGCGTTGTAATTTAGACTGTTAATTTGGCCTGTCAGAGGTTGCTTTCATGTTATCTATTAACGTGTAATTATGTTAACGAGAAATTCACGTTTGTGTAGGTGTGTTTGCGATTAAAAATAGCGCCAACTCTTCGTGGAAATAGATTGACGTTGTATTATGAGTATTAATTACTGATTTGTTTTAAGTTCATTCCGATTAATTATTTCCAACAGAATGAGCAATAATTTTTCAACAACCGTTCGACAAAAAATATTCTCATTTTTCTTGATCTTTACGTCAGATTTTAAGTATCAGTAAAATTCAATTTTTTCAACGTTTATTTCAAATGAAAAATTTGATTTCTAGCTGACATTTAAATGTGTTTAACAAAATTTCAGGTATAACGTTGAAAAACAAAAAGTTGACATGACAATCAAATTACAATGCGCTGACAAAAGCGTATCTCGATTTGTCACCGGTGAGATACACTCCGTCTGTTGCGCTCGAAACCGAATAAGGAGATCTGTCCGGCGTGCAGTCAGCCAGGGAAGCAGCCTTGGCCAGGATTTGGTGGCGTTTTAGTTTGCAACAGGTCTCCAGCGCGAGACAAGGATGCGACTCTCCGGTCAACTCTAGCTAGACAAGGAGCCGCGAGTGAGGGAGAGAAAGAGAGCTCGAGTAGTTCGACAAAGACAGAAAATGCCTGAGGGGTGGCAGGTGTCTGTGGGGGTGTGCATGCGAGCGACAGGATACTTTGGAGTCTATGTACCAGTGGTAAATGTTACTACGATACATACAGCGGACTTCGAGCTCATGCAAACATCTCGGTAACAAGCGTATACGAACTTACAACGAATTGGCGCGTGTCACATCGTGATTTGCCACTGAATGTTCGTTGAATTTTCATGATCCAAATAACAACGGACGTTTGATAGTAATGACAGCAAAAAAAGGTAAAGACACAATCTAAAACCATTATGTTTTGTTATAAAAATATCTCTGCTTTGAAATTAGGCATTTGTTTTGAAATATTTGAAGAGTTTACTTTTGGATTAAATTTATATTTTTTAACCGACGCGTGAATTACATTTCAATCTGATGAACTGAATTTAGAGATGAGTTAATGAAAACAATAATTTTTAGGAACTCGGATTGATCCATGCTTCTACACCGCAAGAGTCAAACATCGTTGGCAGTAGTTCAACGTATAGTCAACAAGTGGCAGAGTCCGTTCCACGTAGAGAGGTCAGTTCAGTCGAAGAAATCGCAAATCTTCCTCAACTTGAGAAACGAATCGATCTGCAAAACTTTCCAGGGATGGTTCGCGTCATCGTCATCGGAGGCACTTGTTTCAACAAGGTCAGAGAAATTAACAAACATGGGCTCGGCATTCTGATGACTCTAAACGCTAATGTCTCGCAGCTTAGAACTATAATTTCATAAGGCATTATTTTCCATTCTTTTTTTGCTCTTGGCTCTAGAATAAATTCAACCCAAGGATAATTAACTCCACAATGGTCAGACACAGCTTCAGTGATCCAACTCTCTAAGACTAAAAATTTCTAAAACCTAAAAAATGAAAATCAACAAAATTTGTTCGGACATCGACTTGACTCACCGACTACGAAGACCATATTCTTTGTCCATCGCAGCAGCTCCCTTTTAATATGTCTGCGTTCCTGTATGCAGCGGGCATAGGGGCAATCCGCCATTTTTAAAATCACATCTTAGGATGTATGTGTGTTTTGGCCGGCGTGTGTGGTGTTCGCGGCCGCCTTGTATTCCCGTTGTCTTGCTGCCTGGTTGTTTGCACGCGCCTTGTATGCGCGACGTGTTTACTTGTTTTTGTACGGCCCGTGTGAGCTTGCGCCGTTCGGTGTGTGTTTCAGTTCCACACGCTGCCACACGGTGTGTCGCGCGTGTGTGTGCACGTGCCTCGTGGGAGGAAGAAAGCTGCCACCGATTGTGACGTCACGCGTGACGTAGTCGGCGTCTGAAGGGGGTGTGAAGAGTGCCCTCACACTCGCAAAGCACGTGCACGCTTGCGCCCTTGATTCGTCTTCCCCGCGGCTGTCCCCACTTCTTCTTCCTCCTGTTTTGTTTGTTGTCCCACGATGATCCTTCTCGCGGGCAATTTTCGTCGTTGTCGTTGTCAGCTACCTGGAATCATAAAAAATTGTCCTCTTTGAAATTATGGTCGAAATTGAAAAGCCGTGTACTGTATACTTAGCGCGAAAGTTAAACTTATGTGTCTAAGGGTTTGATCATTTATTTTCATTTTTTTTATTTCCAAAATCAAAAATAAAACACCATTGAGTTGTCTATTATATTTTTCACTCGTCAGTTCTGACGAGTGGTTGAAAAAAAAAAAAAAAACAACTTTAAAAAACTTGCTTTGTATAGACAGAAAGTTTTCGTCAGATTATGTCTGAATGTCAATTTGTAGTTGTGAAATTGTTTGAATCATTTAGGTGTACTCGAGTTACGTAAACTAAATTATAAGGGATAATCGAGCAAAGATATTTACGTTTGATAGTGTTCATTATCTGAATTGAACAAACTTTATGAATGTCCAAAAATTTTCGTACACGTTCACACCCAATTGATGGCTTTATCTTTTGTACATTGTCTGCGAAACGTGGCCATAATCTTTGATAATTTACATCGTTCGAAAAGTCTGGTTGTTGTCGTGTGCATACACCCATTTATCGGAATCGATTTTACGCAAAATTAATTATATGAAACAATTAACATACAAATATCTAAACAGACAGAACTACTGCGTGAAAATGGTCGGCAGGTATACCGGTATACACAGGCATATTCGTTAAATATACATGCACTGCTGTTTACACGCGATTTCGTATTTGTGGAATATACACCGAGTTTGCATAATATGCCGTGCGCATACACGTGCTACGATTCTTAGTGGTATTCGGTGTGCACTCGGGCAGTGGTTTTGATGATAGATATAGCTGAAATCTCGATGCATGTTGCGTTCGTTCGCATATACCGTATTGTATATACCAAGGATTGGATTTTGTCCTCGGGCAATGCGATTGGAGGATATTATGACACTAAAGGGAAATGCGCGGCTCAAAGAACCGCGTCGTTGTTTTTATTCTATACACTTTGCTCTGCGCTTTCTTTCAAGAACCTTGTCTAAATACCCTCCATTTTCGATGCCGCTTCTAAAAACGTTCTTATTTATTTCAGAAGACTTCGAGACGCGAAAAAGACGGTTCGAAAAATCATCGACTCTGAATGACGTCTAACTGAATTTCCACAATGGAGCCCTCAAAGAGTTGCCGGAGTAGAGCCTATCAAAAAGTTTCAACAAAATTGAATCTGCATCGATTATTTTCGCAGTTGCGCCGCCGGGCCGAAGAATCAACAAGTATGTGACACATAGTCGACGCCAAAAAGTTGGGGCTCGTGGATACGGTAAAAGCGCGTTCATGCGAGAGATACCTCCGTGGTACCTAATTGCGCCCTTTCCATTAAGCGCGAGAATGTCCCTAGACGTGTCGCCATGCCAACAGGAGTGCTCGAGCGGTCAACGATTTCGTCTCGCCTCCTGAAGTGGCGCTTTCAATGGCCCTCTGATTAGTCGAGGCTGAATTTTTGGCGAGACGCCGAGCATTCGGTTTTGATTTAATTAAACGGTTACTTTGAGAGAGCACCTCTGCACACGATACTTTGAATGCACGACAGGCTTATGGTTTTTGCCATTTAGTTTTTCCGGCCGAGAGGAGCGCCTCTGTCGATTTTCGGGTGCAGATAAATTTAGACACGCTCTGTGGAGGCGATACCCAGGTCGCCCAAACTCTGTACACACCACCGCGCCGCAAGAGGGAATTATACTTTTCCCTAATTCTGGAAGACCTTTCGAAACTCCGAGGTGTGATTAAGCCTGGCAACTAGAGCCCAACAATGTAAAACTACTTTTCGTACGCTGACACCCAAGTCAATCAGATTAGAAATTCTAACCTTATTCGAAAGTTTTGAATGCACGCACTCCATAATAGTTGTGTGAAGCCTACTGCTTAACTGTGTTAGAAAGTGCGGTGTGCGGGTGGGGCGGTTGATTCGAGGAGGAAAAGCCGAAAGAAAGGAAACAAAGTGTGAAGGGGTAAACGGGCATACCTGTGCGGCGCCCCACCCTTGCGCTGTAACAGGAAGGTACTACTTGAAATGAAACATTGCCGGTAAGAAGAGCGCCGACCAGTGGATGGAAGGGAAGTGGGCGAGGGGGTTCGTCGCCGGGCGATGTGGGGGTGGTTTCGCGTATCCAGCAGAGAGGGCCGTCGGGCGAAGGGGAACGGAGTGCGCCTAATATGCAACAAGAGAAAAAGAATTGGCGATCAATAGGTAGTAGCTGGTAAGCGTCCTTTCATCCGGCCCCGCGAAGCCCCTCGTTTTTTTCTACCTTCGCCCTCTCCTGCCCTCGCTCTCTCTCTTTCTCTCCGGCCGCTTCCTACGTCCATTTCCGTCTCGCTCGATCGCTTCCTCTGTCTCTCTTCGTTGCGACCGTCGCCCCCGAACCCCGCAACCTGGCGCCCAACAAGCCCTCCGCCACCTTCGCCATCGGGACACCCACCACCAACTAACTTTGCTGGTCGCTGTGTGTCGCCTGCGAAAACTGCCGCGCATCTTTCACCCAAAGGTCGTCGTAAACACCTGATTCTCAATGCGCACGAGCTGTGTTTCAAGATGCTTCTTTGATTTCTTCACAAACTCGGGCTTCCTACAATTTCCTTAATTCTGATCTTCTAAGGATATAATTTAGACATTCTGTAAACTCAATTTGACTTGCGAAGGAAGCAAAAAAAAATAATAATAATAATAAAATTGTGTTCGTCATTGGATGGTCTAATTTCACAGGGTTCGTCAAGAGACACTCTGAGGGACAATTTTCCTAACCAGTCGTATGAATAACCAACTATGTTTGAACTAAGACCAACAACACTGTCGAACAACCGTGTGGTTTTTTAGGCAGCCGTTTTATTCCTCTGACTCAAGTATACATGTATCGACCTATTCGTGACAGCAAAATTGTCATAGTTTCGAGGTACATAAGATAATAACGAAAGCGAGATGCAAAATAATGTTAATTCCAACGACGTTTGAGAACTCATGAAACTTCTTTTCGCGTTTCTTTTTCTACTCTCTCTTTCGTTCGGAAAGTTGCCGCTTCACCTACAACGGCTCTCAGGCTTTTTGTCCGGTGTGCTTTCAACCCCATTAGAAATAGAATTCTTTCTTCCCATTCAGCTTTTACTTGAAAAAAAGGTATGGGAATCTTGACGAGGGGTGATGAAAAAAAACGTAGCTTTCTGGTGAGGAATCTAGTCTTCGATATTTTTCAATTATGTTTAAGCTAGTAACAAGTGGTTCGTCGTGCATTCGCCCACACGCTCGTGGAGTTATGCTAATATTGAAATGAAGTTGATGCGTTGCAAAGTGGAAATGAAAAATATTTTAAAATTGAGGTGTAGAGGCTTGAGAGAGAAGAGAAGAGAAGAGAAGTGTGAAATTGCTGTGTAGAGATGATGCGATATGAGGATATTAATGTTTAAGAATCTAATCGATTTTTTGCCATGCGAATTAAAACCATAGTTGTTTCTGACTTGCGAAGTGAATAAGGACTTATAGAATGATAGAAACATTTTTTGAAACATCTACAAGTTGCTTTGAGAATGCAAAGATGTATATTATTTTATATTCCATCTTTTTATATAAAAAAAAAGTTTAATCTTTGAGAATTTGTAAAGTTGTAGAAAAGAAAAAAATATTTTTTCATGGCGCTCAAACAAGTGGCAGAGTTGAAAAACAAGTGGACAAAAGGGGTGGAGGAGGCACAAGAGAAAATAGAACAGAGACTAATGTTTAATTCGCATCGATTCGCCCGCAAAGATCGATAAAGCGGTGCCTGTTTGGCGAGCGAAGTCAAGCGAGCGTCGTTTGTTAAAAGCATTTGATTCTAGCAATTGATATTCCGACCACGCGTGGATGACACTGCGCGATTGTGGCGGGTGAATGCGCGCGATACCAGTCGGGGATCGATTCGACGCTCGTAGTACACCGGCAAACACTGACAGTAAACGTAACGATGTCGTTCGGTTATAATTATTATCAGACGCACCGCCTCAGCTTTCGAGCTGCAAACACGTCAACGCCTGTCTCTTTTTTTAATGTTGCAAATTTGTTCTTGGTTCATTGTCGAATAATTGAAACCCGATAAAAATGTAACGATTGAAATTGAAAATGTCGATTGGCAATTTTTCGACGGTTTCCTTCTTTAAGATTTGAACGATTGGCAATGAAACAGGTATTTTCAGTGACCTTTCGTAAATCTTGGAAGAAAACTTTGAAAGTTGCAAAAAGTTGACTTGAGCGAGTGAGAAAAGGGAGGCGGGCTGCAAGATATCATATAGCCATTAACCTAAATGCTAATCTATTAAAATCACGCAATGAATGTATAATAAAGTGGTATAATTCGTCGAAAGAAAGAATAAATCAAGCACACGTTCGCAGGCCTGATGTCTTGAACGATAATTGCATTATACACATTTATATCCAAACTATTTTGCGAGATGAAGCGCAATTAAAAATTAATTGAGTAACTTTATATTAAACGGTACACGTTAGATGGCGAATCAACGACATTCAGTTTGCAAGCGGAAAAAAAAGAAAGGCGGGAGCTCTAATTGTGTTCGCTTCGGTGAAGCAACTTTTGAATTTAGCAAATCGACACAATAATTAAAAATATAATGAGTTGGAGCACCATGTTATTGATTTCTTTTCTTTGCCATGGTATATTGTGGCTTACTTAGGACAACAAAAATTGAAGAGAATTGAAATGTTACACCGAGTTTGAAATAAAATAAGTTAAAAAAAAGGTTCGGTTTGCAATAATTCAGAACATTTGAAAAAACATTTTTGTTTGTAAATTTGAATTCAAATGTTTCACCAAAGTACAAACAATTATGTCGAGTGAGAAACTTTGGGTGGGAAAGTTGTTGATTGTAAAGCGATACAGAGGTAACAAGCTTATTTATAATAAATCCTTGCACTTTTGCGCAAACTTCAAATCAATTTGCTCATCGAAATTTGGAGTACGTGACATCGTTTAGCCGGGACATCGGAGCCGGCACAAACGAGGTTAGGTTGTGTCGTGAGTTTGCGAGAGAGAGACTTAGTAACTCGCGAAATGCGGCTTAACTTTTCGCGCACGACACATATGCAGCGACCTATCCGACGTTCTAGATCCGCCGCACGCATATACGTTAGCTGGGCTGCGACGTCAGTGAACCTTCGCCAAAGCGTGGGCAGCGGGGTACGGGCGGCGCAACGCCGAAGAAAAATCGTTAGTCGCCGTGTAAGGCACTCAGGTCACGCGGTCTTCGACGCGCGAGAAAAGCTGAAACGCCTATTACAGAAATGGATTAGCGACGTCCAAGCTTGGACGCGGAACCGGGCTCTTTATA
Organism: Trissolcus brochymenae; assembly: GCA_030523145.1. Classification (NCBI taxonomy): domain Eukaryota; kingdom Metazoa; phylum Arthropoda; class Insecta; order Hymenoptera; family Scelionidae; genus Trissolcus; species Trissolcus brochymenae. The sequence goes on from JAQQRF010000006.1 coordinate 433,741, forward strand.
AGGCACCCAACCGTGGTCGAGAACTTGAGTGATAGTGAAAATCTGCGAATGATAAACCGATAGAAAAAATAACTTGTGGAAATAATACAAGTTTCATTTAGGACCAGATTCATATGCGTGACTAAATTTCAAAATAATTTAGAAGAAAAAAAATTAATTTGAAATTCATATGATTCTTTCATTTAAAACCAACTTCGTTTCGGTTGAAAAAATGTGGTTCATCAAATCTTAAACAAGAATTTGATTACAAAAACTGAAAACCATCATCTATGGTCATTAAATTTTTTGTTCCCCATTCGTTATGAAGTAATAATACAGGTTATATAGAGTATAACCGAATTGTACTGGAGGTAATCATTGGGTCGTACTTGCAACGAGCGTCAAAATACAATGCTCCTCGCCACAATGTAAAATAATTAGTCGCACAAACGCAATAATATTAATGCAAACTGTAATATTCGAATGACACTTTTGTTCAATTTTGCGTTTAATGGAAAATAATTGAACGGGCACAGCCCCTCTTCCGATCTCTGACTCGTTTCGTTCGGAATCGCGAAACTGGTTACAATTATATTCGCAAGCCGTTTGATACTCTATCAGTTTTGAAGTGGAACAATGTGAGCCGCACACGCTGCAATCGTAATTTCGAATATTATGAGATATATGATAATTTGGTAATGCGCTGATGTTAACGGTTTCACCATTGATTGTATATAGAATTCGAGAGAAGGTCGACATCTGACCCCACCTGTACTATGAATTTTATTCAATTTCGCATATGTCAAACGATTATTTTGATTTGTATAAATGGTTGAATCAACGTTGATTTGATGTTTTGCGTCCGAGTAACGGACCCAGGCCAAATGTATTGAATCGGGTCTTCAACTTGTTCAAGCGCTAAACGTAATTGCGCATCGCGTATTTTTCACCACGATGAAGTGAAATTTCAAAAGCACCCCAGTTTGTCCAAAGATCGATACCAACAGGTCCATAAATACACCGAGCTGATCCTATCAGTCCCCAATGAAATCACCTTCATTATCAAAATAAAACATTCAGTACTGTTTCGTCAACTTTACATGAACAGAAAACATCGATTGCTTCGAAAATTGGAAGAACCTTCGAGAACGGATGAAACTCTGTTGGAGAAATGAAACAGATTTTTAAGTTCATTAAGAGCACATTCCAATCAGGGCGTACGAAGCGCAGTCTTTTTTTCAAAGGGCATAAAGCGTGAGGGCGTCCGGTTTTTTCCGGATTGCTGCGCGACCGAAGGAGCGAGGGGATGAAAATTGACCACGCATAGTGTGGCGCTGTGGCGGCCGAAATGCCGATACTCTTAGGGGCGCGTGAGAAAGAGAGGGCTTCGTATGAACCGCGAGACAAGGCGCTCGAGGAAGAGAAGAGGAACGGTGGTGGGGCGCTTTTTTTTTATCTGGGGGTGGCGGGGCGGCGGATTCGGTTACTTGGCTCCCCCGCCCCGACACCGGCCGCACCAGCGCCGCCTGCTTTGCCTCAACCTGTCTCTCCGCTATACCCTCTTCTCTCGTTTTTTTAACGAAGGATCCGCTCAATACCTCGGCTGTCATAACCTCCCGGCGTTCACTTTCTCGGTCGCGCTGTCTCGCTCGCACCGTCGACCCGGCGCAGGGTTGCCGAGCCCCCCCATTGGGCGCCACATACTCATTCCTCTTTTCAGTTTTTAACGTTTCGTTCGACGTTTCCCTTCGAATGGCGCCGAGCGTCGGCCAAGTGCATTTCGCCGTTACTTTGTTTTACGCGCCGCCTCGCCCCAGCCGCCCCCGCGCGCGCCCCAGCCGCGCCTGCATGTGTGCGTCTCTTTCCGCACACTTTATTACACGCATCTTCCTTCTTTCGCCAACTTCCCACCTAGCGGTATTCGTCGCTCTAGCTTCTACCTATACAGCCACCTACCCCTCTTCCACCTCTGCCCCCGGTCCTGTTGCTTTTCTTTCGGATTTTGATCTCACGTATGCGCTACCATGAATAATGCACCGCCTTCCAAGGGCCAACGTCATTTTCGGACTTTCGTGATTTACACCCTCTCGCCTAGGGTTTCCGCGCTCTCTCGGGCTTCACGCTGTCTGCCCCGACGGTTTGAATTAATCCCACAAATTTTCATTTTTTTTTCTCTCCTTCTAAGTCTTCTTAAACGCCAGTCTGAAATGGTTTAGGAAATTGATCCTCTGTGCCGTTAAGCCTGGCTTCTTCGCATCAATCAATTTGCCAAATCTTTTTAGGTTCGATTGTTTTTGTCCAAGCGCCATCAATCATCTTCCATCATTCTCCCTCCCTTTTGTTTGTCTCTCGATATTATTGAACGCATAAAGTAACCAGCAAAAATATATATATAACCAGCCCCTAAATGTTGTACCCAATTTTCAATCCACCGATCGTTCTGCAACCCACCTACACTCTGGGGAACCGGACGTGCAAAAAGGACAGAGGTTATTGTGGAGTTGATCTTCATGGGCCAGAGTTGGAAAAAAAACGGGGAAACAAACTGTTGTCAGCTACAAACTGCTGGAAACTTATTCGTCTCGGATCGATCTGGAGCCCCGTCTTTGAATCGCCGTTGCAACTCGATCTTCGGACCACCACAAGGACTTTGTTCGTCTGGCCACAGCCAAGTAACCCAGCGAGGAAGTTGATAAAGGACCATCTTTTGTTCGAAAGACGTTCTGTATGACGTCACTCTCTCTCCTTTGTTTCGCCGCTTTCGGTAGTTTCTATTCGCAAGACCAAATATTTGGGTGTTGGTGAAAACGAAAAAAGATTGATTATCAAGCGACATTAACGAATAGATAAAGTACAGATATTACGAAGATGTGATGTAGATATATAAAAAGATAGAAGAATCTGTAACATCTAGAACAGAGTGAAGGAATAAAAAACAAAACTGGATGATATTTGTTGAATATCCCTAATATTAGAAATTTATGTGAATTTATTTTATGTCTATTATAATTATCCATATAATTGGAACAGTCACAGTTCACTGTACCGAGGATGATCATGGTTAATAAAATAGTAAAAGTAGTGTTTCGCAAAAATAATCTAAATTACATTACAATCTAATAAATGCTCTTTTACTGGGCATGCGTTAGCGAGAATTGAACTTCGGGCTGCTCATGTACACAATTAAATTGTTTATATTTGCAGTATATTTGCAGCAGTATACTTTGATGATTGAATAAAACATCATGGTAAAATATTCTTTACATTCAATTATTATTTTCAACTCGATTGATTTACTTATCAAAATTAAAAAACAAACAGTGATTGAATTTCATTTAAAACATAAATTAGTTGATCTTCTTCGGTGAACTTTTTTATTCACCAAAGATTCCGATTCAAAAATTCCATCAACATTTTATTGGAGTGTCCTGTTATTTTGTAAATACGATATCTGGGCGAACTAAAAGTCAGGATAATTATTACAGAATTCATTGAAATAAAATTCTTTCAGACAGGTATGCACGAAGTTCTTTTTTGGTAATTAATCAATCTACTAAAATTAAACAAACTAGACCAGCACATTACTGTGGAAAGATAGATTGAATTTATGATTGATTTTGAATATATAAAATTTGGTATTCTTCAGTTGAAACGTTACATTAAAAAAAGTAATTGTTATTGAAAACAAAAAAATATATGGATTTATGTGAACTTTACGATGCAACTCGACGTCGCGAAATGACGATTTTGCCCCCGCGAGAGCTTCGACCGTTCCGTCACACCATTTCTCAATGCAATAACGCAACGCGCTTTATTGAATTTGCGCTAAGAAAACAACAACCACAAGCTTTTTCGACGTAATTGCAAGCGCGCAGCGACGTATTTATTTTTATTAGCGACCGTCAATATTACAATAACATGGCGCGTACGGAGAAACAAATTCCCAACGACGTTGTAATCTAATCAAGCAGCCGGAAAAAGGGCTGTATTTTCGTCGAGCACATATTTTTCAATTATACACACACGCACAGAGAGAGAGAGAGAGAGAACGCGCGGTCGCAAAAATTACGGCCAATTTAACGGTGTGTTTTCGCGTCGTTCGCGCCACCTGACGATATACAAGCAGGCGTCGAAAAATCTGTCGCGCAAAAATCTCGTTGGCGGAATTGTTTAAACGCCGTTTCGAGCTGTATAATAAATCTCGTGGCGTGCCGCTTGACGAAGCAACAGTTCGTTCCGCCCGCCACCCAGGCGCGGGTGCTCCATCTACAGGCCGGCGCCGGCGGGACGAACTGTTAAATTTAGGCTGCCAGCGCGGCTCGCTGTCTGAATTGATTATCTTCTATTCATTAACTCCATTTCGTCATTTTCGTTTGTTCATCATTAATTGATCGCTTGCGTTCGTTTCTATCCGTTCAGCCATGTGTAATAATCAATTTTGCATTTGTTCTTATTTGTTTCCATTTAATTTAATTAAAAGTTCTAATATCAAATTCTTCCCATCATAAACAATTTGCGTTACTAAACCAAATGTTCAATTATATTAATTTATTGCAACAAACGCACCTGTACAGTTTTCTCTACTTGATTGCATATAGTTCAAAATGATTCTTTTTGTGTTTATACAGTTTGTATTTTCTAAAATTGGTCAACGCTTTTTTTTTGATATTTTACAGATTCATCGGTCATCACTGTCTGCCATCCTGTCTTCAGACGCCGGTGCTTTAACTCCCCTGCTCGAGTAGAAGGAAATTTAAGGTCCTCACTCTTTTCAAAGATTGCGAAACAAATCAATGTGGATTTATGACGTGTCCGTAAGTGGCTGTGGATTTCGATTTCAAAGCCATTGTCTACAAGTTGCTGATAACTCGAATGCGCTGAAACAGCAAATTGGCCATTCAGCGGTGCAACCACGCGGGAAGATCTCCGCAACGAATCTCAGCACAAAATTAAATACGACGATCGGTTTGGGAGATTGTCTCACTCAGCTATACTGTCGGAGGTGAGTTTCCGATTATTACTGATTCTATCAAAGTGTCCTGCGAATCGCCAAAATGTTAGCATATAATTTATTTATTTATCTTTTTTAGCTCTGACGACACAGCAACAAGCCAAAATCAGGCGGCATCGAGTTGTGATAACATTGAGAAAAATCGAGATCCACTTTGAAGGTGAGAATTGAAATTAGAATTCTTAGTTCAAAAAAATGTTAAAGGAAGTTAAAACTTTTGAACAAAAGATTTTTTAATACAAGAATCTTGAAATCGAACAAGATCTTTTGATCCGTTTCCAGTTACTTATTTATTGAAGAATGAAGTTCTAAAGTATTGTTTTTGTTTTTGTTTTTTTGTTTTTTTGTTTTTTTTTTTTTTTCAAGTAAAAAATAATGTTCATAAAGTTGTAAAGTTGTGCAATGTTTTTTTACATTGCAGGAAAGCGTAACCCTTATTAAGCTCAGTATATGAATGTTTAATTTGGAAAATTATTGATTTACGATTTTTCGTTTTTAATCTAAACAAAGTATTTTGCAATCAGTTTGACTTTCGATGGTATTGTAACGTAAAAGGGATAGCAAAATTGTCCAACGGCTGTATCGTATTTATTGACGGGTTTCACAGCGCGTGGCATTTCGCGCTAATCAAAGGTAAAACTGCAACGGGCGTGATTTAAAACAGCTTCCCCTCCTTTGCCTGGTGTCTATCCAACAAATACAGTGGAGAGTTGGTCGGTGTCGTCAAAACCTCGAGTGTGCGCGCGAAATTAATTTTCTCCCTTTGAATGATATTCCCTTTTAATTAGTAGCGCTCTCGTCGTTGTTATTCGCACGTTTTGTTTCTTCTCGCGCCGTGTTATTGTTGTTAAAATTTACTTTTCCCAAGACACATCTGCCCCCGACACGGTAATTGCCGTTTTCCAGTTGCGAATCAGCATTTTCCTTCCGGAATGAGCCCGAGAGGTTTCGATCGAGCTCTGTGAAATATCTTTGACGACCAGGCGTTTCGTGCGAAAATAAAATCGTTTCCCGGGCAAAACTGCGCGCCACAAAGAAAACGACGTTGTTTATCGTTCCGCGAGGCTCCGCTGCTTGTTTATACATTATTGTCCGATCGTGGACGCTTAATTGCATTGCCCGGGCAGGCTTTTCTTAGAACCATGCTTTTTTATCGATTTTAATTAACTTTTATTAACAATTAATTTTTTTCCTATCAGTATTTAAATTATATAGAGCTGCTCCAAACAAGTAACAAAGGTTATGATATAACATTGCAATTATAGTTCACTGAGCATCAATAATAATTAGCGTCTACAAAATATACCGTGTTAGGCGTGCATAAATGAATTCTCATGTCTTGAATGTAACTCATTTTCGTAAGAGAGGGCAAAATCGAAACGAAGTGACAAAAAGTTCTCGACATTTTCTTTTGATTATTTTGCACTGATATTCATTTCACTGCTCCTGGACCTGACATTTTCATCTCGCTTTTTAAGGTGCCTCAATTGACCCTTCGTTACCTCTTTCTCAGTTAATTTAATATTGTCGACAACTTTCATCATTTCATTTTTTTCCAATTTTCTAATCCAATTTTTTTGTCTTCAACGTTAAGTAACCTTTTTCTACAAAAATAATAACATTCTATTTCTCAACGTTCGCTGTGTAGTTTTATTTTTATCTTTTTTTTTTTTTTTTTGAAGGACGCAGGTCCACAAAATGAAATGGGAGTTGCAGTGTATCTGAAATCGAGTGTCGAATCCCCTCGGTTCGGTTCTCTGTGAAGCTTCGGCATCAAAGAATCCATCAAATTAAAAACGCAATTACAAAAAAAGCAGGCTTGGACGAAAAGTGGGGGCGGGGGGGGCCAAAGTGGGGCTGGTTCGGCAGCTTCGAGTCTCTGTAATGCTCTCGCCAAGCGCACTTAGCCACACCCGACGACACCCTTACGTGTGTCGCGCCATACGAACCCACCAAAAAAATGATATCGATCGCTTGGCTGTCCCGGCGTCGCAATTATAAAGCGCTCTTCGTAACGCGCGCGCGATCCCAGGCGCAAAGACAACGGCGCGCGAAGAAAGGGACGAAAATATAGTCTGGCGGCAGGGGTGTTGCGGATCGTGCATCTTTTGTGCACTTTTCGCGGCGCTTGTTCCAAGGGACATTGCTTCCGACGGATTATTACTTCGAACGTGAATGTCGCCGACTGCTGATTGAGATGCATTTTTTGTGTGTGCAAGGGGTGCAGAAGAGTTTGGCAGGGTGCAGCAAAGAAATGGGGATGGAGGATTCAGTTATTTGAGCCGAGTTTTCGGTGCAAGGAATTATAAACTGATGAAATTTGTTCATAATTTAGTAGTTGCAGCTAACTTTAAGTTGGTGTATTTGAAAAATTAAACCACCAACTTTGAGAATATCGTTACCTTGAGATAACCAAATTCAAAACTAAAAATACTTGATCTAATAATTTTAATTACTAAGTATAAAATTCGCATGCTATCTTCTGTAAATTAGTTCAGATTAAGCATTAATTTATTTAGATACACCCCGAGCTTTCTTGCTTATATGCTTATTCAGTAGAAATATCTCAAGAAGAAAAGTTAAATTTTGCTAGATGAATTACAATGTTCTAACTTGTATTTTGTTGGTTGAAATAAACGTTCAAATAATTTAACGATAATGTCGCGTTAGTTTGCAATCACCGAAAGCTGCGTAATCTAGTTTAGCGTACCGTATATCAGTATCTCGGAACAAAAAAAAAGAACGCGTCGACAAAGTTGATCGGAAACTATAATCTCAGTCGAAAGATCGCCACGATAAATTGAATTCAGTCGTGTCCAGCCAGCAATTTGGTCCACCCTTGTAATATCATATCGACACCGGTAACAAGTAACCCTAACCCACCCCAATTAAACTTAGTTCGTGAATTAAACGAGCTAAATGCGTCTAAAGTTGATCGCTATTCGACCCTCGTGCAAATCTGTAAGTATTATAGGAGAACATGTGATTCGAACAAGAAGGAGAAGTCAGGCAAAGAAAACTCCGGGGAGAACTTATATTAAATCCGAATCCGAACGCGTCGGAACAAAACTCCTGCGCAAGAGTTACTTTTGAGTCAACTGGAATAAGAATGTTGCGTGGGCTATGAATATCATTCTGCGACTCCTTTCGCAATCGTGATTTGCTATCTTCATTCAATCACGTGTGCTATAAACGAATTTTTTATTGCTTTTCTTAGATTCAAACTTTTTTTTGCTCCTCTTCTGAAACAGTTTTCCAACTCACTTCCCCGGACAACTTTCTCCTAGCTAGAAGCAACAACTCGCACTTGTCTTCAAAAACGAATTTCGGTTGAGAAACTTATATTACTAATTGATGGAGTGAGCTTATGAGGCTTAATTGATTAGATTAGCATGTGTCGTGTAAAAGCATCGACATATTTCCAAACAGCTAATCAATAACTAACCCTAACCAACCCCAATTAACATTCCAGCTTGGAATCAGAGAGAGGCTCTACGTGAGGGGTCGACTGAATTGCAAAAGTAGGTTCATTAAAGCAAACTTGGTTCCTTATGGCCCTACTTATAACAGTGAGGAATAAAAGATGCCCTTTTAGATAAAACTTTTTTTTTTTTCATCATCAGGGACAGGAGTGTAATTGCGTTAATAACAGCAAACTAAACCTGATAGATTTGCAAAGTGATAATGAAGATATTCCACATTTCAGTTTGAGTTTTAAATTGATTTAAAATTGGACATCGGTGTCATTGAATAAATTGTGCATTTCTCATTACACCAATTTGTGCAAAAATTTGGACAAGCAAATTCGTCTTAAATATACTTAAGTGTCTAATAAGATGCCAATTAGGGTCAGCTTAAAATGCCAGCTCCAACCTTTGAGTTTCTTTAACTTTTGCATCTGTCATCACCCAGTCCAATTTTATCTTTAAATGTCAGTGTTTCGAATCTCGTAATTTTTTCTTGAATCATTAATTTGAAGGATTTCATTTTTTTTTTTTTTTTTTTTTTTTTATTGAGAGACAATTTTTTGTTTGGTATTTATTTCATTTTTGTTTCTCCAAATCAAATTTGAGAGGGTTTTATTTCTTTGAATATTTTGTCAGATGTCGAGTTTCTTCGATTCCAAATTGGTCAAAGAGGGATTGATAAAGGAAAGTATATGCCAATCTTGGGAAAAAGATTAAAACGCGACGGAAGCTAGCTCGAATAATTTCAGTAATAACATCATCGCTTTCGTCGAGCAGTCAGCAACGCGATTCGAATTTCAAGAGAGCTCCCTCGATAATTAATAGAGTAGTACGTGCACGGTTGAGCAGCTATATGCAGTGGCGGCGGTGTTGCTGCCGCTATACGGAGGAAATGATAAATTGGAGGGAGTTGGGTTGACAGATTCGACGTTCGTGCTCTTTCTCTCTCGTTCGCTCCTGTTTCAGTTGCATCACGCCCTTTCTTTCCGTCCTCGTCTCTCACTCCTTCGTACCGTTTCGCTTTCCCCTCGACGCCTCTTGTCGAGCTTCCTCGGTTTTTACGGCAGCCTGCACCCTATCGATCGGAGAGTCAAAATTTCAGAATCGAAGCTGGAATCAGGCGAAAGAGGGGTAGAGGGAGGGAGGGAGGACCGCCAAGTGAGAAAGAAGGACAAGGAAACGCGCGAAAAAAGCGCGCGCGCGGACGCTCGCCCCTACGCGCGGGAGGGTAGGGGTGCCATCTCTCCGAGACGCGCAGCTCAGATGAATTTGAACGTTTCTTCTCGCTGCGAATTGTTTTTCTCCGCCGCCCTTCTCCCTCTGCCGGCCATTTTCACCTGAAATATGACTTCGTTATTGCCAGGCTCGTCGCCCGGACACACGGGCCCGACCCACCCTCCCCCTTCCCTTCCCCCCGTCTGCACCCGTGCAATTAAATCGGCAACATTTTATTAAAAGTATCGACAGCCGCGCCTTATTTATGAGTCGACGAATTAATGCCACTTCGCTCCGATGGAAAATGGGCGCGGATCAACGGGAGTTATTACCCATTTTGACGACTTGGAATAATCATTTGCTCGCTCGGATGGAAATTCGGACGGCGACGTGATTTTCCCTTGGAAATTCTCGGCTCAATCATTTATATCGCGATTCAAATTGTATGATTCGCGTCGTTGAATTAGTTGGCATTGTTGTGCAATTTTTTTGTTGTTTTTTAAACAAGTTACAAACAAATGGGACGAATTACGGCCGAATGAGAAAATTCGAACATGATAAGAAATAGTGAATGATAAAAAGTTTCACATTGCAGGCAATACGATTCTGATTGACTGCACTGTAAATTTTGTTCAGCGTGCGGACCTGTTTTTCACGGTAATTCCGAAAAACTGATCGCAGTGTGGTTTTTTGTAATAACGGCAGCGCTGTAAATTCAAATTGCGAGCCCGCTGGGCAACTTAGGAGAACTAATTTTCGCGGAAGAATAAGCCAATCGATATTCCGCAACATTGGCCGAAATGATATCGTGCGCCTCTTCTCGCGGGATGAGCGAGACCGTGATGGGCAAAAACGGGGAAGCGCGAACGAGAGACCGGCGGACTCGTTCGTTCAATTATAGGAAACTATTTCATCGCACGTATTATAACTCCAAGTAATTAAAAAAGTTGGCTCTTTTTTTTTTCTTTTTCGGCACGAGAAAAGGGTCGCGATAAAAGCAAAAATGTTAACTCCGAAAAATAAACGCGAAAAAAAGGCAGGCGAAACGGAACGAGGAAACGATCGCGGAATGTGTTATTGAATTTCGAAGCTCCTCGTACGATTTTCCTAACCGCGAAAGACCATCCCCACGGAACATGTTCTTCCTCGGACAACTTCGATATTACTTTACACGAAATGAACGTTCAAATATTCATGTGTTATTAAAATCTCGAGCTTGTTAAATATACGAAACGATTTTACGGAATAATAATATGTTTTTTTTTCTTCGTTCACAGCGTTAAAATTATAATTTTACTACTTATTCTTCAAGGAAGGTACATTTTATTCGATAACGGATAAACTTGTTTTCCCATCGATGTTGCAAAGATTCTGCAAATTATATTTTGGAGCAAATAATCGGATTGCATTTTTCGCGATGATTAAAACTTTGTGATTCAATTTGATAAACGTGGAATAATATTTTGAGTCGCGTAATAGAAGTAATTAGTTCAGCTTCGTATACCAAAGGTGTTGTGCGATTAAGAAATAACTTTTTTTGTAGAGATACTTTTTGCAAAGCATTTTTCTTTTCAAACTGTGCAAATAAAAGATACTGAACACCGACAGTGTTCCAATGGACGTGTTTATTCTCGTCTACTTTCAATTATATCACTCAAACAAATGAATCTTAATAAACAGAAAAACATTGGATCATTTTTATAATTGCTTTAAGCGAATGAAATTTTGAGTGCAAATATGTTATTCGACGAAAGAGTTTCAAAGTCGTTAAATAAAAAAAAAAAAAATGACAACTTGTGAGCAAGGTTTTATAACTCGAATCCATCAAATTAAACTAATTGGTTTGTAATTGAAGGTTGATTTATCGGTGCATTCATATTTAGCAGTTAATTTTTTGAATACGAAACAAGTAAATTATTGTATTGCCCTCACACTTGCACTTGTACTCAGTTCGTGGGTGTTGCACAACCCAGAACCGCAGAACCGGTTCAGGGACGTTGCCGTAACGTATTACAGGTTACGGCAACGGGAACGGTTTACTATCTACCTATGCAGAATCGCGACATATCGATTAGAATAAATCGTCATTGTGGCGCAACGCGAAAAGTCTTTTTGTATTCGCCATAAACTTTCTTATTGACGCAATATAATAACTGTCTGCCGTTTTTCAATGAATATATGCCAAATGCGTCACTTTTTACCCCGACACTGTTGAGCTATACTTCTCGCAGACTTTATTGTGTGCATTTTTTTATCTCTCTCTCTCATTTTAATGGAATTTCGCTTTTTAACTCAGTCTAGTCGGGGAAAAAAATCACAATAAATTTAGGTTAACAGGTAATGTTTTATTAAACGCATTGTTCAATTTTTTATAGAGGTTAGGCAAATTTTCAAAGCAGTCATGATAAACAAAATAAATAACTCGACGAGTATGTAATCGTCGAAAAAAAAAAAAAGGTTACATTTTTGTTTAAATAAGTATGCTTTTTAAGTGGTTTTATGCTTTGGTGTATTATTGGTTTGTTAAGTTTAATGGGACACATCGGTAAGCTTGGAATAATTTTCCGTAATGCGTGATTTATTCTGAAACTACTTGTGCAAATTATTTGAACACGTGTATATTTATCGCCGAAACATTTATTCGAATCAGCCTTTGACTCTTGACGAGCCCAGACGTTTCGTACAGTTTTATTTTATAGTTGCCATGCTTTATGATTTAACATTGAATATAATCGGGACCGAACGTTTCTAATGCAAATTTTCAGCACAGGTTGTTTATTAACTTTGTAATTGAATGTTATACCCTAAACGTTCGTGTGCGCATTTCAAACGGCGAATTTTCAAAACAACGGGGATATTTGAATTTCATAACTTGACGAATTTTTCTAAGGGTAATCAATTTGAAATGATAATCAGTATTCAAGAAAACACTAATGTAAATTGATGCAAATTCACGGAAATTATCTAAAAAAGCCATCGAAATCGTCGTCTTTTTTAACGGCCATTTCGTGTGCGCGACATTTAAAATTGAAATTCGAATTTTACTTTTATATCAAATTTGTAAATGAGATTGATCTGCTGCAAGTTTTTTTTGTCACTTCTTCAGTATCAGAATGACTATCACTTTGAAGTATATATTCAACGTTTCTTATTCTAACGACTTTTTTATCCGACAGGAAATTCAACTTATATATTTATTTCGTCGATAAATGTTATTCAGAATGTACCTTTTTTGCTAGACTCTTGTTACTTCCATGCAAATATAAGATAGGCATACATAAATAAATAAATATTATATGTTGGCAAAAAAAAAAAAAAAAAAAATGAGGAGCAGCAAATAAGTGTTTATCATTGGCCAGTTCCAAAATGTCGGCTGACAAGTTTTGTGCGTGGTTACGTAAACCGGCTGATGTAGATAACTAAACTAAAATGGGGACGCTGTTGGCATCGCAATGCGTCCAGCAAAATGCACTTGCACACTTTACCTGGCCGATGCGAAAACACGCCTGAGTGTCTTTGTCTCGGGTTTTTGTCAGCCTCCCCCTTCCCTTCCACTTCCTTTCTTTCAGCACGACGAACATGTGCGCGGTGTGCAAAAAAAAAAAAAAAAAAAAAAAAAAAAAAAANNNAAAAAAAAAAAAAAAAAAAAAAAAAAAAAAAAGAAAACAAACAAACGAAATTCTGGTCCACAGATGGAATTGGCACGTCGACCATATTTAACAAATCGCACGTGCGATTTGCAAGAATTATACACACGGCCTGCATGAAGAATTGATTGCAGCGATAAGAACGTGATGCAACACGACGAACGTTGCACCGAGAGGGAACTGTGTACAGAATACAATTTTTTTCTATTTTTAGAACCCACATTGATACTTTCTTATGACGAGTTTTCGAAAATAAAAAATTGTATCATAATACGAAAGTAAGAAACACAAGTCGAGACAAAAGTTGATATACGCTTCGATGTGAAATTACGTGCAGACGCGATAAATTAAAGAAAGTTGAGAAAGAAAGCGCGAAATTTGGACGATAAATTTTCGGCGGGAAAATTCGAATTCGAAAGCACGAGGGAAGATAAGTGAGATGAGTTTCGATTCTTTTCACATAAAGTAATAAAGGCGGAATCAAAATTGATAACCCCGTTTGTTTTAGTTGGTGCGAGTATAAAAGGTTGCCGAAAACACGGCAAAGTATAGCGGAGGTATAAAACATGCGAAAGGTATAACGGCGCCCATAAAAACGGTTATCGCTTAACTTTTATGGTACTCAGTTGGTTTCTATGGGCGACGTCATTTTTATACGCAAACGATAATTTATTTCGCAGCAATAATGACGATTCATGAAGTTACAAATGATTGTGTTTTCGATCGAGCCGACACTTGGCAAACGCGCGCCAAGAGGAATAATTCGAGTTTGTATATGTACTTAGCGCCAATTCGATATTTGATAGCATTCGCATATCTGCGGTTTCATACGAAATTATTTGATACAGATATAGCACGAAGAGAGGTTTGAGGCACGTACCAAATTATTGATGTCAATACAATGTTCTAAAATTTCCAAAATATAAAATGCCGGTATATAAGTGTACACCTCTCTCGCAATGCATATTTCGGCATTTAATTTTGATTCGTCAGCTTTTGCAGCCTTCGAGTAGTCTGACGCAAAAATGATTTCAAATTTATATCATCACTGACCGACGTGCTGTTTGAAATTAATTCATTCGATCAATCACCGATGTACAGACTATTCGGTCAACTTTATTTCATTTTCAATAGTATTCAACTATGAAAATTATTATTTCCAGTTACTATTTCGTTTTCTATTTTTTTGGCTTTTAAACATTGTTTACAGGTAGAAACATTGTTATTAATAATATAATTGTATTGATTTTAGGTGATGCAGGTGACTGATTTCTGTCCAGAACGTTGGATTCACTCAGAAGTTTGAAGCTCGTTTGGGCTTTTGGAATTCCAAAATGTGGGTATATCGATTACACACGAAGATGCAATTTGACGATGCATGTAATTACCGTTACGTTCACATTCTCGCTAGTTAATGCCAAATCATAATTTTCGATTATTACTGGGAGTATTGATTGCATGCAAACTTCATTCAAAGCTTCCTTTTTTCATTCATGCGGTATTATCTTGAAACAAGCAAAATGTTACTCAACGCCTTCATGCATGGCTACCCCCAATTACTACCACGCCGTGCGCTACGTGTTTTATTAGATCGCGTTTTATGTGTCTTAATATTTGTGCCCATTTTATATAGTTATACTCTGTTTAACACCCACATTTGTATTTCAAATTTTTTTTAACCGTTCTGATATCAAAGAGACCGTTTCAAATATTAAATAAGAAAAAACAATTCCGTACCCACACGCCCACACCAGCTGCAGTTTTCATTGCAATTTGTTTGATTGCGATAAAAAAAGGTCATTCAAATTCGCCGCTCTTTGATTTCGGCGTCATGTTTGAATAATGTTTTGCTCAATTGAAAAATTTATGTCACGAAGATTTGAATTTCAAATGAATATTACGCAAAGTTTTTTTTTTAATACAAATTTCAAAATGTATAATCGCGGTTTTACAATTAGTGTGTACATAAAAAAAAACTTTGCCGATTCTTAGAAACGGCATTGTGAACGATTTGTTTGACGCTTATCTCAGAAGGAAACAATTTGTCTGTGCACGCGCCTTTCTCCAAATCTTCTCTTTTTGCGTAGATCTCGTGAAGTCACAATCAATCTTTCGCGGCAGTTGGCATCTATCAAGTGTCTATCTCTTGCGCTAACAATATTGCTCGGCAGATTCGACTCGCGTCAAATTCAATGTCGAATTCGAAAGTGTGACGAGCTGAAGCCACTCAAGAAGAGTCAGTAGATGTTTTGGGGTCGCCGAATTGATTTCAAATGAAAAAAAAAAAATGTTATTACAATTTTTTTTAAATTATATTTGAAAAGTTAATTTCCAAAAGCAATTTAAACCAAATGAAAGTTATTGAATTAAAAAGTTCATCCGAACAATTTTTTACTCCATTTCTTAGAAGTTGTGTATAAAGGATATAAATAACGTATCAAAAATGATACGAAATCAGATTATTTGTATGATAATTCTTTTCCGGATAATGCATGTAAAAAAATGAACGCCGAAAAAGCTTATCAATTTCTGTGAATACGAAAAGTTATCAAATACTGGTCTCTGATGGACACAAAGTTGTTAATGAGGAAAAAAGGATAAGAAAGCTAGATAAATAAATAAATAAATAAGCGTGAATGCGTGTTTCAGTTGAAATAAGCGTTTGAATATTATCAAAGTTTAAGCAGTTATAATATCTTTCTCGCTAAAGATGGAAAAGGCCGGTGCAATAACCGATTAAAAGCGACGTTTCACTTATTTTACTCAAACGAAAACACTTCTACAAGCATAAAACACATATACGAAATATAATCGTCACTCATTATCGGTGTTGCAAAAAAATATCTGTTTGAAAAATTGTGGAATAAAAAGGTTCATTATTTTTTATTGGTTATTTCTTTTTATTCGTTTTTGATTATTGTTTGTTCATTTCGTAAAAAATAAAATAGGATACAGTAATCTAAAGATCTAGAAAAAAGAGTATTTTGTCGGTTATAATATAATAATATTGGATAAGGAAACGGTGAGTTAAACATTATGCAAATTTTTGTATTGCATCGCAAGATTTGTCAAATGTGGCCATGACGGAACTGAATAATCCGCGGTATTGAGATAAACATTTATCTCTGCTGAAAAGTTTCGCTTCGTCGGCTTTATCGGTTATTGCACTAGGCTCCTCAATTTTATGCATATCGTTTTTGGATTTGAAATTGTCAGAACGTTTATCTGAGCTGCGTTCCTCTTTTTTTTTTTTTTTTTTTTTTTTTTTTTTTTTTTTTTTTTTTTTTTTTTTTTTTTTTTTTTTCTTTTTCTTTATTTTTTTTTTCTATCTCTCCCAATATTTTTTTAACTTTTTTTCTCCTACTTTTTTTTTGGAATCAGTTTCATATACCATACGGGAGATACAGTATTATTCGACATGTGAAACATTTCTCAAAATTAGTCTCAAGAAAACTCTCATATTATAAATAAAAAATATGTTACAAAGAATTTCACAATTAATACAACATTATTTGTGTATTGCACTATTATGTATCTAGAACTGTTGAAATATACCGTTATTCGTTTTACAGTTTTTGTAAAAGCTTTTAGTAATTTTTCTTTTGTGCAGATTTCATTGACTGAAAATGTTTCAATTATTTTTCTACAAGTTGCAATCCGGTCATTCACGTTGCATCTTATCTGTTAATGCGTATATGACAACGAGAAATTCAATAAGTTCGAACAAGTTCAATACACTTGATTCGAATTGCGTTATCAATAATTTATTTGTTGATATTTCAGCGCGAATAAATTAGTGATCGATTGGCCGTCGTTTGACGTGGTAATTATACATTTAATTGGGGGATGAAAACGGTCGCAACTGCATGATCGCAATGAACTCTTTGTTGATGATGAAATACCTATTTTTCGCGCTGACGTCGAACCGCCGTTGATAATTCACTTTTCAAATTTTCTAACCGACGAAACTTGATCATCTATTTTTAGCCTCAATTTTGAACAAATTTTCAAACGAAATTTCTTAAGCTAACGAAAAATCCATTTTCACTTAAGACAAAGTACCCAATTTTTTGTTCAAAGGGAAAATAAAAAGTAAGAGGGAAAAATGTGGAAGGGAAAAAAAAAAGTTGAAAGAGCACTCAATGAAATAGCTTCAGCGTCGTTTAACGAAAAACGACCTTGGTCAAGTGAACCTTTGTCGCTCGTAACGCCATCGTGGCACGATTTCGTGGCTCGATTCGAGCGCGGATAAGATAGCTAAGCGAGCGAGCAAAGTTGAAGCACGGTCGATTGACGTCGTGGATCCCAGGGCTCTTATTGGCCTGATTCTCACTATTACCAATATTAATAGAATCTTGGTCCATTAGGCGTGCTCGCTCGACGCGCTTCTATTATTGGCTCGCGTAAAATTAGGCCTTCCTTTTGCCTTTTCTCTTTGACAGAGAAATACCTGCGAGAGACACCAATAGCTAACACCGATGCAACCGAGTGAAACAGACAGAGGCTTTTTCAGTGCGCGGTAGACACGATGTCGACGCTCGCGAAAAACGAACCGCGACAAAGCGCGTGGGCAGGTAGATGGCCTCGTGAGTAACGACGTGGGTTTCGCGTGCATTTCGACCTGGTGCTTTGCGAAACCGAGCCACCGACGTGCCGGCCCTAAACAATGCACTCCGAGGTTTCTGTCTGACCATTTTAGATGCGAATTGCGTCACCGCGTGCTCGTAAAGCGCGTTTCCAGCACCAAAAAACCTTCAACCATTCGTTCTCACAGTATTTCAATAGCTTAGTTAACATTTTTATGACCGATTGATTTATTTTGCCACAACGTTTCGTTTGAATACCCACAGCCCCATAGTTTATCATTTTTAAAATTCAAAACAAATTTATAATAATTAACAAAAATTTGAATTATTAAAAAATAGTGCAACCAAATAATTTAAATTATTTCTTCTTTCAGATGTCAACAAGTGAAGAAGGGAGGAGAGACAATATGTAAGTGTACCAAAACTTGGTATCGCGATATATAATAATTAATCTAACGTATATTGCATGCCTCGAACAAGATATTCGTGAGCACTTAAAATGGGGAGCACGTAAGTGCGTTGATATCGCAGGCGCTTTTCTGTGTATTCAAGACACGTTAATTGGCCCCGCTACTACGCGCCTAGAAACTGATTGGGCAAGTCTTCGCGGGGCTGGAAATCATTCTAATTGAGCGCATTTATTGTTCGGAAGCTGAGATGCGCTGTGACGGTGCGACTCTGACTCTCGTCGCGTCGGTACATGCAACTCTCTGCTGAATGAATTGTATCATTTCATCATATACTAGAAAGAGAGAGAAACGGAAAGACGGGTTCTAGCACGCATGTTGAGTGCAATTAAAAAATTAATTTATGGTGAATGATTATCTAGATTACAATACGAGGATTCTTATGTCGAATTAAATTGATTTATGGCAATGAGTAAGTATTTCAGACTTATCAGTTAGATTAATAAAAAAACTCAATTTTAGTTCAATTTTGCATTACACAATTTTATTTAAGTATTAAAGATTTGTCAATTCTTTTTTCAGTGGTTTTGTTTTTATTATATAAGGAAAAAGAAATTCAATTTTGTCATTTGTATTTGAGTTAATATAGCGAGTTTGGATTTAACGTTTCAGTAACAGCAATAAATTTAGTTTGCAATTCGGTGTCTTATTTGTTTAGAAGAATATCATATTGCCCTCCACAGTTGAGAGCAATGTGAATCATCGAAACTGTGCGAGTAAACAAGGAAGAAGCATCAGGCGATACAACTTTTTAGGCCTCGTATGCCCATCCCGCGCGTTCGGTTGATGTGGTTACATAACACTAAATCTAGCGGCCATTTTGTTAACTCACTGTGGAACCCCCCTTGCCAACAAGCTTCTATCAAACCCGCCTTCTCGTGGCCCCTTCTTCCTTGCGCTTCTCTTTTCTGTTTCATGCGAACGCTGACTCCAAGTATTTTGCAAATGTCACCGCAGTTAAATGGTATACATTGTATACGCTGCCTCACGAAAACGTCTATTTTTTTTTGTCGCTGCTTTTTCTTTATAATACTTTGCAAACGCTCTTTTTATGATGCTCATTCTCGCTCAAATTTTTTTATAACACATTCTTTATACAATCTTAATTGCCAGAGGAGAAAATTTCGAACATTTTTACTCATTTATGATATTCTCAAAACTGAAGAATTTAATGTTTATTCAGTGATTTTGAATTTGGGAGTGCTCTCCTGTTTGTAATTTCAGCATTTCGATTCGAAAATTGTGGAGAACATTGAACCCCGAGACGCGAAAACGTCGAAATCCAAATTACATGCGTGAACGATGATATTTCATGATTTTGGAGAGCAAGTGTGCGTGCAATTATGCAACCTACGTTTTCGACTGAATATCATGTTTGCTTACATAATTCATACACGCTGGGTGTATTTCGCATCGCTATAACGGAGAGAGACGCTTGCAAAAGTGTGCGTGTGGGTGACATACGTGGTGCACACATTCAAAATCGACCCTCGTCGTATTCTTTTCTCGCTTTTGAATTTCTCCCCAACCACCCTCCCCTGCTTTCTACATTTAACCCTTCCCCATGCATTTTTACCGCGTCTTTGCAAAGCCGCGAATTTACAAATCGTTGCCGAGCAAGCGGAGGAGTTTTCTCTCATGTGCATGGGCATATAGGTGTGCGTGTGAGTTTTACCAACAAAAGCATATGCAATAAGCGCTCCGCAAAATTTCGCGTTTAATTATAATTAGCAAGTCACTAAATACTGCAAAAAACCTTTTTTTTTTTATTAAAAATGAATCATTTCGGTTGAAATATACAAAATAAAAATCGCTTTTGTTGATTTTGTTCTCCAGTTTTACGCTACAGTTTGTTTGTTTGTTTTTTTTTTTTTTTTATTATTCTTTTCAATATGACATAAATTCCTTGTTTACAACTTTTTATTTTCTAATTTATACACGGTGCATTGCTCAAATCGGAATCATTTTTTTTTAATTTAAAAAAACTTCTATTTTCATAAAACAGATACCTTTTGGTGCTTTTTGTTGCAGAGGTTACAACATACGGTGCAACATATCCTTTTATTTTAACCCAAAGCAAAAAAAACGAGAACGCTCCTGCAAAAATAGTACCAACCTAATTCCGATTTCCAATCAATAAACCTCCCTTGAAACCTTCCGTCCAAACAAAAGCCGATACTCGCATTTTCGAAGACCCGCCAACAATCCTTTGGCTACTTTTGCGTCCTTTGGCGCTCCGGATTAAAATTCGTAATGGAATAGCACGATTCGAACCACTTTCGAAATTGAACGATATGCTTATGCGAGGACGCTCGTTTGATACCATCTCGTCCGTCGCTCGGCGTCTGCGTCTCTCTTCTCTATGCCAGTTCCTCAATATTTTTTGCCAATGTTTTTTCGTTACTTTTTTGGTTTTCCAATGTTTCCGGGCGAGCGCCGCCGCGCTGTCCTGATGCTTTTCAATGTAATCGAAGCATAGAAAAAAAAAGTCTCTTCCTTTTCCTTCGTTCTACGAATTTAATACCTGATTGACTCGCAAAAAATTTCGAAATTGCGAAAAAAGAAGAAAAAAGAGCTAAAACTTCATAAGCCGCGTTTAATGATTCATCATCCGTTGGCTCTTATAATTTGTGTTGCCTTTCTGCTTTTTAGGTTGTGCGCAAATATTATTCATACGAAAATTCGTGTCACTCTGCCGATGTCCTGCGAAATTTTGCAAGCGAACATTTTCGTGCAACAAGTGTTCGTTCTCGTCCAAAATCGTCCGTGCACTTTTTCATTGTTTATTCGAAAATTACCGCCGTTTTCGTTTAATTGAAAACGACGGAAACGTTTTCTATTCGGGGCGTGATTTTAACTAAAAATAAATCTCCGTCAATTATTGCGCTGTCCAATTAATCGGATGATTTTCATTTTTAATTTAAATCCATTGTTCGAATGAAGAGTCATTTTTTGAAATGTTTGTTGGAAAATTGGTTGATTCGGTAATGAACGCTCTCTGAGTCAACCGACTGCGAGACACGCTGCATGTTGTCTGAATCGTGGTATAATGAGGTGCAATAAAATATTAATGAAAGTTATACTACTAAAAGACAACTAAAGCTAGAAAAGATACTCGCCATTTATTATTTACTTCCGTAACCAAAATTTTTCAACCGCTGTGTTTTATACACAGCTATACATTACACATCGAGCGATAACAAACTTAAGCTGTAAAATGCACTTTATTGTCATGTTAATGTGTGTTTTTATTATTTTTTAATTAACTTCAAGCGAAAATGTTTTTTTAATTATAAAGAATTAATATTAAAAGCAACTAATTGAAGAGATAATACGTGGTAGCAAATTTGCGATAGTTAGTTCTTCTAGATTAATTTTGCCCAACAATTCAGTACTTAATTTTTGGTATAATTGTATATAAATCATTTGGTTAATTAGAGCTGAGGAAAGAAACGGAAATTCGAAAAAAAAAAAAAAAAAAGTTTGAGTCAAGTTAGCGCAATGTCTATTAGCATATAAATGAATGGAATGGAGGAAAAAAAAATGGAAAAAGAAAAACTAAAAAAAATAGTGGACACACACATCGTGCTTGCGGCACGATTGTTTGACAAAAATGTGAATGTTGCATAAATATGAGTGCATGCATTTAAAATGAATCAATTGCGAGTTGCAGACACGACTACGATCAGGATTGAATTATTACACGACTGCCAGGCTTCATTACAAGTGCAGGTAGTTGTGTTATAATTAATATGGCCAGAGTGTTCGCGGTGTAATACTCTTATTCTTGTATTTAAACTATATCAGCGTAATTGAATTTCATTGAACTAAATGATAATTGTAATCAAATTATTCAATCAGTTGGTTGTGTGCGACAGGTATCTTGCGGTTGGACTTACGGTTGCAATCAAAAATGTGCGGAGCCGTTTGGCAATGGCCGAGTCGATTGCGTCACATCGATGATGCTAATTAACCGTATCGATCGTTGCGCGGAATTTATTTAATTTCACTTCCCTGTTGCGTCCGGTTAATGACAAATTAAAATCATCATGGTGTATTCCTCTCTTTCAATCGCTTCATTGTTCTTTCTGATGTGTGAATAGGTTGATTTGGCAATTTATTTATTTGTAAATGAAATTTATATTCGTTTTGGCGGTAGATTTCAAATCGTTAATTGGAAATGGTTAAAACATCGAGAGTTAAAAATATCAGATTCAATGTGAACAACGAGCGAACAAAAAAATGAAATTAAAAAAATGAGTTCTGCAATCGCAGATACCCCATAAGTCATTAATTAAAGATAATGTGATTCTATGCTAATGGCGTTGAAATTAGAATACCAATTATTTTTTTGTGCGTTGCACTTGTGTATACATAGCGTGGAAGTGTGCGAAATAAAAAAAAACAACATAGTAATCGGCCTACAATATAATAAACGACATGAAAAATCGTCACGGGAAAAGTTGCACGTTTATCGTAACCGAGGCAGATAAACGCCGACGAGTGACGTAACGAAGTAGTCAATGAAGTCAGCTTCATTTACTTGTCGGAAAGTAACAGCGCCAAGTGGATGAATATTTCAGCGCAGTGACAGTCGCGCGCGCCGCTGTTGTTTATGTGCATGCATTTTTCTCGCACAAGCTAATCGCGTTTAGCTTGCAGTTATGAAGTCGAGATCTAGGTTATGAATGTCATTGATCACTCGCGATTCGAGTTTTTCTATGAATGTCGGGAGGTTTTTTTTCTTCACCCTCGGTATATATCAACGATTCTTCTGTCTTTATATATAACTAAGAAATAAGTCATGAAAAGCACAGAGCCCTTATATTTGCAATGAACTTGAAGCTTGGCACGCACGAGTGGGATGAGTTTCCCGGCTCTTTTCGTTGGTTTTGTTTGACCTGAATTGTCGTCTAACGATGTACTTGCTCTTTGTCGCTAACATTATATCATAATCATAGAGTTAAAACTAGAAAATTATTTTCTTTAGCAAATCTACTATTTATGTTTTTAGTTCTCACCAAAGTTTAAACATTTTAATTTGCTTTTTCGTTCTTTGTACTATTAAAAATATCTTACGAAGATTTTTTGTCATAAATTTGCATGTATCTAGATTAGAAATTTAAAGATAGCAATAAAGATCAATTAGACGATTAAATTGATGAATAAAAAAAAAAGATGATGTGCGAAAGAATAAGTGGAGTGATGTTTATAGATCAGTGTAACTTTTTGTACTGAGTGTGTGATTTCAATTTTTTGCCTGACATGAAAATGCGCAGCAACTAAACATGTCGGTTTGGCTAACATCGGAAAGACGCGTTTGGGATCAGGCAAACCGGTTCGATTCCTTCATCAAAACGCCTATAAGGCCTTTGACGTGGTTTTGCAGTTCCACATACGCGCATCTAAATCGAGGTCAAACCGAATTTTCTACTTTAACCTACTGAAAGATAGGCAGCGAATTTAGCTTTCTAAAGCAACAGGAGACGTTCAAACGACCAAGAGGAGAAACATCCGAGTTTGGAGGCTGACCCACACCGCGAACTCAAAATTAGCCGCGCGAGATTTATGAACGCGAGACGAGCTTGCTGGTGCAAACGTGCCGGAACACAGCGGCAGTCTAATTTCATCGGCCTTACCGAATTACTCACTTTTATCATTAGATCTCGTCGTCCTGTTTGGTCAAATCTTGTTTGCAATTCTCAGTACCCTTTTTTTTAACCCGTTTCGCACATTTTTATTCCACACCTTTTTAATTCGCAGACAAATTATTTTTCACTTCATTCAGTTTGTTATTTGTTTCCTCGCACCTTTTTGATTCATACTGTCTGCAATATTTAATTTTTTTAAGTAATATTGCCTCTATTAAAAAAATCATAATTTTTATTCAACAATGAACAATGGATGATATTTCGTTAACCTTGAATAGACAATCAGATTTTTTTGGAGCATTAAATTGAATCATAAAATGATATAACAGAGTCTTAGCGGTGAGTCTGCATTCAAATAGAGCCATAAAGTAATTGATATATTGACAGGAGATAGCATTGCGTATTGAAATTTATTTAAACCGCTCGTGTGACCTTCTGTAAAATATTAAACGATCGAAGGCGCGGATAACGTGCGCGGCAATTATTTCGCACAACACTTTGTGCAGATGCGCTGAAATCTATTTCATTCAATTGAGCCACGCGGTCGATTCTAAATTGGTGAAAGGTATGCAAAAGTTTGCCTTTCACTGTATTGGAGAAGCGCAACATGATTCTAAACATCTCTCCGACGCGTGAATGCAAACGTTTTTCGGCAACGGTGATGCATTATCGTTCGACACAAAACGTGACTTTTATGAACCAATTCAACCGACTCGATTTTCATCGATTTCGTGCCACCGATTCCTTATGCTAGAAAAAAGATATAATAGATTTTGTGATATTCAATTACTGAGTTGTTATCAAAAATTGAACGATTTCATCAAAATCCATTATTCTGCAAATAAATAATACAATCACGAAGTTTTTTTTGTCAATTCAAAAAAAAAAGTTTAAATGAAAATAAAAAATGATTACACTGTGACTAGAATGTTAAAAAAAATGAATAAACGGGGGTTTTTAATATTGAATGCAGAATGAGTATGAATGCGTCGCAAAAATGAGCGCTGACTAACGAGATCCGATGGCGGCGGTTTCGGGCGTTTCTTTCTCTTTCAACATGAATGTTCTAGCCTTGACGCCATTACTACTAGAACGTTTCGCGTTCGGCTTGAATTTCAGGGCCGCAACAGCATTCCACTCGCCGATGATTTCACGAAGCCATGGTTGCTTTCGCCTCGCAATAATATAACTTGTGAAAAAAAATCGAACTTCGCACAAACAAAAATCACCATTTTTACATATTTATTTTCAAGCCCAGTCTGTCGAATGTAATTTTTGTTGTTCGCCAGTTTTCGGTCGGTTCAGATGCAAATCCCTGTTTTATATGCACCGACTAAAATGATTTCACAATCATTTTTTTTTTTTTTTATTATACAAAAAAAATCTTGTCATCGGCAATTTTCGTTTTTTTTTGACAAATTTGATTCTTTAATTCTCTACGAATTTCACGACGTAAAAATGTACTTCAGTGCACGAATCCGTGAAAAGTTTCTTATGAATTTTTGATTGCAAAAGATATTTCACTGACGTTTGAAACAAATGCGCATCGAATCAAATCGGACGGCCGAAATCTGGTCGCATAATTTGCGAATTTTCCACAACTTTCTAAAACGCGTGAAAATGTCTCCGTTGAATAAACTTGGACGTCCTGCCGAATTGTTGGCGCGAGAGTCGCGCTGTGTTGACGGTGCGGCAAATTCCGCGCTGTCCGTCGTGAAAGACGCGACGCTGGAGATGAACCGGCCGCGAACTTTCCAATTCCATCGCGAACCACGTGCTTAGCAAGTTTCTGTGCTCAATCGAGCACGTGCTCCAGAGATGGTTCTATCACAGACGAAAAATGGCAAGTCACGATAAAATGTTGCAAAATTTGACTCCGCTGGTCTAAAACATATATTAATGCGTGAAAACGAAATAAGTTTCGTCTTCGATTTTATTTACTTTTTTGGTATGGTTTTTATATTTATAACACATTTCGATAGATGAAGAATAATTATTAATATTTCATTAATTAGTCAAATTAATTTATCGGTGAAAAAACAATGAATGAAATGTTTGCATTTTTATTTTCGACCCATCACAGATGAAATTATTTTACGTAATTTTAATATATAATTATAAATCTCGTGTATGTGTCATTTATATTTCAAATATAAAGTGTCAATATTTTAGTTAAAATTGTTAAATGCTACAGATAAAAGAAATTAATTAAATAAATGTTAAAGAAACTGACAAAAGGTGTCTGGATGTTGGTTCTTAAAATCAACGTCCGGTTTTACAATCACTGCCGCATCTGTGTTTGTGTAGATTGGACAGTGCTTCCATCTTACAATTGTCCGGTGTCAATTTTGTTGAGAATTGTTACGGTGGTTCGCACCATAATATTATACATTACTCAAATAAGGACTCTGATGAAATTTTGTGAAATTTCATCCAATCATAATGTGACCTTGGATGAAAATTCTAAAACCATCCATTGAACAATAAATCAATCTTCTAAAATCGAATGATGATTTTATACGATTGTTTTCAATTTTCAAAATTTTATCCGTTCAAGATTCAACCTATCTGATGGAACTTCTAATCACAAGTGATAAATCAAGTTTATGAAACAATCTGTTGATTTAATAGGATTGTTTTCAATTTTTTTTTTTTTTCAAATGTCCCGCATTAGATAAACACACCTGACTTATTTTATTATTAAATTTCAGGAATCCAGCAGCTCGGAAGTTAGAGGAAAACCGGTTTTCGAAGGTCAGTGCAGTCTTATAACCAATTGTTAAAACAATTATTTTGCCAGAAGTTGCACGGATGAATTTGCATCATAATAATCCGAACTGACTCACAAGTTCTGAGAAACAAGCTGTCAGAAAAACTTATTTAATTAGACATTTTAAGAAAGAAAGGTGAAAACAATCTAATCCTCACGGCTAATATTCCACTGAACACAGAGACACAAAGAAACAGCGAATAAAAGACGAACTGACTCCGGAGATGCATTCATAATGCTTTACTACAATGAATTGACATTAGACAAAGAATTTTTATTTCGGATTATATTAAGAAATGTCAGAATATTGTGTTTACACAGTGCATTTATGGTTGTTTAACCCCTTGTTGAAGTCAACTCTTTTGATGCTACAGGTGCTAATGTTTTTGCAACATTTTCGAAAATTCTTTTTTTTTTAATTTATTACTAGGAAATTTTATATAAAAAATGCAACTGTTGTTCGAAAAAATTAATGAATAAGGCAAAACATTTTTCAAAATATAAAACTAAAAACCATTGGTCCATAAAATGAATGAATGATTTAAATTTTCGAAATCCAAAACCAGGCCAAAATGTTGTGTTCAATTTTGGGCGTCACGTTTCGTTCGTTTACATTTGCGAATCGAACAACAAATGTACAGAAACGAATAATAATGATGAACAATTTATGAATGAGTCACGGCGGATCGCGATAAAGTGAAACATCGCTTGAAACATGAGACATCTGTTGGTCGCGATGACGAACGGACAGGACCGTCGTGCTTGGTTTTTTGACGCGATTTCGGACCCGTCGGAATCGGCAGTGCCAACCGCAGACCAAACATTGATAAGAAAATGCTACCTCGGCTTGAATTTCGGGAATTATAAACAGACATGAAACACGAGGAGTGAAAGAACGGAAATCAAATTTAAAGCATGACACAACTCGAGGCGAAAAAAAAAAACACACCAGTCAAACTGTCATTCCACTTCAGTTTTGAATCGAAAAAAGTTTAATCGAAAAGTTTTTAACCGAAAAAAAAGAACTATTAAATCATGACAATTTTATTTGACGGATAAAAATATTTGTTATCAACTCGCTCATTTCTTTCGTTTTTTTTTTTTCATCTCTTATGCTGTACACACTGAAGACCCCTTGTGAGGTGGCGCCCTCTGCGCTAAAAAATCTTCGCAGAAAAGTATCATGTTCCGCGGTGATCGCGAAAAAATATATTTTTTTCTTGACAATTTTCGTGTGCGTCATTGGCAGTAATTTAGTTTAATTCCGTCCTTGAACAATTCACAGTTGGATATTGTTTTTTCTCTGACCATCGCGGTCAGATTGGCAATCACAGTTTGGGTATTATAATGACGTCTTTCGACTATCAAAATTCAATCGTATCAGCAATTCAAATCGTACGGCTAATCGATTATATACGGAACTTCTAACCTACAAACTTAAATAAACGCGCTCATAGAAATGTCGATTGTTTGCACAGATAAAACACCGCGATGAATTTCGTATATGAATATATTAAGCTCGATTGAAGCTCTTTTTAATACCGCGATAATTTCGTTGCGGGATACGTTTATATTAGTGGAAAAGTTTGATGTATTTTACGCTCTGACAAATTCGTTTTTGCAGTTCAAAATAAAAAAGTTACAATTTATGTTTAAAGAAAAAAAACAACTTTCCAACACGTGTATGAATTAAAATTCACTTCTGTTATTACAATTTGACAGTTTGTTATAAAAAAAAGAAATATCGTTAAAAAAAAACGAAATAAAAAAAAAACAGAAGAAACAAACGTCACGTTTGTTTTCACAACGCACTGCAATCAAAAGTTGAAAGCAACACGTATCTTGAATAAACGAAAAAAAAAAGGAAAAACTTGGCCAGTGAAACAACGTGCGGGATATTTTCATTCACTAAAACCGAAAATGGTAGTGTGAAGTGTTCGGAAAAGTCCGAAAAGCTAACAGGTGTGCCGGGATAGCACGACGAAGCGGAGAGTAAAACAATATCCAACTGTTGGCGTAGAGAGTGGCGGAATTCGCACACGACACCTGCACTGTGATCACTGCGTAATGCTCGTTTGAGGACAGTAACCGTTTAATCGTTTGCACATGTAGGGTGTACTGTGTACAATTGTCACTGATACAAAAAAAAAAAAAAGAAAAAAGAAAAAAAAAACAAAAATAGGGTACGGATGCGGAATTGGCAGAGAAGGATGATGTGAAAGAGGGGTGTGTGCGAAAAGAAGTGGTTACTCACTGTCGTGGCCGGCGTTTCTGCGCGAGTCCTGTACCGGGTGTGTTGGCCAAAAGCGTGTGTCACACTAGGGTCATAATTGGTCGTTGGTTTAGATATCTATTTTAGCACGCACTTGGACAATCCACAAAAACGAACCATGGTTAATCACGAACAACCGAACAATTGGCAGGCAAACTCCAACGGGCAAGCTCCTTCCGAAATGATAATGAAAGCGCGCAGGTCGTTGACGCGCGCGCGAATGATAAAAAAGAAACGAAGGCGGGATGTAATGAGCGCGCACGGCACCAGCGGTCGTAGCTCCTGAGGAGGATGAAGGTCGTTCTCTCGCGACTGAGCGACCGAGTCAGCTCGGTTGGCGAGGTCAAGATCGGCCGGCGGAGCGGCGGCTAGTGTCCGACACCACGGCCGGGGATTCCCCGTCGGGTTTTTCGCGCGCGAACTCTAACTCGCGCGGTTGGACCCGAGTTCGGGCGCACTCGGGGTAGGAACGTCGACGAGGACGGGGCGCTCGTACGGCAGTGATGATCCGGGAGCGAAAACTCCCATCAAACTAGCGATAAGAGCGCAGTGCACACAGCGGCGCACTTGAATTGGTATGGTACAGGGTCCAAAATTATGACCAGGCACGGAGGAGAAATTAGCTGACGACGAATCCGGATGTGATGTCCTTGCGGGCGCTCGCAATCACGTGTAGTGTATGAGACGCGTGAAACTCACTTGTTCACCACTTTGACTCGATAATACTTGTTGACTCGTTGATAGCGAGTTGTCCTCTTCTCCCTCACTTGTTTATCGCGAGCAACTTTGAACGTCGTCGGGTAATTAATTTGCTTCTTTTTCTTCTTTCGAATTACTTTTTTTTTCCTTTTTTTTCGCGCTCGCGAAAATTCACCACACTCGCGTAATAAACGTATAGAGTAGGAGAGACAGGACGAGAGAGATTAAATTAAGGGAGAGGAGAAGAGAAAGAGAGACTCGCTAGCCAGCCAGCCAGCCTCGCCGTCTTGCTGGAATATGCATTTGCGAGTTGTGTTGGGTCGCGCTGCGCTCCCGTAACTGCATCCGCGTACGCGGCGCGCGCTGGGGGCGCCGCTGCCGCCATCCGACTTCCCCCACCTCGCCGCCGCCGCCGCCCCCACCGTCGAGCAGCCGGCGTCTCGTTCTCGCCGTGCCTTCCTCCTTCTTTGTCTCGCTCTCCCGCTCGCACACCAACACCCCAGCGTCAACACACACACGTGCTCTCTCTCTTTCTCTTGCTCTCTCGCTAGCCCGTTTACTCTTTCTCTCTCGCTTCCTCACTCGCGAGTCTACGAAATGTTACGCCGAAGGAGAGTCCGCGGGATGAGCATTCTTGCCGCGTTGTTTCGGACGAAAGTTGAGGACATTTTTGCCGCGAGGAGAGGGGCCGCGAGAGGGGCGGTATAACTTGTGGATTTCGCGCTAATGCATGACTATTGTGTAACAGATCTAGAAAGTTCATTGCCGCGCGCAACCAACCGGCATAGAGAGAGCCACTTTTGTCAATCTATGATTCCG
The DNA here is from genome assembly GCA_030523145.1 of Trissolcus brochymenae. NCBI lineage: Eukaryota > Metazoa > Arthropoda > Insecta > Hymenoptera > Scelionidae > Trissolcus > Trissolcus brochymenae. Next base: position 464,324 of record JAQQRF010000006.1, read on the forward strand.
TCCAATTATCTTCAGGAATTGGGTCGCACGACCATCTCGCACCAACTTCACGTTTCTTAGAAGCAAAACTTAGGTATTTTCGGTCTTCGTCGTGTCGTTTGCAAATTTTATTGTCTTCCATTGATCAATCGACTGATCAATGATCAATGATTGCAGTTTCAAATGATGACATTGTTAGGAATTTGTTGTTTCTACTTAAGTAAGGGTAGTTGGGCTAATTGTGACAAGTTTGGGTAACTGTGACAGTCGAATATATTTGTTCTAGAAAAGTTAATGAATGAACGTGTGGGACAAATTTCGGAGGTGTCACATGTTACCCCCACTTGTCACCATTACTCCCCCCCCCTAACTGTCCCTAAACAGTGAAAAAAGCTACCTTGAATCAAGTATATTTCACTTGACTGATGTAGAAAATAATCTCGAATACATTTGCATATTTTATCGAGTCATGTGAGTTTACGCTATCCTCATTCATCTCGTCATGTACTTTGGTCCTGAACTCTTTAAATACAATATTTCCTCACTTTGCACCTTTTTTTTATTTTATCAATTTTAAAATTAATTCTACAACTTCTTCTATTACTTTTTTATCTTTTTATATCTTTTATGTCTTCTTTTTGAAAAAAAAAAGATATTTTGTGAAATTCAAATAATATCGTTGAGACAACGAAAAAAAGCAGCGTCATCTAACATTGTTATTATACGAAAATATCAGGAATTCAAAACGAAACAAAATTTCATTCATACTTTTTATAAAAACGAATAAAAAATTATACAGTTCCAAATTCCAAATCGAAAAAACTTAGGAAAAAAGTTAGTGATAAATTAAGCATGTTGTATGATATGGTCAAGTGGTATGTGCTCTCTGTTGCATCATCGAGACTGTATACTTTTGATGGTCTGGTTTTGTATCTGAGGAAGAATCATTGTCGTGGAGATGTTGTAACTGATATTGTTAAAAGTTGAGTACATGCGTGCGTGTTTAAAGACGTTGAATTTTTCGTCAAAATGCAACACACAACTGCACCCATCTGGGCCCTCGAATTGGGTCAAATGGTCTCGAACCACTCGAAGACAAAATTGAACAAAAGGGTGAATACAAAACAGCACGCATTCTTTTTTTCCCGCCACAAAAGGTTTTCGTTCCTGTAACCCATGCATTTTTGATTGAAACGAACTTTTAAAACTTTCTTCTTTACAAAAAGTACAAACTTTGAGTTGAGGATATTGATGAAAAAATAAATTAAATTGGCTGTATTATCAAATAAAGCAGTTGTATTGGCTGTGGCATCAATTTTATGAGCGTAGAATTTCAATATCATTCATAAGTGAAAGGTTAGAGCGTTTTTGTCGCGCGTGCTTGGATCTCGATAGAAAATCAAAACTTGCGTCTTGATCGCTCGATTCGATTCAAGCGAAGGCTATACGGTTATTATAATAATTAGGTGTCATCCGAGATTCATCTCGTAGCATAACCAACTTTAAAAGTGGCACGCAGTGCCGCTTGGAAAATAAATGGAAACTACGCGGTTGGCAAAATTTTCCATGATCAATGAACTAATAATAAAGTGTACGGCCATGCTCGTTTGTTAATACGTCACAGTGAATTAGCGCTGGCTGTTCATTTTTTTTTGTTTTGTCAGTGACCTTGGTGTGTTGCACCACTACGTAACACGCTTGTCCGTTTTCGTTTTTCGTTAGGTAAAAATTTTTTGTTACCACGCTTGTAAAATAATAATTGATTTTCTGCTCTTTTTGCACATCAAATTGGAATATCAATTCATGCAAAATATTATTTCACGTTACATAATTTTATGCAGCAGACATGGAATTTTGTTTGCCTATTGGCTTCGTACAATTTTTCTAATAGGGTCGTAAAGATCCCGGAATATACATCATCAGATTTAATTTTGCTTAAATAGTTAACGGGACATTCACGGCTGAATATCTTAAACAACAAAATGACGACCGGTTTTTGTATTGTGCGAAAAATGTGCAATTGGACCGGCGACTAGCGTCGTTATAGCGATACGACACAGGATTTTGCGAGCATAACACCAACACACGCACACAAAAGATGAACACATGTATGTATCAAGCGCGCCGTAGCGTCGAGGGCCAAGTACCAATGTTATCTCAACGGTATACATTCAGCGTGAAATGACGCGGATGTGCCGAATCGCAAATGTTGTTGTGCAAATTTTATTTTGCTTTTTATAATTATTCCTACCGATATGGATCGTCGGCATGAATAACATTATTATTATCATTCCAATTATTATTTAGTTTAACTCAAAAAGTTTCATACATTTTTGTAAATTAGTTTCCACTGACATATTGTTACGTAAAAACTGTTTTCATTACAACTTTTATAGAGTTGAAAAACAAAACAAAAAAAAATAAATAACAGCATCTATATTTATTTGAAAATTAGTTGATGATAAAAAGTTCGATGTCGAGGGGTCCGTTTTCACTGCAGGCAAACTATCTATGGTTGGGTTCTAGATGAATGACGAAGCCGCGGCAGAAGGTTCATGAAAGAGAGTTGGACCTTGCTTTTATTTTCCTTCTCTTTCTCCTTTCACGCTTTTCTTTGACGCTCAACTTAAACAAACTATGTATACGCAAGTTCCTTCCTATTCCGTGTATATAGGCTGTGAGTTCAAGTATATAGTATGCGCTCATCGGGCACCTTATTTTTAACCTCATACGCCAATTTTACACACAACGTTCAAAGAATGCCGGCCGCTTTCGTTTTATGAATGAACCATTATCAAACTCAAGTTCATTGCAAACACGCATTCAAAAATCATCAACAAAAAATATCAATCTCTATAATTTTAATATATTGCAAGTTTTATGAAAACAAATTTGCATAATTTGTTTTTCTTTTTTTTTTTTTTTTTTTTGCATAAATTTCATGATAAAGCCAATGTTAAATGAATTTGATGAGTTAATTTCATATTTAAATATTACTAGTGAATAATAAGTTTTTATTGATTTACTATATTTGGATTCATAGAAAAGCATATGCATAATCATTTTTTATAACCATAATAATGTATGGATAACGATTATTATAACGATTAGGTTTCGAAAAGATATCAATCACGTCTGACCTGTTTTTTCTTTCTTAATATGAAAGAATCCTTTTTATACTTGATCATTGCGAAATAAAAACGGAATATAAATTTAAAAAAAAAAGAACAAAATCTTTGATCTGGGTATGATTAAGTTTAATAAATTGGTGGGCTCCACCATTGGTTTCGTAACCATTTTTGATGAGCCTCGAAACACGCATGAGAAACTAGTTTCAGCGATGGGCGTATCTTAGGAACCCACAAATATCATGAAAAGAATAATAAGATAGGTATAAGGCAGGTAAAAATTCTCAACCAATGGCGGACTCTTCTTTCGTATAAGTAATGGGATTGTAACAGGTATACATTTTAGGGAATCAAACAAGTTTCAATTCAATTATTTAATAAGTAATTTCAAAATTGCAAAATGTTTTGTTTCAACAAATAATTACAATTAGTTTTCGTTTAATTGTAAAATTGTACAATTTCGTTAAATTGTAGTAAAATGTTATTCGTATGTTGATAAAAATAGGCGATAAAATTTAAGTTGTCAAAAAGTAGATTAAACGTAAAATGTTATAAAAGTTATAAAAAGTTGAACTATGGTGGGGATGAATAAACATTTTTCATAACAACCGAAGGTCGCGTTTGCATAGTGGAGAGAACAAACAAACGATTTTCGTGTTAGAAATGTCCTTTCATTTTCTTGAAAGAAACATTATTCCCACATTGCAGTAGCGGAGATAAGAATCCGTTTTTCAGGCAACGACACAGGCGCGATTGCGTTTCTCGATCTCCGTCTAACGAGTGGCAACGAAATCCGCGAATGTAGATCAAGTTGCAAAACTTAGTTAGAATTTCGTGGCGTGGATTCGCGGTTATTAGCCGCGGTGACTGCGATTTTCACTATCCGCCGGTTGTCGCTCGCGCGCGAGCGCACGAGAGCGGCAAAATGTTGCCGAACGTGCGCGCATGCGCGCACGTTCGGCAACCGGTGCACGAACTCCCCGCTCGAGCATATCGTGCCGTGGCCATGACACTTTTAATAGAAGATAATTTAATGCAGTCGTCGTTGCGATTTGAAATTTAAACACTAATCGCGACGTGCGGCGTACCACCGCCGACGGGATAATTCGCAACTTTTTTCTACCATGGAGCAAAAGGTTTCGATCCCTGCTTTGGTACACATGCTTCTGCGTCAGTCAGTTTTATCTCTCAGCAAAATGTTTTTGCGAAAGAGAACAAAAAAATTGCATTGCGAAACGTACAAAAAAATATGTTCATTTTCTCATGATTTCGTCAAAGGTTAGGCAAAAAATTGATTCCATTTTTTATTCATTCAGTTGTGATTTCTCAGAATTCTAACTGGAGAGTGGAAAAAATACGAATGTGCGATGGGAATGATGAGCTCTATTGTTGTTGGGTAACGTGTTGTTGAGTTGGGTTAGGTATTCTGGCGCGGCTTTTTAAGCAACGCGGGACAAGTACTTTTGACGTGCGTTCGTTGCGCGCGCAACGAACGCAAAATTATGTGGTTAAAAAAAACCGTTGCGCACAAAGATTCGTAGCCTTGACTGGCAACATAATGAACACGTATCGCGTCTTCGGGGTATATCGGTTATAATCGCGCGAGAGATAATTTTCAGCACAGCGATGCGGGAAAACAATTGCAATGCATTGTTCCGATAAACCATACAATTCTTTGATCGAATCAACGACCTCTGCCACGATGCGCCTATTTCAGTCACAAAATCATTATCACCAATTCAGAGATAACAATTTCTCAAGTTCGCGCGCTTTTTCGCGTTTGAAATGCAAAACCATAACTGTCAATAACGGCGTTTTTTGTTCAATTTTTCATTTCCGGATAAAAACCGGCGGACAAAAAGTCTCTCCGTTTTATATATTTCTTCGAAACTGACCTCGCACTGCTGTGCGATCTAGGAAACGAAAATCGACACTTTTTGTGGACAGCGATTGTAAACGGTGCACGAATTTGCTAATAAATCTTGGAATCACGATAAGCGCGTTGATACGAAAAAAAAATCGTTGATTGCATTTGCAAGATGGCTGCCAAAAGTGTACAGATTAGATACCGGAATGGTGTACCATCGGTTCGCTCGTGACGCCTCTGCAGCGTCGATCGCGACGTCAGTTACGCAACCGCGAAATTAATGTGTTTTCTAGAAATGGTGCGCAGGGGGGACGGATCCGCGCGATTGGTTAGCCCGGCTGGGACTCGACATTTTCTAAGTATACTTGACATTAAATTCCGTCGGCCTTCTAGCCGACGTAGCCTTTCTCTCTTCTCGACCAATACCCGCCGCCACGCACCGAAAAATCTACGCCTACTGTTGATCTCCATCGCCGACCACGCTCGCGCGCTTTTCGTCTTGTTGAGAAACACATCGATTCATAGATATATCGCCGCGGCGAAGGCTTGTTCTCACACTTTGCCGATTGTTTTTGCGCAAATTAAGGACACTTCGTCATTGAAAGTTCGCTGCTAAACTTTGCGAGCCGCACGCTACATGTCGCGCTCTCCACCGCTCGGCTGCGTTGTTTTTATTTATGCATGCATAGCGATGAAAATCTAATGACGTGCATAATTCTGGTCTTGACATTTTTTTTTGCTTTTATCCGTCTATTTTTTTGGCCATTTTACTCTGTTTTTTTGCGATTGCATCACTCAGATTTAGTGTTTGATGCCGGAACGCAGTTGCCACTTTGATAACCTCATCGATCGTGACGTCAAACTATTATACATACTCAGACTTTGTATTCAAATTTTGGTAGTACAAAAAATGACTAAATTTCTAATTCTTTAGGTTGCGTAATGAATTATTTTTGTGGTTATAAACATATAAACGAGTATAGAATTTTTACTGAGGTGAAGTTGCAAATTTTTTTTTTTCATTCTTGAGTCGTAAATTGAATTTATATTCTTTCAGTCGAGCTATATTGAATTTTGAGAAATTTTTAAGAAATCGTCAGACGGCGTTAAAAAAATTGATATCACATGGTGATGAATTAAAAAAAAAAAATAGAAATCTAAGAGAAAACAGAGTAATAGTTAATGAAAAAGTGTGTCACACATTCATGAATACACATATATACTTGACATTTTCATCTACACTTTGAAAAATACTCAATTATTTACAATATACATAGTTTGATCGTGTATACAATTTAAGCTAACATTTTTATCTGTGTCATTGATTCAAACTGCTGGGATAAAATTTTTTTTTTTTTTTTAGAATTCTATAATTGTAGATAACGTTCATGATCTGAGTAATTGCTATCGTAATTATATGTAAGTAAACAAAACGTATACTTTGATGCCTAAATGTATGTGTCAGTCGAGCATAAAAGTCACGGAAAAGTAACAAAACTTTGTTCCTTTCACACACAACCAATCTGCTGCTTCGGATCCAATATGATTTGATTGGGAGAATTAATTAAAATGAAATTCGCACTTGAAGCGGTCGGGGGAAAAGAAATGACGCACAACAATCAGCCATTCGACTTCAAACGAGTTTATTAATCATAAATTAGAATTCAACATTAATTGCAATTGCATTTCTTTGTGCGTGCGCAAATATACAATTACTGTAATATCTCATTACAATTTAATTAACGTGTAATAGATCGACTGAAAAAAGGTTGCATTTTCGTTCGTCATTATGTATACCAATGCCCGCGTAGTTTTACAATTTTGCATCGGGCGTTGAGAAACATTCCTTCCTTGCGTTCGAATTCCCACCCTCCTTGTTGATTGTTTTTTTTTTTTGTAGTTTGTTTGCGATACCATCTTTCTGTTGTACAATTTTATGTTTTGATAATTTAAAAAAAAAGTAATAAGAGTAAATCGTTACACTTGTTCGAAGATGCATTTTGATTAATTTATAACATGTTATATGGAAGTCTTATGAAAAAACATGAAATCTATTTTAGTGAGAAACAATTTTGAAATATATAAGACTTTGTAGATGAAAGGAAAATTGTATTGCTTAAATTTTAATTTCAAGTTAATTTCAAGAAATTATCGTTTATGTTACAATACAGTGTTAATAATTATTTCAATTTTTTTGCATTCAAAATTTTGTAACAAAGAAAAATTATCCGAAAATAACAACTCATAAATCGTATATAAATTTCAACATTTTCCTCAAAATTGATTTTTAAATTTTCAATTTGAAACGCGGCAATATTATGATTGAAATCGTTTCACATTCAAGACCTGTTATCCATCAACAATAATAACCCGTTTGGACAAAAAATCGTAAACAATGTATACATGCATAAGAAAGAGATCGAAAAAAACATAGAATAAAAATGAAAATCATGATAAGATGATTGGTCGACGTTATAGAGATGCTGAATTAATTTTCTAAACGATGTCTAAGATTTTTTTTCACCTTCAAATCAATGTGGTCGACAGTAAACAAACGACAAAATCTGCAATTGAAATGACCAGATCACTATTAATATATCCTGCGTTAAACAATAATTCATAAAATGAATACTAAACATTTTTCACTGATTTAGATGATACAGTATTAACCTTATATGAAAAAAAAAAGTTTGCAAAAATGGAGGATATAAAATGCGAATGCATTACATCAGTGGCCATACCGTTTTTGTTATCAAAGGAGATAAAGGCTTTTTTTGTTAACTTTTTTTATTTGTTTATAATTTGTGTCATAATTTGATTATAATACTTGCGACAACATTAAAAACATCAATTAATTTATGAAAATGGATATTGGATTTTTTGGTTCTATCGATGATACCATTTTCAAATCGTGTTAACAAATTTGTTCCGTTGCATATACCTCTTAGGTTTTATCTTTTATTACTAGTTATGATCCTAAAAAAAGAACTGTAAATAAGAAAATACAACTATGGATGCTCAGCAGATGAACATTTTTATATTCATATTTAAAAATAATATTATATTGAAAAAAAAACTTCTGAATAAATATCAGAAAATAGTTCTTCATACATATAATACTTTGAACTTATATTTATTGCTAAATCCGATAATAAATAACATTTTCATTGATAATGTCATAAAAAAGTAAATCGCATTTCAAGTTAAAACACAGTTTAATCCACTTTGTTCAATTCGTCAAACAAGTACATTTCGCCATTACTAATCGCGATATTGATTGTCATTTTTCATTAATTAGGTTGATTTCAAAATTGATAAAAGTTTATCACACGCGCGATGTTGGCATTCTTTGATAACGCCTGATAAAAAGATTATCACTTTAATGTAATGCTGAAAACTCGTTTGATAGTTGAAAAAAAAATTCATACTTTTGCAAATTTGTTTCTTTCTGTACAGTTAATAAAAAAAATTGTTTAAAGATTCGACGAACTTTGACAGTTGAACTTGTACGAGTCACATGAAAATGAGATTTTACAGATGCATTCGAATCTAGTCTTAAGAAGACTCTTTGAAAAAATTGTTCAAGAGGTTACGACTGAATGACGAATTCGTGAACCGTCCAATCGGCAGTCCAACTGTAGCGCACTTTCGAAGACGTGTGTGGGTGCTCATTTATTGGTGCGTGTGTTGTGGTTAAGCTCGTGCGTGCGCCAGGGCCACGTGACATCTAAATTCAGTCGGCCATTTTAGAGCATGATTCATTTGTTTAGAATGGGTCGAATAGGAGTAGGAGGCGGAGCCTTTACCACAAAATCTTTCGGCGAGTTAGATTCGACCGACATTTGATCCGTCATAAGCGCGGCTTCATTTACACTTGATCACCATCTTTTATCTCATGAATATTCGTTGTCTTACATTTCAAACGGATATTTAAGACGAGATGATTTTTCAATGAAAATGTTACTTCTTTTTTTTTCTATTCACTTCACCGAATCACCGTTTCTAAGTTCAGTTCAAATTCTGAATTACAATTCTAATTTTTATTCAATTTTTAAATTGAACATTTTTAATAACCGTTTCGAATAAATATTACTTCAATGAAGTGTATAAATGAGTGCCGCCTCTGCAGAGGGATCGTTGACTGAAAATTTATTACACTTAATCAAATCATAGTCGGACAAAAATCGTGCGCGTCTGAATTTGCAGACATCGTAAGTCTGTACTTTTCCTCACCCTAAATTTCATGTTAAGATATGTTGTATGAATTTATTTATTCTTTAAACTTTGGCAGACTTTACGAAACATATCACATACTTGTAGGTATACATACATAGGTAGATAATACATACCAAGAACTAAATACTATCAGTTTGTCTTTGCTCGAAAACAAAAGGTCGGAACAGACACGATATTCTTGCGCAATTTATGCCTTAAAAATACACGCCATGAAATCTATAAAAGTTACAGCTTTTATTCCTCTAAATTTTTTGACAATTTAGGTTTATGAAAAAATTCAAAAATTGATATATCTCACATTTGAGAAATGAAGAAAAACGTGGTTATGTAAAGATTAATTTGTTCTCATACAAATTCAAAGTGTCTTATAAAGTCTTTTGAATTAAAATTATTACGTAGTATCAAACAAGAAATTACAAGAGTTTATAAATGACAAACAATATTATCGGTGGGCGCGCGCGAAGAGCGCCATTGATGATCCATATAGTAAAGCCAAAATAAAGAAACATTCATGAATAATTTATCTAGAGCAAAGACATAGCAAGCAAAAATAAAAGTGAAAATAGAGATGAGATGCAGAAATGTTTGTTTCAAAATGTGTGCCAAACTTTTTCTATGGGTAAAAAAAATGTTGTTTTTAAGTATATAAAATTCTAGGATCGAGTGCCTGTTGACGTCATTATCCATTTAATTACTCAAGTTCGTAGGAAATCCGGAAAAATTGCGTATCATGACACATTTGTCAATAAGCAGGATGACAAATTTTTCGAGTCAATATCATGAGAAATTCGCTGTGCCGCACTCTCACTTTACTCGTTTTCGTCTTGTTCTCCTTATTTTTTTTCTGCTTCGTTGAGGTTATTTTTTTAATCTTTTTAAACTTCGCTTTTCTTTGTTCGGCGAGAAGTCCGTAAGCGTTGCTTGAATGCGACGTATAAATTGAGCCAAAGTGCATGTACATCCGCAGTGCGCGTGTCCTTCGACACGGCTGCACGAAAATGCAAGCGCTGCCGAAATTACAGAGTGACCCTGCGCCGTCTGGTCCCTTTCGGGCCCAAGGTTAACCACAGTGGGTCAGTCGAGCGAGCGAGTGTCTGCCCGAGTGAATCGCGAAGAGTCACTGGGTCGCCGAAGAAGAAGCGAAAAAAAAGTGCAAGAATATAAAAGGGAAAAAATATCCGAGAGAGCAGATGTGCGACAAAAATAACTTCAAATGAATTTCGTTGTACGATTTTGTGCGGCAAGCAAAAATGAAAGTTGGGGCTTCTTTTAATTTTCGTAAATTACCAGAATTAAAATCTAACAAATTGTGTACAGTATGCGGAGTGTAGTTGGACAAAAATGTAGTATTGGAAATTGAGAATTGATTGTTTTATTATATACAGTTTAAAAAAGGATATTATAGGAAATTAAAATTCTATGGTCTTTGAACTAGCGGACAATAAAGATATGGAAACGAGACACGAGTTTGGAAATAAAAAAGACAAATTGCACATTGTTTTAAATGGCGATTTAGCGTATGAAGTTGGGGAAAGGAGACCGTCCGACAGCCCAGAGATAAACTCACAAATAAACATTTAATATAGTCGGCACAATGTTATTTTCATAATAAATTTGAACGATCGGAAAAGTAAATGTGTGACTCTTTTTTTTGGCTAACGTCATACAGCCCGTCGGATTTTCGTTCGTTTATAATTAAACTGTCACTTAGGAATGATTAATTTAAATGACTGCTGCAAATATGTGATTGCTCTGATGTGAAACTTTGTAATTAAATTTTCATAGAACCAGTCTTTGATGAACGGAGAACAGTTATGATGAATCTTTCAATGGCGTCATTAATGATCTTGATTAATGTACGTATTGATCGATGAAATGCGGATGATTTTTTTCCTTCGACTAGCGATCATCGCCGAATTTTTATTTTCTAATGTTTGACGTTACTCAAAATCACAAAAACATCAAGAAAAAGTTTGAAAAACTTGTGCATCAAAACTCATTTTTGAAGTATCACGATATTTTCGAAAAACGTAATTGCAAAAATTGCAATAAAAATGCATCAAATCAAAAGTCAAAATTAATTTTGAAAAGTGGATATCATTAGATTGAAAAAAATAATGAGTTAATTGATAAAAATGTTTTCAACGATGACTCATCGTTGATTATTATACTCGCTCTACGATAATGTTAGATCATTATTCATTAAAGACTCACAATAGCAAGTTTATAATGATCATAGTAACCATGAATGATCGTAATCATCAGCAATGAAACGATGATGAAACCTTTCCCTTTTAATGAAAACGCGCGATTTCATTATTCTTCCTTTCATGCGCGGCATATATGTATTTATATTTTTCGGAAATTGTTTGCACGAGATGAATGATTTATGATAACGAGGATATATAAGCATTCACGACACGATAATGCTCGCTCGTGTGGTTATAATAATGCACGGAGACAGCGGTGTTCCATCGAGCCGAGATACGATAAGCAAAGATACGGTCAAGGCCTTCTCAGATGCCGGCGTCCGCTCTCTTTCCGACAAGCTGAATAATGTCTGAATGCTACGACGCTTCTTGAAGAACAGAAGTTAAAACGAGTACTATGTCCAGTGCACAGAGTTGTTTCCGCGGAAATCTGGTATTTACAGAGATATTTCAAACGAGGTCACGTGACCATTTTCGAGGAAACGCTTTTTTCTCCTCTACCGCGCAATTGTATACTCCTCTTTTTTTTACTCTTTCCATCTGTTTTTTATTTCGTCAGGTTCGACAAATTTTCACCGCGTTCATTCGAGATCTTTATTTTTCACCTGCACTCACTTTGACATTACTTCATTAAATTACCAGTCAAAAATTTTCAATTCGATATTTCATCTCAAAGTTAAACGTCGGACAATGATTTCGCATGTTCAAATTCAAAATCAAATCCTGATTTTCGTATCGTCGGGTATCCTTTTGGTGTGATTGGAATTGGGTCAAGGTTGGGCGTACACGTGTGTCAAAAAGTGAGAATAAAAAAAATGGCTGAAATATTATTGAAAAACGTGAATAGAACAAAAGAAGGAAAAGAGAGTAGTTTGGTTGTATAAAAACTACAATGTTTACTCAAGTTGGTGTACAAAATCGTATGATAAAAAATTAGTACATTTCGACGCGAATACATTCAATTATTCAGAGCTATTTCGCTCGGGATTTGCTCTCCTTCATGCATCTTTCATTTTGAAATCTTACGAAAAAACATTTCGTAGTTTTATATTCATCGGTGAAAAAAAGAGCTCTGAGATAAATTGTAGCTTTGTAAGAATGTTGTGAACCCGAATCAATATCATTACGAACAATAGTATCAAAAAATGTATAAAATTCCTAAATAAAATTGTTTCTTTTTCTTATTTATATCGAAATATCAAACCTAATATCAAATTGCTAAAACGTTTCCAAATCTTTAAATAAAAAGTACGCGTACAATTGCGTCGCATTTCGCAAAAAAAATTGATATTTTTTTCAGCAGATAAAAAGAGAAACAAAGAAAAGGGATGTCGCGGAACTGGAGCGATCGTGAAATTTGAGAAAATGGTCTCAAGAGGAAAACAAGTAATGGCAATTTTTCCGTCTGTTTTCCTTTAATTTCCTTTCTCATTGGGATGTGGAATAAACAAAGCTTTATTTTTACTTCATTAGCGTAGATATTCGAGAATGTTTACTCTTGAGTAACGTACGGCAGGAGATTACGTAAGTATATATACTCGACAGTGGGCACCTTGCACTAGAGCACCAATCATCGCCTTTCTCCGAGTTAAAGTCTTACTTGCGCTGTATGTGTCCTGTCTGTGTATGCATTCACGTATATATGCAGCCACGTGTCCTTGGATTAGAAAAGGTCTTGCCACAAGTTTGCGTCGTGACGGCATTCTTACAATTATATTCGACGAAATATCGTAAATTATAAAGTTCAACGTATATAACATCTTCTGCGGCAAATTAAGTGGATTTTTCAAAGAGGCTTTGAGCTAAAATATCATATAGCTTTTTGAAATTCGCTTTAAAAGAAACAGTCATAAAATTTGTCAATTTGAAAAAAAAAAAAAACGCTAAAAAAATGATACTACTAAAAAAGTCAAACCAATTGAAAAATGTTCAAGATAATCTTTTTTATACGCGATTCAATCGAGATAAATTTTTGTTGATGATGACAAATAGATGAGTTTCAAAAGTCGTGTTGATTTGTGGAATCATTTTTAATGATGAAAAAATTAAGTAGAAAATGGTTATAAAAAATTTAATAATATAATTCGCGACAGTTTTTTTTTATATAACCTCTCTTTGTAATCAATATTTCAAGAATAAAATAAATCGATTAAACGTATAATTGAAGCACGCTGCAGTAATATCAGATAAAAAAAATGACGAGATGTTAAATGGAAAGTCGCGGTGTCAGAACAATGCAAACTTTTGTGTGCCGTAATTGGTGCTAATGTCTGTCCACTGATTGCACGACTTTTTATTTTCAAGAAAGTTGTCAAGCCATCGCACGTTGACATTTGAGACTATTGAATGTTTTATAAGCAAACGATTTACCGCATAAAAATATTAATTTTCTTTTCCTCTTCGCTACATTCAATTTTAATTTGACCATGAAAAAAATTCGTGACGTGCAGTTGCACTTTCAAACTTCTGTCTCAAAGTATACACAATTTTTTTAAACTATCCTACTCACATCAACTTCCATCTGACAACTCAAGTTTGAACTAAATTTCATTCACTTTGAATTCCTTTTTGTGATTTTTTTTCGTTGAGGCTAGAAAAAGTTGAACAAATCCCTTTTACTATTTAAATTTTCGTTTACAGGCCGAGTGTAGCACATATAGCGATATTCGCGTTCGGGCTGTTCGACGGGTCGTGCTGCCACAGCTCCATATTTTGGGAATACCTACTTGTTGCGCTTCCAACATCACAGAATATGTTCCCGTTCACACAAAACTTTTATGTATGCATGTCGAATTTTCGTTTATTCAAGTATTTAAATTGCTACCGATATTAGTGATTCATCCAATTTTGCGAAATACATTTCAACAGACTATTATCATTTTCAGTAATTAATATATTAGGTTCAAAAATTCTAAAACGTTTTGATTATAATTTAAACAAAAAATGATATTTAATTAGGATGCAATCACAAATCTTCAATTTAAAATGTTAGGCATCTCTGTATCACCTTATTTTGAGCTCATATAAGCGCACATGTATCAGCATTAAAAACTGTGCACATGGACGTTGTTGAAGAACCACAAGCAAAAGCAGATTGTATAGGTGTGTTATAAAGAAACGATGCGACGCTCCGTATAGATACATCGGGTCGAAACGTATGCGCTCTCGAACGATACGATTTTAAGATAGCAAGACGCAATCTCAGTTATATTTATATTACGAACGTTACTGCTCTTTTAACGCTCAGTCACTTTTCTGATTCGGGCTCTTTCTCTGCAGACTCGAAATTTCTCCCCTGAGCTGTTTTTAATTATACTGTTTACGATTCGGGCCATAAACTTAACAAAGTTATACGATTCCTATCGTTAATGCCTTCGGATTGAAACCGTAAAATACAACATTTGAACCGATAAATTTTCTAATTGAATTTATTATTACAAGAAAAAAAAAGAGTAACAAAAAAGCGTGAAAATTGATATAAAATTATTACTATATTTTTTTTTTAATAGGACGAAAAAAATGGGGAGTTGCAACATTTTTGTTTGTTTGAAATTTTTGTTTTGGAATTATAATGAGAGGTGTGTGGCCAGCTAGTGCGTATATAACTAATACGTGACGACGGGCTAGATGCGCACCGTTATAAGCCGGTGATGCTACTTGTTGCACCGGTAGCACCCGTCCCGGAAACCAAGCGCCATCACGATCCGTATTCGAATCGCGGATCCCAAACTTGTAGCGTCGACAAACGAGATTTGAGCGCATTTCGTGCGCAAGAACCGAATAATCGAATCATACAGAGCTGTTTGTGTTTTGCGCCACGATATCACTAAACTTTACCCTTCAACATTTTATTCAATAACAAAATTACACTCTACCGTTCATTTTTGTGCTTAGCTAGTTTATAACTTTTGCAAAGAAAGTTTTGAATCTGTCCAATAAAATTAACCCTATACACATACACAGGGAGGTAGATAAATAAACTTAAGCAATTTTTTTAAGCATGAATTTTGGTTTTAAGCATCAATGAAGTACTGATTTAATTTTAATTATAAATTCATGTTCAATGTTGAATTTAAACCTTTGTCTAATGATCTGATCTCAAAATGAATATTATTTAACAAAGGTGAAATTGAAATGAAAGATTTTAATAATTAAAAGACAACTACCTCATGCATGCTGATCCAATTTGTTTTATAATAAATTTACGGTGTGTATACAAAAAAGAATCTTATTTTACAGATGAGATATTTTCTTTGCGGTGTATATGTAAGTTTGTGGAAAATCAAAACCAATATTCTTTGTTCTCGGAACGATGTTTGTTTGTTTAAAAAACGAACACACTTTGTTTGAATGGTAATGGAGTTTTTTGCGTTACAGAGCAATCAAAGCGCAATAAAGTAAACTTTTTTCTCACTCGTGTTTTTTTTTCTGTTTCACATTCTTACAACCACTTACGCTCGCTTGCCGGAGTTGTTTTTCATAATTTACTAACAATCTGTCAATATAAATGGTCCGAGAGAATTGATAGTAATTAAATTGAACGAAAATAAATAATCTTTGATATTTATATTTACATTATTTTGATATCAGCGTTGCTTTAACCGACAGTTAAATGATACTAAAGAACGAAAATGTTTATTCGTAATTTTGCACGATGATTCTTGCCTTTCGATTTGTTTGAACAATTTATTACGCAATTTCAGATGAGAATTTGAATGTAACTATATCCACAAATGTTATGTTTTATAGCTATAGCTACAAAAATATGCATTTCTTCATTATTATTTCTCTATTTAATTTTATTATAATTTCTTTTTTTTACAAATTTGTTTGATGTAATCAAAATTTAAGTTTTAACAAATGTACCATGAAATCTAAGAAATTTTTTAATTACTGTTATGCAGAGATAGTAGCAAAAAAATGAACTATTGTAGTGTATCAGATAACTATAAAAATTACACCTAAAATCATTATTGTTTTTGGATATAAATGTTGTTAAGAATCCTTTCTCTCAGTGAAAGAGAAAAAATGAATGACACACCATAAATGAGGATGTTATTAATTTTATCGAAGTTAAAATCATCAACACCAAATGTCATTTATGGCAACCGATGTGTCGCTTTGTTGTGGTTTTTGTGGGAAAGAAATGCGGGTTATTATAGTACTTCGGTAGTTATGACGAGCCGTACAATTAATGTTTCAAAATTCAACGTTGGTTTGTCAAACTTTCAGTTTCGAAATTTTTTATCATTGTCATTTTGTCGCAGGGTCAACCTCATTAGTGACACAAATTCGGTTTTTTCACAAATAACTTACCAAAGAAAAAAAAATTCTACCAAAAATGAACCTTTCGTCAAAGAATTAAAATAATTTGTCTTAGTTTTTCAATTTTAACAATAATTAAGATTAAAAAAAAAAAATACTTGGATTGCAATGCGATTTGTCTAATGAAAAAAGAATTATTTTTTAAAAGTGATTCTTGTCAATTTTGTACAAAGTTTTATTTTATGTGGCGGAAAACAATATGATTTTTTGGGTCAGACTAACGAAATTTCTTTCAAGCGTGCAATGCGTGCATCATGGTAATTTTTCAACCTTCATAATACAATATGCGTTCTTCGTTTCATGGTCAGAGGTGTTCCGTTGACACTTATCTTTATGTCGCCATCTTGCCAGCACCCGAAATTCGTCGTTCACCCCCTCTTTTGAGATCATTTTTGTACGTTTCCGAAACGAAACGCGGACTCATATTATTCCCCACATGCAAGACCGAATGCGCAGGATCGAGCCGGCTGCACTGTGCATTTGTACTCACACATCTACACCCACACGGAGAACGTGTGTGCACAGTCGTGCAAACGAGACCGAAACGGCGCTCTGGGTCTGCCAGACGGCGAGACAAGGATGCAACGAGATGCAGCGACGTGCACGTGGAGCACGCGATGTGGAACACACTCGCTCTCGATGGGTCACTCTCACTCTCTCGAGTGAGAGGGAAATTTGGCAGCTGTTTTAAACCCGGCTAACTGATGGCGAAACCGTCGGCCCACCTACAGCCCTTTTTCTCTCTCGCTATCGTGTCCTTATTCCACCCAATTCTCCCTCTCTCCCCCTGTCTCTCTCTTTTACGTTCTCATTTTCTTCTCCATTCCACCGCTTGTATCTGACTTTTTTATTATTTTTTTCCATTTCGATCATATTTAATTAACATCGTTGCTTTTTTTCATTGTCATTTCATTTGTCTGATTCCGCAGTAAGATACGACTTCTTTGTACTCAAAAGAAAAGGTCCTCTTAGAACAATGTTATTTTCGTGAACAATCTTTGGATTTGGTTTAAATAAAAATTAGCAAAAAAGCTGTCTACAACATTTTAATTGATTCTCGAAATGAAAAATTCAACAGTTAAAAAATTTGTTGGACGCTACAAGTTGGACATTTTTATGGTTTGTTCGTTTTATTTCTTATCAGAAAATAATTTAGAGAAAGATATATATGATTGAGAGAAAAAAAAAAGCGTTCGGTCTGTATTTGTGAGAACAAAAAATGCACCGGGAGAGACTGACCCGCAACAGCACACGGCTGGCGGAACGCGATGTGAAATGCGTTCGTTGCATCCGCTGCCAAACTGTGAATAAATCGTGTGGTGTGTGCTGCGAGCGGCCCTCTGTGCGTTCGAATGCAAGCCACACGCACGCACACTCAGCCCCACCGGCTGAATGCCGAAGTGCATGGTCCGTGAGAAAAATGAAGACGAAATGCGAAAGTGTATTTTATGAAGTTTAATTGAGGATACTGCGCGTGCGATATGCCGAGGCTCAGTGTTATTGTTTGCGATATCACTGTGCGTGCCTCCGTGTCAGGTCATACGCAGATCGCGAGCGCTATCGTGAATTGTTTTTTTTAATATACATTTTTCATTTTGGTCCCACTGTTTGCGTGGTGTAATTGTTATTAAAAAAAAAGAAAAGGGACGACGATAAAGCCGAAAGCAATAAAAAGTTTTAAAATAACCAATGAGGAATGCAGCGATAAGCCGAAAAACGTGTTCGTTATTTTGCTAAAACGTCATAACAAGCGCGACGCACAATGAGCGTGTGTGTCTGTCCTCGTCGTGTACACTGAGTCGAAACTCGTTTGGCACGCCAAGCCAAACCGGTAGATGTGGCTTTTTTGTTGCACTGACCTGGGTTAACTCGGTGTCGTCGTGCCGAATATAAAACGGCCCCTTCTCCTCAGAACTTCCTCTCGCCCAAACAAACACCCACTCAGTCGGCCTGGCTTTTTGCCTCACACATTCCCTTGATCCCTCACACTCCCACCTAATCAGCCGTCTATTCTTATCCTTGTCACGTGTACAACTTAATAGTTCCAATGCGCGGAGGGCAGGGCCACGGTCTTCCAAAAATACAGCCGCGCCTCTAAAAATGTATGCCCGTAAATTCACAATTTTTATCACTCGCGCGTGTTTTTTGCCTGATTGAAAAACAAAGAAAAACGATTTGGACGGTTTTCCCCAGGACAACAAAACGTATTTAGGCTACATCTCGACGACTCTATTCTTTTGCATCCTTTGGTGTGTAAATTTAGATTGAACAAGTTTTATTTTTTTTACAGGCATGTACACAAACTGCAAACATCCGGATGAAAAAGTGTTGACCATCGCTGGCGGTGAAGTCTGAGGCCCGAACATCCTTGGCCTCTGTCTCTGCCCACCATAAGATGAAAAAAAAAAAAAAAATAGATAGCATTCAGACGATGGAGTTGAAGAAGCAATTGTAAGTCGCGTAATCATACGATCTTGACACTCGCACTGTTTCTTTCAAGTGCGGCCAGCAACATTGTGCAAAAGTTGGCTGATTATCACGGCTACAGACTGCGGGGAATGAATCTCCGACAGCTGTTGCGGCCATAAGACGACATAGAGAGGAGCGACCGGCGATGATTGTGCGCGCTAACGGCAATGGCAATCTGATATACGCCGACCGTTATTTTGTCAGCATATAATTTCTAATCAATTACGATATACACGGCTACAAATATCGATTCATTTCTTCCGCTCACTTCTCTCGAAAAGTCGGACGCTATTTAATCAGTCATCATTCGACGTTGTTGCATGCGATCGCTTTTTTTTTTTAATTCTTCGCGCGACACCAGTACATTTCCAAATCGTCCAGGTAAAATGTACCGTTTGCGAATGAATAGACTCGAATTTCAGCCGAACGAAATGGTCATTGATAATAATCAATGGTTGCTGATTTTCCGCACGTTCATAATTATTGATATTGCCCGGTTATTTATGGATTTCCGTTGAATACGACTGATTTAAATATGCGGTCATTGATTTCGGTGCTCGGAAATAAGTATAGTTCAAGTTTCGAAACGCCAGTTTATGTCATTTGGGTCAGATTTTAGTTCGATAAACAATTCCGCATAGCTACATTTGTGTGACCAATTTTCTGAGTTTAATGACCACTTGATAACAGCATATGGTCATGTGAGGAATGGCCGCAATTAGTATAGCACATATTTTGATGCAGAGAAAAGTTTGTTGCATGCCAGTAACGAATTATCGAGTGCGAAACAGATATATTGATGACCAGATATTTAATGATTCTTATTTATATTTATGTTTCATGTAAAATTTTTTATATACTTATCGCGTCATTGTAGTTTATTTATTTTATTTGTTTTTTTTTGGTAAAACAGTATAGAGGTAATTTCTTGGAATAAATTATTGAATCGGTAAAGTAAACACTTTTCAGTCAATGAACCATCGTATTCTCCTGGGCCTAGCAACTTTAATGATTAAAACAAACCATAGTGAAAAAAAAAAAAAAAAAAAAAAAAAAAAAAAAAAAAAAAAAACAAAAAAAAAAAAAAAAAAACAAAAAAAAATGCTTGACAAATCAGAATTCTCGAATGTCGGGGTATCATCACGCTGATCCGTATACTACTTCGTCTCTCCCGTCTGGCCCCCTTCACAGATGTAGTCATTCGTCATCATCTCGACTTCCGCGAGTCAGATGCTTTAATAACGAGGACAAACAAATGCAATGACGAAAATTGGAGTCACACAACATATTCACCAATTACAGCTGAAACGCTTCAAGATTTTTTTTTTTTTGTATATATGCTCTGTGTTGCAATTAGTAGAGGTAACTAATTGCTTCGAAGCTTCGATTGAAATGTATGAGCTTTTCCAGTAAGTGAAATTGATCACGTTAAAATAAAGGATTATCTAGTCCTGTGTTAAGTCGAGATTGAAAGCAATTATTTATTCATAAGACTGAATTTCTGAGAATGACTGAGTTTCAAAATTATTTCTCATTTTAGACATGGTAAAACTTTAAAGTGAAAAAATTTAAAGGGAAATGAAAATCTGATAAGCTGTATGTTTTATCTCTTCCAAAATTTAGTTTAGCGATCATAATTAATTATCTTTTTTCTTTCTTGTTTAGTTAAGAGGTGTTTCTAGCAGATGATTCCAACTTAACCATCATACCGTTCCCTCGAAATTGTGTCCAAACTGCCATGTGCATGTCGTCATTGAGATGCTCGATCTCTCGAATTTAAATGGATTCTGCCATCGCTAACAGAGAAACCTGTGGGGTTAAAAAAACACTTTTTTCAGACGTCAAGCGTGTACGCTGATGTGGATCGCCGTTTCTATTAAGGTTTGGCGTATAAGGCTCTCGTTCGCGTTTTACTCATATTTGCGTGTCTGTCATAGAGCAGCAGCACGAGTAGTGCCAGGAGAGATATCCTCTCTTTTGAGCAAATACAGGGGCTTCCTGCGTACTTCATTTGCGATGTGCGCCTGTACATAACCCACACACCAGTATACGTCCACAGGTCGGTGATGCACGGCTTTGCACGTAAGTGCATATCAGAATTGGTCGCTGTGCCCTGCTGATCGGAGGACAGAGGGCGCTTTGTTTCACTAGTGCCTCGAGCACGTAATCATTGCATCGAAGCGTTCTTCCATACCGCGTGCCATACATCCGTTTCATATACGTCGCGTACGGTCATCGCTGTCGCTGAACTCATGGCTCAGAAGCGTGTGACACTCTTTGGACACCAATTTTCGACTCAAGAGACCTCAATGCAAATTTCCCAATACCTAAATAAGTCTATGGTTAAATTAAATAAGACTCGTACAGATCCACTGAATTGACTTTGATGATTTGAACTGATGATTTATTTAATCTATCACATCAATTTTTTTTTTTTTCACAAAGGCATCTATTTTCGAAAAAGTTATATTTGTTCCATAACGTTGGTTGTGTATAGGTTTTATGTAAGTATAGATAAATAATTCATCAATTCTTACGCACGAATGAAATCATCGTGAAAATTGTTTCAAATGAATTAAATTTATCTTCGTGCAAAAAATAAATGTTGAGCGCGTTTTTATTGGGACACAAAAAGCCGTGCCACAAGCGCATTATCATAATCTGCGGTTGAAAAAGTTCACAATAGGGACACGAACCCTTTCTTAAGCGAACGATAAACAAACATTGCTTTTTCTATCGCTTTTTCGCCTACAGGCCGGGCCGATATTATATAAATAAATCAACGAGCTCACCCCACACTGGACGCTTCACCTACATTTAAAATTATGTGCACGTAAGAAAGTACGTTTGGGCTGCGCGCACACAATTTGCACGCTTTTTCCCTCTGCCCTCCAATGACGAAAGCAAGCATGGTCAACACTGTTTAATTTTTCTACGGGTTTTCTGCGGTAGGGTACTGTATTCGGATTCAAAATGAAAAACGAGCCATGAGAAAATGAACCGACAAAACAATACAAATTTGCGAACAAAGAGCTTGATGACAAAAAGCCAATTTCACGATCTGTTACGAAAACGGAGTCTGTAACAACAAAGGGTACAGCAGAAAAAAACATGTGCTGCCAGGACAAGTGCCTACAGTCTTCATTGGATTTTTGATCTATATAGGCAATGTTCTAGCAAAAACGATGTTTTTTTTTTTTTTTGTTATTTACTCTTTTAAAGCTAAACCAGTTTCAGTAAATGGTAGAAAAAAAATTTCTAGGAAAAAAAAATCAAAACAGATTTTACAACGCCACTTTTAGATTCAATTTTTGTTACATCCAGTCAGGGTGAATTTTACGCGGTGCAACTAAACATGGAAAATGACGAAAAGCAAAATTGCTTGATCGGGACGATAATACCTCTGTGTATACGTTGCCACACACGTAACATTTATTGGAAGCCCATTTGTAGATAACAATGCTTGAAACTGAAATATTGAGAATGGTGAATGATTCATGCTACTGTGAAAAACACTGCGTGACTACATTGTTCCATGCCACAATATAGCGTTTTCCTTCTCCCTCTGTCTCATTCGCTGACTGCCACTCTCCCTCTCTTTTTCTATTTTGTATTGTCAATTTTCATTTTGTTTTTTTTTTTTTTTTTAATTTCAAACCCAGATACACTCCTACGTTTAGTAGTTGTCCCACGTTTGGGCGTTCAAACGTTTCGAAATGTAATGCGATTTAATTTTGCTCACAAATGCATTGTGATGTATTTTTCCCAACTTTTCTTTCAATGATGATTTCAAACGAACGATAAAAATGATTCGGTGAGAGTTCCAATACAAAATGTGTGTGTTCGATACAACTAGGAATATTTGTTTGGTATTTGTACAAAGCGATTGAACAATGAATGTTGACTCATTCATTTATTTATTGTTTCAAACACATTAGACGTTTGTTTTGTAAATTTACTGAGAAGAGTGTGTGCATACGAACTGTTATCTGAAAAATTTGTGTCACTGACACTCGAAAACTCTATCTTGATAAAATTGCAACTGCGGCTAATGACGCTGCTCGACAATCTCGTTTGGTATCTATACTTAATCGGCCCATGACTCTTTGTAAGTGGAACGCGAAATTAATGAGCGCCCAAATAGCACTTATCTCATGAGTTATGCACAATCTCATTTGATTGTGCGAAATTCGATACAAACCGTGTATCAAGTTCTTATCATAATTATGACGTTGTATATTTTTGAATGTCTTTATTTGTGCATCGTTTAACCATCGTTGATAGGATACATTCATTTTTGTTCATATTTGCAATGACAATAATTTTAGAATCACTCAACTAACATCTTGTTCGCGATGTCAAATACGAGATGACAAAGTTATATGCGCAAGTTTTACGATCGTTAATCGTCGTGTTTCAGCACATCTTTAGAAAGATTTCGTTGGGTTTGAACGCAACTTTTTCTTTGCAGTTTGTTGGCCCCACGCGATAACATGTGAACCAATTTATTTGGATACCAAACATGCATGCAGTTACGGGAAGAGGACTACTGATAAGACAAAGTTTATCTTCGACGAAACCGAACGCATAAGCTTTTTTTGACAAGACGAAATGCATCCTGTTATAATTCGATATCATCATCATGTTACAAAAACGAGCTGAGCATTCTTCGGAACTTATTGTTTGTTCGGTAAGTAAAATCATGAACAGATAGAACCTTTTTTTTGTTTAATCAAATCGCACTATTCACTTTTTCAATATCCTATATCTCAGTGTTCTTTGAAACATTTAGTGATTTTATTTCATCAGAAAAAAAATTTTTTTTTTTTTCTTCTGAAAGGCAGAGTCTGAAATTTTAACGCGTTTTTGCAACGATTCCTTTAAATTTCAAGAAAATGAAATCTTTGAAGTTATACATTTCCGACTCAACACCGCAAAAACTCGTTTCTCGATCGAAATTGAATACTGTCTTATCCAATAAGACGGCGATTGGTCTGAATTCGCGACGATCAAAAAGACGTCATGCAACGGAAAATGCCTGGCAAGACTGTACCGGTAATAATGAGTTCAGGAAAGTGCGCATAGTCGGCGTGCAGTGGCATCCAGGCGATCGAGATTCGCGAGTTTCTAATCTCAAGACGATCGGTCTGTGTCGTCCCCGACCCCTGTGTCGGCCCGTCCCCGAATGAAAACTCATTAGGGAGCCTATCTCCAGCGAAAGGTCGAGATTCTTCGATTCTCAGATGCTAGCTCAAGTCCGGACGATGGAAGTTGCTATGGCAATGAACGGCTCGATGAAACACAAATTTTTCTAATTGTCTATCATTTTAAAATTTTTTGTTATTATTTACCTGAAATTTATTAATTAACTTTATTATAGTCTCCTTTCAAAAATTTTTCCAATGTTCGGCCAACCAGTAATGTAGTCGATTTTTCGGTAAATTTGTTATCAAGTCGTTTTCTGGACGGTCAAATTAAGACAAGTTCGTATAACAATTATTCTTTTTAATAACTTTTGTTTACAAACTTTTGGTATAGTCAAAGATATATTCTTTTCCAATACTGATTTCAAGTCTTAATGAAAAAAACGACAAGAAATGGGTTAATTATGATTTACAATGTGTTTGTTATTTTTGTTGTTATCCCTTCTAATCTGGAATTGAAATTGAGTTTCATTTATTCGACACGTCCCAATCTAGTCCGTAGATCAGGTTACATCGTGGAAAGGCTTTCGATTATCTGGGCTTAGTTTTCGGGAGACGCACGTCCATCTGGACCGGGCTTTTCTCGTCGCCTGTCGCTCTCTTCTATTTTACTGTCGCCTTAAATTCTGCTTTATCGCTGCCGCTTTCGGTGCCTCGTTGAATCGACCGATAGCGGACGCTCTGCTCGAGGTAAATGCCCTGCTTCGTTTCTCCCGCTTAGCCTCCCTCTCGTGTTGCGTCTTTTTTGCACACACTCGGTTCTCTCGCTCCCTCGGACGATCGCCAAATTGCGCGCTTGGCGTACATGTGAGTAACGAGCACTCGTGTTTGAGCTCTGTATGTGCACACATGCAACGATCCGCGGTGCGCCAGTCAAGGCCGATAAACGAATCACAAAGATGCTATTGCTCGACTCAAATTGTGACCATTCAAACGACCATAATATCCGCTATTTTCCGTGCCAGTTTTCTGCAACGAAAATTTTCGGTTCGAACATTTTATATCCCCAATGGTTTCAGTTATCAATGATTTATTTGATATGATAAAAATAATCTGCTTCTCAATGCATCAAAGATGTGTATGACAAAAGAAGAGGTTTATTTCAATGTTGTCTTTTTTTTATATTAAGAATGGATTAACTTATTTTTTTTATTGAATTTTTCATATTTTCATTTTTCGCAAGCAAAGCAATAAAGCAATATAAAACCAGTACGATGATTATTTCATTTGGTTGGCAATTACTGTTGCACTTTGACTATATATGTTTGTTGATCATAATTAGTTCGTGTCAGATTGGCGGTCGATCGTTATGGGTGAACACCAGATCCAATGAATACGTGGTTCGTGCCTCGAGATGGTAATCGGTAATCGCGATCTTCAGCCCTGCGTCTGGCTTCGAGGATCTAGTATTAATTTATGTTGGACGCTAAAGTAATCGTGATAGGACAACTAGCTATTTATCTCCCCCGGGTGACAATAATGACTAAAAGTGCACTCGTTTTCACATGACTCTGTGCTAATTTCTACATTATGGAGTGAGATTCCACGTGAACGATTTTTCAAGAATAATGGTCGATAAAAATAATGAATTGTGCAATTTCAAAGCGTCGCAAAAAGAATCAAGATAATTAGCTCGCTCAAATTGAACGACTCCTTTTTTTCTCTCTATTTATATACCAACTTTTTTCTTTTCATTTTGAAATAAGACAAAAGTTCTCTTTTTTTTACGTCGTTCCAAACATATGTAATAAATCTGTACCAAAAGGTGTGTGCGTGATTAAGAAATGATTGTTTTCGCCACACAAATGCCATCTATCAATTTCGTATTACGTTTTTCAACCTTTTTTTTTTTAGTACAGTCGTTCAGCAATCATTTTTACATCGAATGAAATTTATGACTGCAAAAAGTCACATGACCTATTGATCACGTTCCTTTTAATTACGAATTAATAACTAATTACACCGTACGGTTTCGAAATTACACTTTACTATGTGATTGATTGTATATCATACTTATGATGTTTGCTTTGGTAACACGCAAATACAATAAGAAGAGCACAGAAGGACACAGCTATACATTGTGGTCATTTGAAAAATATTTGCAATTTTATTTGTTGTGCGAAAATATAATTGTTATTATCATTTTTTAACTAAGGAAACTAATAGACGAGGTGTAAATAGTGAATGGATTTAAAAAATATTCTGTGAAAAATATCGTCATCGAGTACAGCGGCTCAAAGGAAAATTTTTTCGTCATCCACTAAAGCGTTCGGTGTTTGTGGTGAGGCCAGGTCATTTGCTTGGCATTCTTCGAAAACAGGAAAAATGGCTTTAAACTTTGACCCGTAGTTGTAACAAGTTGAAAAAAATGTGATCAATATTGGTGTCGAAGGGATTGAGAGGTCTTTTACCCCGGTGCGACGGTTCAGCGTAAGATAACCGGAACAGAGGTTTGCATGGACATAGAACTGTGTTGTAACGTAGTGCGAAAACTGGGAGGGGTATGCACGAGGTGTACCGATAGAGATGCTAATGCCGGCCTTGTGCTACATAGCTGCACTCCTGTGTCAATCCAGGACGCAGGGCGAAAACCACTCTAGTCCATTGTCTTGGGGTTGTTGTTGCCTTCGACGAAGTGACGTTGACCCTGGGGCTACTGGTTTGAGCAGAATTTTTGAATCGACAAATGTGAAGTCATGAGCACAAAGGCCAAATTTATGTCTATGAATATTTATGCACTTTCAATAGATGAATGGACGTTAAGGATTAAAGGTCATTGGTTTCGATGGTGTTTTCTGTGCTGTTTTCATGTTTTGGTCCTGGTTCCTGTTCTTACATCTCTTCTTTTTATTGTTCTTGTATCTTCATTTTTATTTTACTTTTCAAATTTTCTTTTTTTGTCCTAATCAAATCAAACGATTTTTATACAGGACTTGGTTCATTGAAATTTTGCTTCTATCTTTGTAATTTAAAGAAATTGCTTTTTCAATCCAAATCTAAATTTTACATTCATTGACAAATGGAACACATATCGACTGAGTATAGGGTAGAATATCACGATTGCAATGCGTTGATTGGTGATTGTAACACAGTACCAAGCGGCGTTTAATCTAAGCTTTGAAATATGACACTCAAATTGGGCAAGTGTGCGAGTTTAGTCGACACAGAAATCTGGGTTATCAGGTCGACTTATCTTTGAATTTTTATGGGGTAAATTTGTTCAAGGAAAGAGACAAAGATAATTTTTTTTTTTTTCAATTTCAGACTTTTTACCTTGGAAGTTGTTATCAAAATTATTTTTAAAAAATTCAGTCGATCAAATGAGGTCGCTTAAATACTTTTATACCAAATTTAAATCTTTTAATTGTCAATTTTACGAGCTTTAATTTAATTTGTTGCGCGGGAAAAGATGTTGAAGTAAATTTAATTTTAAAAGTGTATTCTAAGATTCATTTTCAGTTCCGTTCATAATTTTCATCCCACTTGCATTAAATAAACCATTTTTGCCATTGTAATATCGTAAATGCAATTTTGCAACACCTATTCCTCGAAATTCTCATACATCTTTGAAAATTCCGTAACTTATCACCCGCGACTAAACAATAGCTCTTTTTCAATGCATTGCTCAACTCACCTTATCGAACCAAAAACACTGACCTCAAATTCACTTTTAGAGTCAATTACGGACTAGTTTATTGTTCACCGCAAACTTCGTTTGCATTACATAAACTGTTTGTCAGCGTCATACCATGGAACAAAGTTTTGGCTCAAAACTTATTGTTTCTCATAAACGATACACCAGTTGAATGCAACCATATTTTCTTATTTGTCAAACGCGTCTCGAATTAATAAATAAAGAATTAAACGCACGCCAAAGGTTTTTCTCATTGTCACGAAACACAATTCGACGATTGTTCGAATTGTAATTTCTTTTTTTTTCTTTTTGTTTGCAAAAAAGAAGGTTAGATGTACTGAAGTTAGGATAATCCGACCGAGTTGAGTATCGCGTAAAAATGACTGAAAAACTAGCTGTCCTAGAAACCGTTCGACCAGTCAGTGCCGCAAACTATCCCGACAAACATGTATGCATGCGTTTGAATGAACATTTTCAAACCTCTCGATTGTAATCCTTCTGATTAATATGGGAGTTAGGGAAAGTGAGAGATCACAGATTTATCTCAAGACAGAAATCAAAATTTATCAATCAATCTTTGGAAATAGCAAATATCGTGGAAAAAACGTCTTCATAATAGCCTCCTTAAACTTTTCAAAATATTTGAAAGTTTTTTTTTTCTAAAAAATTATGTATTGTTAAATTGCAAAATCGTACAACGCCAACTGATAAATGTTCGCACTTTGGACTGACGATTTTTTGTTCAATCTCGAACTAATCACTTCCTGTATCAGTATTCTCATTTCGAGAACTCATTTTTGGACCTTGTTCTCTCTCTCTCTCTCTCTCTCTCTCTCTATCTCTCTCTCTATCTCTCTCTCTCTCTCTATCTCTCTCTCTATCTCTCTCTCTATCTCTCTCTCTATCTCTCTCTCTATCTCTCTCTCTCTTATTCTTTCATTTTTCTTTTTAATTCTTGCCTTCTGCGTTGTCTGATCTGAGGAATTTATTTCGTATTGCGGATAAAGTAACAGCTCTCCTCCGCTTGGCTGTGGATTATTATGGATGCCTTAGGATCACGAGGCTGGGTAAGTAATAATCTTTGAGCGTTCTAATGCGACTTGGAACCGGGCGGCCTCCAAGTTGGCGCATTCCCGCTCCCCCTGCGCCGTCGTCGCTGGATCCAATGTATCTAACGTGCTTGCACTCCCGAACCGTAAGCGACAAAGATATTATAAACGTGTTGGTAACTCTCGTGCCATTCTCGAGAGAGCCGATCGACGACGACCTCAAGGACAATTCGTATAATGTCGGTTTAACGGGAAAGATCAATTCGCTGTTTGGAAAGGCGAGAGGCAAAAATTTATCATTCCATTGGAATATAATGAATTTCAAATGCCACCGCGTCCAACTGGCCGAGTTTTCTTTGTTTTCACCTTCATTTGATTGCATTTGTGTAGTTTTAACAGTTTTCATTTATTGGAAATCATTTTTGATTTTAATTTATTATTTTTTTCGTACTTCTTCTTTTTATTTACGAAAGTGAATTTAATTAGACAGCCAGTCGACGAATTATTTGCAAGGCACAATTGTACATCTCAACGGGTTGTTAATGTTTTACGAGAACTTTTGCAGGATGGATGTACCAGCGGTGAAAGAAAAAAGACAGAATACTTATTTGTGTAAAAGTTATAATAAATACCTTTTTATTACTTGCGATTCGACCTGAAATCGTGTAAATTTCATGACACGTTCAAATTTTTATCTCTTTTGTGTGAGTTTCCAAAGTTTTATTTGTGCGAACAGAAAATTGCGACATTCATTTTTCGCCTGTAACTAGTTAACGAAGTTTTGATTTTTTTTCGTCATTCTTTTGAAATAGCATGTATTTCGCAAAGTTACAGATCAACTTATATCGTCAGGCATGGTTAAATAAAGTTCTATTATAACGTTTTAGTTCTGCCGTAATTACTTTGCGCTAACTTTATCATTATTATTTGCGATGAGAGTTCTTTGCAAAACATTTTGTTATTCCGCTTTACAATAAAATTTCATCGAGATGAGAGACGAGAAGAAAAAAAAAAGATCGCGCAAATATTTGCAGTTGGGCGACAAAAAAATTGTTTATGTTTTGCGTAATCATTATTTTTTTTTTTTTTTGACGTAAGTCGATTGAAAATTAGTATTTTTACCGCGGGACAATAGGTGATGGCGTCTCGCGAGCCTAATAAAGCTTGGACAACGGTTTGCAATTGATTATTACCACGGTATCGGTAAAAACTCGTGGCGCCCTCTGTGTTCACGGTTTGCCGAGTAGTGGCGACAATGGGACAGGATTATTCGTCCGCACTTCGACGACTCCTTTATTTTTAATCTTCATTTTAAATCAATATCTACGTCGCGCCAAAGAGGAACGGAGAAAAACAAACGGAAAAGAGCGGGGAGTGTTAAAATGAGACAGATGGCACTGTTAAGGCTCTCGAGGAGCAAGATGGAAACAAAAAGAGAGGGCGAATCGACGACAAAACGGGGAAAAAGAGAGCGCACAGAAACGACGCAATATTTGCAAATATCGATTCTGGAAAGCACCGAACAATGGCCTTATTTTCTGTTTTCAATACCCCATTGTCAATCGCGGCCATCGTCCGCGTGTCTGCGCCAGTCGACCGAGCGTCGTACACCAGCGTTTAACACTACTTTTTTTTTTCGACACGTCATTATATTACGCTGCAAATGTAAATTAAACGCCAATGAACAATGGTCCTCTTCTCAGCGTGATTAATATTTTTCGCGCCAATTATTTTATTTCAGCCAGACGCACGAACGTCCGACTTAAAAATCGTTCTCCAGAATGTCTCGGGCTTGCATTCAACCTGCGATCGTATCGCACATCTTGCGCAAAATTAATGCTACAGTAATCGCGCCGCAAAATTACCGATACCCACACCATCGAAGCCAATAACAAACACTTTTATCTCAATAGCTCGTATCTAACACTTACATCTATCAAAATTTCACATTGGGGAAAAAATCTTGACATTTTTATAGTATGGTAATTTCTTGAATAATTTAAAATACTGAAAATATATTTTTTTTTACACTTTTATTTTCAAATAAAAAATTATTACTTTATTATTGAGGATTGATTTTGAAATGTTTGTTTCGATGATGGCAACGAGTTCTCAATCGAAATAATGAATTTGATAATGAGAAATCTTAACACAATACAGTCTTAAATGCATATTTTTCAAAAGTGGTTGTAATTATATTCAATTTTCCATAATGACGCAACGCCATCAAATATGATCATGAAGACATATGATTATGTGTCATTTTGTTTCGTCTCGAGCTAAGAGTGTAACTCGCAATTATTTGAAACTGAGCATTAAAAGTTGAGTTGCATTACAATAATCAGATAAATGTGTAATCTATAGTATGTGTAATATTATAATCTGTGCCGCAATTTATGGGGATTATAGAATATCGAAAAAGGTTTATCCTTGTTGGTGAAGTTTTTCATTGCAAGTATGTACATATACAGTCAGTGTCAAATGAAATGATCGTCATTAAATTTTCATATTGCAATTATTTTCAATGAATTTTATCACTGACATCGATCTGCATGAATGATTTTCGGAAATTCGTCATTGATGCTTCTGCGGGTAAACTTTTAAGAGAAACACATTTAATCAACTAAATTCGGAACAAATTCCAACTCCAGTGCAGTTACTGCGTGAATACAAAAAACAATGATGTTTGATTCCTTTATTTTTTTTTTTTTTTTGCAATTTATTAAAACTTTTTGTTTTTGTCGAAAATATTCAAATTTGTTTCACAAATTGCAATTTACAAAACGGTGTTACAAAACTGTTCGTATTTTTTGCGTTACTCATATTTTTATTATTTACTCAAAATGAAAAAAAAAAAAAAAAAACAACAACAACAACAACAA